>JANRMT010062823.1:14156097-14173605 GCA_026402145.1 Polypterus bichir lapradei
ATAGATAGATAGATAGATAGATAGATAGATAGATAGATAGATAGATAGATAGATAGATATGAAAGGCACTATATAATGTTTGATAGATAGATAGATAGATAGATAGATAGATAGATAGATAGATAGATGTGAAAGGCACTATATGATAGATAGATAGATAGATAGATAGATAGATAGATAGAAAAGGCACTATAAAATAGATACTATATAATTAACAAATAGATTGACAGATATGAAAGGCACTATATGATAGAAAAGGCATTATGCAATTGACAGAATTTTATTTGTCCCCAGGAGGAAATTTGGCTTTTTGCAGAAGCTCTTTAAATAAATACATAAATGGATAAATAAATATGTATATACACACACACACACTCACAAACACTATGGTCTGAACACACACCAGAATGACTAAAATGAAAGCAAACATCCAACTTGGCTGCCCGATTGCCAGTTAGGCACTACACACACGTATTGCTGTTGGTATATCGGAGCCCCCCAGTCGTATTTCTTCACACACTTCAGCTGAATGATTTTTTGGCTAAAAGTCCTCAGTGTTGTTGGGTCAGAGGCAGGATGTGCAGCGTTGTTCATAATGGCACTCAGTTTTGTTTTAATTCTCTCCTTTGTTATGACTTCCAAGGAGTCCAGAGTGCATCCCATAAACTGAGCCTGCAATTTTAATTAGCTCATTAATTTGGTGGGCCTTTCTTGAAGTGCTGTTACCAGCCCAGCACACCACACTGGCCATCCAGACTTATACAAAATGTGAAGGATGTCACTTCCCACATTAAAGTACCGCGGTCTCCTAAGGAAGAAGTATCTGCTCTTCCCTTTCTTCTGTAGTTCCTCTGTGTTCTGAGACCAGTTCAACCTGTCATTAATGTGGACCCCCAAGTACTTGTGGGAGTGGACCACCTTGACATCCGCTCCTTAAAGGGTGACCGGACACAGAGGCTCTTTAGTGAAGTGAAGGTCAATAAGCAGTTCCTTGGTTTTGCTGATGTTAAGTTGCAGACAATTCTCTTTACACCAAGAAACAAACTTCTCCACTCGACTCCCCTCCTCTGTCTCATCTCTCCAGAATCATCTGAGAATTCGCACAAGTAACACAACCTGCTGCTCTATTTGTAGTCAGAGGTGTACCGAGTGAGCAGACAGGCCTGTTCCTTGTGGTGCTCACACAGTCCTAGAGTCTCACAAACTGGGGTCTGCCTGACAGATGGTCCATTATCCAGGACCCCACAAGCTCACTGTGAAGACACAAATATGACAGATGATTAAGAAGAGAAAGAGCAGAACACGTATTTGGATAAGCACTCATAATAATAATGTCACACATGGGGGTGCAGTGTGTCAGCTTTGAAGAGGAGCTTGAAGGGTGCACTGAAAAAAATGATGTATTGGATTTATTTAAAAACCTAAAGTCATTTTTAAAGGCAGTTGAAGTATATGAGAAAAAATGTGCTTGCAAGGCATATATTTTAGAGTTAAATCAAAATGTTAACTTGAATAAGTTTTGTGATAATGACTTTAAAAAAACCCAAACGCTTATTAATTAAATACTGAGAATTAAATTAACACTATGCATTTAGTATACTTAGTAGACTCAGTTAGGCTGATTAAGTAATACCAACTTGGTGTTAATAAATAAGCATCTTTTTGTCAGTCCAGCTGCTATGTCTCTGTCATTCCAACAGAGGGTGCATCACAAATGTTTGTAGTTATAAAATGAATTGCATTTGTCATTCCAACAGATGACAATTCATAAATATTAGCACTGCTTTTATGAATCTCATACCAAATGGCAAATAACACAGTCATATGCATTGCATTTGTCATTCCAACAGATGGCATATCACCAATCATTAATATTGCCTTTATGATTCCCATACCAAATGGCTGAAAACATACAAATATCATTGAATGTGTCATTAAAACAGATGGTGCATCACAAATATTTGTAGCACTACACTGCATTTATCAGAGACAGACACATTGCATGGTGTACTGCAAACGTGCCATTTCTGCCCATCAATCTCCACCTAATAAGCCATAATGACAGAATTAAAACACATTTTCCGTTAGGCTTGCAAAGTTATTCAAAATCAAAAACTGAAATCTCTCAATTCCTTTAAATATTCAGACCCTTTGTTTTGGCACTCTGTATTGTGCAGCTTTGCTTGAATTCTCCTTGAGATGTGTCTACCTGTGAAAAACTAAATTGATTGGACATCATTTAGAAAGACCCCTGTGTACCTGTGTGTGTGAAAGGCCCCACAAATCAAAACTGCATTTCAAGACAAAACACAAGCCATGAAATCCAAGGAACTCCCTGAAGATCTCCGTGATCAAATTGTGAAGATAAGGACAAAGAGGAGAACACCATATCTGTACCTTTGAGTGTTCCCAAGAGCCCAGAAGTTTGGAACCACCAGGACTCTTCTTAGAGTGGCTCATTAGGCCAAACTGAGCAACCAGGCAAGAAGGGCCTTGGCCAGGGAGGTGAAGGGAAACTCCATGGTCACTCTGATGGTGCTTCAGAAGTCCTCTGCTGAGATGGTTATCCTCCTAACAGGTTCTCCCATCTCAGCATCACTCCATCAATCAGACATTTATGGTAGAGAAGCTAAATGGAAGCCACTCTTGAGTAACGGGCATTTAAAGGACTCAGAGAGCAAAAGAGGGAAAAGATTCTCTGGTCTGAGGAGACAAAAATTGAACTCTTTGGGAAGAAGTCTGAAGAAGACCAAACAGCTGCCTAATACCATCCATACGGTTAGACATGACGATGGCTCAACATCATACTAATGTGGTGCAGGGACAGAGAGCCTGGTCAGAAGTGAGTGAATACAGAAAGCTCCTTGAAGATAACCTGCTCCATAGTGTACACTGTGGAAGAAATCATTACCTTAAATACATTTCTCTATCATATTAAAAACATTTTCTATCATGTTATTCAGCCTTAACCACGCCCCTCCACACCGCTCACCCAATCATACTGCACCCTGTGACACAACCCACTCTGTGACACTCTCAGTGCTGCTAACTTGGCCTTCAACGCAGTTGGTTATAACGGCAAGGCAGAAAAGCAAATGATTTATTAAAGAACATCAAATTTTAGATTGCTATAGAAAAACAGTGGCAAGAGCTGATAATGAATGTGGAGAAAAGAAAATGAACAAAAAAGAGCTGCATATAATAAAAATCAAGAACAAAGAGAATCATTCAATAAATGTGAAAGAGAAAAATACCCTGAACAATATGTGAACAGAAACGCAAAAAAGTAACATTTATGGAATGTAAGCTAAAGGATAAAGTAACTCATGATATTGTTTTTGATGAATCATTAATGTAATTTAATTTTTAATTTACTTTTTAATATGTTTTACTTTTTTACTTTTACTTTTTACAAAATTTTATTATTCACTAAATACTCGCGCTTCGCAGCGGAGGAGTAGTGTGTTAAAGAAGTTATGAAAAAGAAAAGGAAACATTTTAAAAATAACGTAACATGATTGTTGGAGTACATGCATCGAAGGTTCTCAGCCGTGCTTGTGCTATCTCATGCGATCTTGCGATGTCCACGGCTTTATTTAATGTTAGCTCAGACCCGGCACTTAAAAGTTTCTCTCGCACTTTTCCTGAGTTTATGCCAAACACTATTCTATCCCTGACCATCTCATCTTCGTTTGCATAAGCACAGTCCTTCATCAGCAATTTTAACTCCGTTACAAAGTGATCAAAAGTCTCGTTTATACCCTGCATCTTCTCATTAAACTTGTATCTCGCAAATATCGTATTCGTCGTAGGCATGACAAACGCCAGCGGCAGCGTGTCTATGAACTTAATTTAAACTTAAGGTTTACACCGTGCTTTGTTTCCACAGTAGCTGCACTTATGAATATGCTTGTATGCGTCACTCGCTTCATATTCTTTTGCTGTCTTCTCAATTGTGTAACGTGTTTTTTGTTCAGCGCTCTTTGGAGCTCTTCCTTGTTCTCTGCGTACCACGTTCACAGTCAGTTCACGTGAGCCGCTCGGAGTACATGCATCGAAGGTTCTCAGCTGTGCTTGTGCTATCTCGTGCGATCTCGCGATGTCCACGGCTTTATTTAATGTTAGCTAAGACCCGGCACTTAAAAGTTTCTCTCGCACTTTCGCTGAGTTTGTGCCAAACACTAGTCTATCCCTGACCATCTCATCTTTGTTTGCATAAGCACAGTCCTTCACCCGCAAATATTTAGCGGCAGCGTGTCTATTGGATTGCTGCTGACGGACGGCCTTATATGGGCAGGCACTCAATTACGTGGGAGGCGTGGTGATGGGGGATGCAACTCCACCTTATACGGTGACCGAGCTGCAGGCTATGGCCGTATATATGTACATAAGTAGGTTTCAGTTATGACCGTTACGCGTAGAATTTCAAAATGAAAACTGCCTAACTTTTGTAAGTAACCTGTAAGGAATGAGCCTGCCTAATTTCAGCCTTCTACCTACACGGGAAGTTGGAGAATTAGTGATGAGTGAGTGAGTGAGTGAGTGAGTCAGTCAGTCAGTCAGGGCTTTGCCTTTTATTAGTATAGATTGGCATTTAAAATAGACAGTTGTAATGAAATACTCAAGTAACTGATTTTCTTTCTATAATAACAAAGCACCAAATTGTCTTCCTCGAGCCCCACTAACTCTTCTATATACCACCTCTTGGAATTACAACCACTTTCTCTATTGGAGGAGCGCCCTAATGCCCTTCAAGCATCTCAGACAGCAGGTGGTCAGTTGGCGAGTGAAGCAAGCAGGGGCCAGAGCCACCTATAATCTATTAATAATCCACCCAAAGAACCAGGCAGGAGGAAGCTTGTCCATTGTGTCTTTTATTTCTCTTCATGAAGTGGGATACACTTCATCACAGCAGCCTAAGACGCAATGGTCACAAAGTAAAGACATAGAGCTGTATTTATAGATAACTGAAGTTGCATAACAATACTTGGCGGCTTTGCCCCCTGCTTGCTTCGCTCGCCAAATACCACCCACCTGATCTACACGCTAGCCACTTCATGGCTTTGCCACTCGCATATGGGGATGTACAATTTAAATAGATTGTTATTATCATGTGAATTGTTACATATGCATAATAGAACTAACTATTTTACATGACAGCAAGTAATTAACCAGAGTAAAAAATAGTTAAACGTAATAAATTGAAAGAAAATGATGTTTCATGTTGCGTTAGAGGTATTCGTTGCGTTATACGTTTTCATTCTGTTTCGCATTGAAATTAACACACAAATACTTTTTAAACTTACATTATTACTGTAAAACTTCAGTAAAAACAATATTTATATTTTAGAATTAACTTTTCATCAACATCATATTGAAATTTGATTCCGTGTTTGGAGTTACATCATGACAACGCAATGTATAACTGCCCGTGAGTGGATTTCATTTCTTTCTCTCTAATAAATAAAACTTTTTCAAATGTTTGTCCCTGTGATTTGTTAATTGTCTTTGCAAAAGCTATTCTAACGAGAAACCGTAAACGTTTTAATAAGAATGGCATATCAAGATCTCCTTTGGTGTCTCATGTTATCCCCTGAAGATGTACTACATTACTTTCTTGTCACCTGTTAAAATTTTACGTCAGAATTGTCTGACCAATTTTGAATACAATTAATCTTGTCCTACTGTATAGCCCATCACTCTGCATAAATTACGAAATAACATTACAATACATCCTTCTTTCAACAGTAATTCGTGCTGTGGAAGACGAGATGGTGTTAACGGTTGTAAATATTTTTCATGATATTGTAAGTTGATGTTTTCATCTTCCGCACCATCACCACCAACTGTTTCAGCAGAGTTTATTGATACGCATTTAACCAATTTGCCATGTAACCGATTGACAATTTTCACATTAATTCGTTTGACTTCATTGTTTCTCTGTGCTAGGATTGCTTGTGTACTCATTTTTTCTGTTGACAACAACTTCGTGATGAAATTTTTCAATAACATTTGGACGTGATAAGTCTTCTTTAATTGGGAACTTAAAGTGAGGAAAACATAAAAATGTATAAGAGATGAGAGAGCAGGAACTGTGTCTGAGAAAAGCATTCACACGAATGAGAGATGAGAGGACTGCAGGTGTGGGCCTTTAACCTGAAATAGTTGAGAGGAGGGCGGAACTTGAGAAAAATCTCTTGGCAATAGTCTTGTCTTGTCTCAGGGTTTTCTTTTATAATAGAGAGACATATTCATCTGACATTTACTCTGATTGATTTGTTGGCTTGCACCATCTGCATATTTACTCTGATTGGTTAAAATACATGAGATGAATTAATTAGAGAGCATAACCCGCTTACATACCCCCAAAATAAAGTCTCATTTCTACTACAGTTGAAGTCAGAAGTTTCCATCCACTTAGTGTTATGAAGATGTCAATAGCTGCAAAAACAATTCCAAGGTTGCACACTAGAGGGGGGATACACCATCAAAATACCCCGACTAGAAACAAAAAGGGCCGAGACAAATCTTGATAAATTATAAGGTTTATTTTCATAAAAACTTGTGCGGGCACAAAGCTCTGAAGAGCACAAAGAATTGCCTGAGTGGCAAGGGTAAACCCAGAAAACAGAGTCCCAATATGGAATTAAATAAATTACCCATAACAACCACATATCACCCTTCAGAATCAGATACTACATCTGATACTGCCAATGATATTGTTCTATGTATTAAGGTTCCCACACCTCTAGTTTCTTTGTACAGCTGGAGTGGAATATTTGGCCAGTCCAGTGTCTTTGCAACTGAAACTGACCCTCACTTAATAAGTGTGTCTCCTGCAAAAATACTATCATGGCGTTTAAACCTGTTAGATGAGAGAATACTTTCTTTCTCTTTAATTCGTAGAGAAGAGCCAAGCAAAATGACACCTTTTATTGGCTAACTAAAAAGATTACAATATGCAAGCTTTCGAGGCAACTCAGGCCCCTTCTTCAGGCAAGATGTAATACAGAAACTGAAGTTTCCTGTGTTTATATCCACACACTAGGACAAGAAACAACAATGGTAAATCTTTAAAGGAAAAATCTTAAATGTAAAAAATTAATAGGTTCACTCAGGCTAAGATTAATTTAACAAGAGAGAGAAAAACGATGTATGGTCAAGAGATTTTTGGATAAGATAACTGTCCAACAAAGTCCTTTGAAGTCTGTGATGAGTTTTTCAAAACAATATGGGTCTGTAGACAGGTTATCTGTGTCAGTCTGAGAGATGCAAACAGTCCTCATACCTGGCCATAAAACTCTTGTCTCTATTCAAGCCATGCTGTAATGTATTAAATTTTAACATGAGCTTAACTTCCCATTCTTTTCTCTCTTGCTGTGTTTTGAAGTTGCCCATAAGCACTGTGACTTTAAAGTCCCTCTCACAGTGTCCATGGCTGTTGAAGTGGGCCGCTACAGGAACATCTGTGTTGCCATGTTTAATGTGGAATCTGTGCAAATTCATTCTCTGGCGGAGTGTTTGTCCAGTTTCTCCCACATAGAGTGCAGTGTCAGGACATTTCATGCAGAGAATTAGGTAGACAACATTGGATGATCTGCAGGAAAATGTTCCCTTTATGTGATGTTCAAGTCGGCAGTGTGGTATAACTATACGGTCTGTATTGTAGATGTGGGCACACGTTTTACATCTTTTCTGTAGGCAGGGAGATGTGCCATTTGCTGTCATTTCATTTAGGGAGCTTCGGACAATAAGTTGCTGAAGGTTTGGTGGTTGTCTGTATGCCAGGAGGGGAGGTTCAGGAAATACATTTTTCAGTGTTTGGTCGCTGTTTAGCATTGGCTGAAGTTCTTTTATAATTTTTCGAAGTGTTTCAAGATGTGGGTTGTAGGTGACAACAAGGGGGATGCGGTTCTTGTTGTCTTTGTTTTTATATTCCAGAAGGTTGTCTCTGGGTATGGCAGTAGCTCTTCTTATTTGAGTGTCTGTTGTTTTGGGGGTATAACCTTGTTTGATGAAATCTTGTCTGAGCTCCTGCAGTTGTTGATCACGGTCTATCGGGTCTGAGCAAATACGATTGTATCGAATTGCTTGGCTAAAAATAATGGAGTGCCTTATATGCTTGGGGTGGAAGCTGTCACTTCTTAGGTAGGTTCGTCTGTCTGTTGGTTTGTGAAAAACAGAAGTTACAAGGGTGTTGTTTTTTAGTTGAACAGTGGTGTCAAGGAAGCTAACTTCTGTTTTTGAGTAATTCAGCTTCAGCTTTATGTTGGGGTGAAAAGAATTATATTCATTATGAAAATGGAGGAGGTCCTTCTCACTGGCAGTCCAGATTATGAAGATGTCATCTATGTAACGGAGATATAACATTGGTTTTATGATGCACATTGTCATGAAATCTTCCTCCAATTTTGCCATAAATAGGTTTGCATAGTGAGGTGCAAAACGACAGCCCATTGCAGTCCCCATTTGTTGTAAGTAGCAATCTTGTCCAAAAGAGAATAGATTATGTGTCAGAGTGAATTTAATTCGTGATTGAGACCTTTGACATTCCAGCTCACCAGGTTCACTGTTTGGTCATAGTGTCATTGCTTCTGAACTTTTGTTGACATTATGTGGTCTTAAATTACATAAAATAGCTTTAACCTTAATAACTAAAAAAATAAATAAATAAAAAAAATAACTAATTTTGCTAGGCACTATGATGCCTATTGTTGTGTTGGCACTTACATTTATGGGGGTAAAAAGGCTAGATTTGAAATAACTTGCTCTCTTTCTCTCCCCACTTGGCCCCACATCCCTCCATTTTGCCTTCCCAACTCTCAACCAATGAGTCCCAATAAAATCCAATAAAAAAAGAATCCAAAAATGGTAGTCAAGGTGGAGCAGAGGTTCAAAAAATCAGTAACAGCATCCTAATACAGATCCAAAGATGAAGTTGAGGAATCCAGAAAATCATAAGGCAGTCACAAAGACACAGATACTCACAAGAACCCTCCTCTCTCTAGCGCATTCAGTGAACCGCCAGGAACTATGGGAGGCCGTCCCTTAAATTGGTTATGGGCAGGTGGCCACCACATTTCGCTCCCCACATTTTGCCCCTGGTAATTTTCACCCCCTGCCCCACCTTTCGCCACCACTATATTTTGCCCCGGTATTTATGTACATATCTATAATTGCAATTACAAATTTAATAAACCTTACCCAACATTGAAAATAAAAACAGTTCAGTCAGGTAGTGTTCTTATACAACTCACAGATCAACGTTTTCCACTGAAAATAGCTGCATGATAGCCTCCATAAAAGGTGAGTATTGTACTTATCCATCCATCCATCCATTATCCAACCACCTATATCATAACTACAGGGTCACGGGGATCAGCTGGAGCCAATCCCAGCCAACACAGGGCGCAAGGCAGGAAACAAACCCCAGGCAGGGCGCCAGCCCACCACTGGGCGCACACACCCACACACCAAGCACACATTAGGGACAATTTAGAATCGCCAATGCACCTAACCTGCATGTCTTTGGATTATGGGAGGAAACCCACACAGACACAGGGAGAACATACAAACTCCACGCAGGGAGGACTTGGGAAGCGAACAATCCGTGTTATGTGATATAGTATTGTATGATTGTACTGGATTTTGCAGGGTTTTTTTGCCAGCACTACGGCCGTTTCAAGACATGCGTTTACGGCTTTTGCCACCTGATTATCGGTGGTGTGTGGCCATGTTGAAGAACCATCAACACCATGCAGACAGCGCAATATCAAAACTGTTGCATCACCACTCACCACAACATGTATTTACTTTCTCACTGAAAACATAATTTTTGCATCGTGACTAAACCTAAAATCAACTTTATAAAATTTCACTATGGCAGAAAGAATTTTGTCAATTAGAGGTAAAAGAAAATCGATAGATGATGATAACCACATTTATGTGTTTTCAAAGAAAACAGTCGATGAACAACATGGAATCTGGGTCTGTGAAAAGCATTCCATCTGCAAAGGATGTGTTTGGACAGTCGGATTGGAAGGCCCAGTTGTAAAAGAGGTAACTAAGCAGAATCAAACAGCTCAAGCTGCAAGACCAGAAGCATTGCGATTGGTTGATCAAATCCAGCAACATGCAACAACCACAAATGAACCACCGCAACAAATTGTTGCATCCGTTGTTGCAGAGGCACAAGCCAATGTCACGGCATTGCTTCCTAGAAAAGACTCGCTGAAACGAACCATTCGTTATGTTTGAAACCACAACGGTGCTCCTGCTTTGCCAAACAGTGTTCAAGACTTAGTACCTCCACAAAATGATCAAGAAATTATTGTCGATGGCAGTGCACAACAATTTTTGATTTACAATTCTCCCAGGTCGCATGCTAATTTTTTCCACTCTTCACAATCTTCATTTACTGGCGAGTAACCAGGAGTGGTTTTCTGATGTGTGGTTGAAAATTACCGGGGGTGAAATGTGGGGAGCGAAATGAAATGTTGGGGGCGAAATGTGAGAGGTGAAATTTCCATAAATTTCCATTTCCCACCCCTTTCCCTTTTCCGACATACAAACAGAAAAACGTAATAATTAAAATAAACATTAATACAAATAACTGAAATTAGGTTAGACACAACAGATCCACGATGCGACTTTGAACCCAAACCAGGGGGAGAATGCTGACTGAAGCATAACAGTTAGAATGAATTCTTTAAAACTTACTTTATAACAACTCCACAGATTTTATACTAACAGACTCTACATTTTGGCATATTGTTTTAGATATCCAGGGCAAAAGTCATTTTTTTCCAACAATGTTCACAGACCTCCATGTATTTCACTGTTTATTGACCATATCACAATTCCAAGTTTACTTACACTTTGTTAACTGGGCCTTTAAACAGCTTGGAAATTTCCAGAAAATAATGTCAAGCCTTTAGGCAATTAGACCATTAGCTTTTGATGGCCATTTAGGATAATTGGAGTGAACATGTGGATGGATGTTAAGGCCGACCATCAAACTCACTTCCATGCTGCTTGACATAATGGGGAAAATCAAAGGAAATCAACCAAGACCTCAGAAACAAAATGGAGGACCTCCATAAATGTGCATCGTCCTTGGGATCAATTTCCAAACGCCTGAAGGTTCCACGTTCATCTGTACAAACAATAATCCACAAGTATAAACACCAAGGGACCACCCAGCCATCATACTGCCCAGGAAGGAGGCACATTGTGTCTCCTAGAGAAGAATGGAATTTGGCACAAAAAGTGCAAATCAACCCCAGAACAACAGCAAAGGACCTCGTGAAGATGCTGGAGGACACAGGTAGACGAGTATCGATATCCACAGTAAAACGAGTCTGACATCGACATCACCTGAAAGGCTGCTTAACTAGGAAGAAGCCACTAGTCCAAAGGCGCCATGAAAAAGCCAGACTGGAGTTTGCAGTGGCACATGGGGACAAAGAGCTCACCTTCTGGAAAAATGTCATCTGGTCTGATGAATCCAAGATTGAACCGTTTGACCATAATGACCATCATTAAGTTTGGAGGAAACAAGGGTGGGGCTTGCAAGCCAAAGAAGACCATCCCGACCATCAAGGATAGGGGTGGGAGCATCATGTTGTGGGGGCTGCAGGGGGAACTGGTGCACTTCACGAAATAGATGGCATCATGAGGAAGGAAAATGATGGAGATACACTGCAGCGGCATCTCAATGTCAATGTCATTTCATTTATAGAACATGTTTAAAACAGCATTAGTAAAAGTGCTTTACAATAAAATATACAATAAATATGAGGGGACACCCAAAAATAATGGGAATTAAAAAAAAATCATATATTTCTCAGAACATTTCCAAAATTGAATCCCCCTCAAACACTTGTCCCACCACTTTCTCCATTGTTCAAAACCGTTCTGAAACTCCTGCAAAGTGATGGTCTTCAGTGCCTCCGTCGTTTGCTTCTTGTCCTCCTCAACATCGTGAAAACGCTTATCTTGAAAGTCCCTCTTTATTCTGGGAAATAAGAAAAACAATTGCAGGGTGCAAAGTCCGGGGAGTTGTGGGGGCCCTTGTCATCCCGTTTTTCATGAGAAACTGCCGCATACCCAATGCTGTGTTTTCTCCGCATTACGTCACGCAGTCACTTGAGCACTTCAAGGATGCTGCTTGGCCAAATGATGCAGAGGGCAGTCTAGTACATGCACCTAGTGGCAAACATTGGAACAAACAGCACTCTGGCCTCCTGAAAAAACTTCTTCTTATTTTTGGGTCCCCCCTCGTACAATGAAATCTCAAAAGCGCAGCAAGAAAGTTGAAGCTCAGTCGCAAACAGGTCTTCCAAATGGACAAGGAGCCCAAGCAGACCTCCAAAGTTGTGACAAAATGGCTTAAAGGACAACAAGTTTCAAAGTATTGGAATGGCCATCACAAACCTCTGACCTCAATCCGATTGAAAATGTATGGGCAGAACTGAATACCAGGGTGTTGTACCGTGTTAGCCATTATGGAGGCAATGAGAAGTCAAACAAAATGACCCCTAACTGAAGCAATTAGAATATGTAAGCTGTGGAGGACGGCCGCGGTTCATGCCCCGCCAGGACGCCCCTTCGACACTTGGTCCGGGGGAACAGCCATGGGCGGCATACTACTTCCCCCGGTATGCTTGGTGGTAGCCCCCCTGGCCTGCATCAGGGCCACAGACATGGGACTTCGGAGCTCAGCCACATCCGGAAGTGCAGCCAGATCTAGGTCAATCAATCACCTGATGCACTTCCGGGTGGACTATAAAGGGAGCCTGCACCCACCACTCCGGGAGCCAGAGTCGGGAGGAGGAGGACAACGCTTGTCGGGAGGAGTGGTGGTGAAGACCAGTGTGTTTTTTGTTTGCTTTTGGTGATTTGTTAGTGCTTTTGGGACTGTGCTGTGGCTGAGGGGCATGGGGAAGACGTGTGCCCACGGGTGAAGAAAAATAAATATTTGTTTTATTTTAATGTGTGCCTATCTGTGTCAGGTCGGGCGCCAATATACAAGTTACAAAGCTTTCAAGGCAGCTTAGGCTCCTTCTTCAGACAAGATGTGATCATTCATGTGTGATGGACGGCTGGGTTCCATGCCCGCCCGGGAAGCCCCTGCTATGTATGTTCCAGGGGAGCAACTTTGGACAGCTCAATTGGGACCAGGTGGTCAAACACCTGGAACACTTCCGGGTGGGCTATAAAACAGGCCAGCCTCCACCACTCAGGGGCCAGAATCGGGAGGAAGAGGACGATGTTGCCTGGGAGGAGTGGTGGTACAAGGTGGAGAGTTGTTGTGTTGGACTAAAGTGCTTTTGGGACTGTGTTAGGCCTGTGGGACACGGGGAAGACGTGTGCCCACGGGTGAAGAAAAATAAAAGCCTGTGTGATTTTTACACGTGCCTCTGTGTAGTCTGTGCCGGGTTGGGCGCTATAGCTTCCCGTGTCCCACAGGCCTAACACAATCCCAAAAGCACTTTAGTCCAACACAACAACTCTCCACCTTGTACCATCACTCCTCCCAGGCAACATCGTCCTCTTCCTCCTGATTCTGGCCCCTGAGTGGTGGAGGCTGACCTGTTTTATAGCCCACCCGGAAGTGCTCCAGGTGTTTGACCACCTGGTCCCAATTGCACCTCCGGGTGGGGCTGATGACTCGTCCAGCCGGGTTCTTCAGACTCGGCAGCACCCCCTAGCGGCCATCCCAGCTCCCAACCAGGCAGTGGAAGACTCCATCTCCCATGGAGCCAGGTGGGAGGCTGGGGAATCATCATCGGCTCGGGAGGCTGCCACCAAGCATCCCGGGGGAGGTATTGAGCTGTCCAAAGTTGCACCCCTGGAACATACATAGCAGGGGCTTCCCGGCCGGGCATGGAACCCAGCCGTCCATCACACATATAATCATTACATCTTGCCTGAAGAAGGGGCCTGTGTTGTTTTTAGTTAGCCAATAAAAGGTGTCACTTTGCTTAATTTCTCTTTGGCAGAGCTGAAAAGCACATATGAGCGAAGAGGCCTATGCACCTATCCCAGTTACACCAGTTCTGGGCCAAAATTCCAGCAACTTATTGTAAGAAGCTCGTGGGGAGGTGACCCAAACTGTTAAACTATTAAAAGGCAATGCTACCAAATATTAACAAAGTAAACTTGTGACCCACTGGAATTGTGATATGGTCAATAAAAAGTGAAATTCACGGAGGTCTGGGAAGATTGTGGGGAAAAAGAAGACTTTCGCTCTTCACAAAGCAGACGTCTTAAACGATGCGCCAAATTTATAATTTGCGAGTATAAAATCTGTGGAGGGGTTAGAAAACGAGTTTTAAAGAAGTGGATGGAAACTTCTGACTTAACCTGAACATTATCGTCCTTACTTTATGTGACATCTGTCAAGTCTTACTGGGTACCTGATAGTCAGCCATCTTCTTGAGCCATCACCCAGAACCTTCTTGCTCCTTGGTGTCCACTTGACCTTTGTCTGTTTTCCTGATATGCTTGAACACGTTTCATACATTTATGAATCCTTTAATACTACTTTTAAGATAGATCCTATATTTTAATGTGGAAAGCATACCAAAACTGCAGAAGCCGAGAGAGGAAGTGCAATATCGTAATTTTTTTAAGTTGTCTCCTCGAGATAACAGACTAATTTTATCGAGATGTAGAGAAAACAAAAATTTGTTTTCTTGAGATAACGGAATAATTTTATCAAGATGTCGAGAAAACGAAAATTTGTTTTCTTGAGATAACAGAATAATTTTATCGTGATCTCAAGAAAACAAACTTTGTTTTCTCAAGATAACAGAATAATTTTATCGAGATGTTGAGAAAACAAAAATTTGTTTTCTTGAGATAACATAACTTTATCGCGATCTCGAGAAAATGAACTTTGTTTTCTCAAGATAACGGAATAATTTTATCAAGATGTCGAGAAAATGAAAATTTATTTTCTTGAGATAACGGAATAATTTTATCGAGATGTTGAGAAAACGAAAATTTGTTTTCTTGAGATAACAGAATAATTTTACAGAGATCTCTAGAAAACAAACTTTGTTTTCTCAAGATAATGGAATAATTTAATCAAGCTGTCGAGAAAACGAAAATTTCTTTTCTTGAGATAACGGAATAATTTTATTGCGATCTTGAAAAATTTAACTTTGTTTTCTCAAGATAACAGAATAATTTTATCGAAATCTCGAGAAAACGAAACTTAACCTTTGCTTCTGGCATCAGGTTCGCTTCGATTGCGATGCCTATACAGCTGAAGCCTTGCTAACCGTCTTTTTAAATGACGGACACTAACGTTATTATTTTCTAAAGTAAGGCATAAACATATTTCAGCCGGCGTCAGCCCTTGATTGAACAAAAATGTGACACGCTGATCAATACAGTTCTGCTCTTCTGCCATTTCAAACAGGACGTGGTTTCAATAGGGCTAAACATTAAACGTTAGATACAATTATTTCATAATTTTAAGAAAACAAGATCTTTTGTTTTATCAAGATCTCAATAAAATTATTCCGTTATCTCAGAAAAACAAAGTTCGTTTTCTCAAGATCTCGATAAAATCAGTCCGTTATCTCAAGGAAATAATTTTAAAAAATAACGATATTGCACGTTCTCTCTCAGCTTCTGTACAGAACACTTTATGCACAATAACTATATTGCCTCATAATGACTGTGTGACCCCCCTACATCTCATTTTTCTTCCACAACACCACCTCAGACTGGGGCGACAGTTCACCTTTGAGCATGACAATGGGTCGAGGCATACAGCCATGACAACACTGGAGTGGCTTCAGGACAAGCCTCTGAGTGCCCTTGAGTGGCCCAGACTTAAACTCAATAGCACATCTGCGGAGAGATCTGAAGATGCCAGTTTAATGGAGTGTCAGAGGGTCAGCCAGGAAGAAGGAGATAAACTGCCTGAATCCAGGTGCACAGTTCCTAAAGACTTGCAGAGACAAGAAGGACTCAAAGCTGGAATTGCTGCCAAAGGGGCTTCTACAAAGTGCTAAATTAAGAGTCTGAATACTTCTGTGAATAAGAGTTTGCAGTTTATGATTTGTAATATATTTGTAAGGACGTTGAGAGGTTTACTTACCTCGGCAGCAACATTCTTGTCTCTGGTGACTCTTCCTATGAAGTCAGTAGACAGATTGGGAGAGCATGGGTGGTCATGAGGTCGCTGGAAAGGGGTGTGTGGCACTACTGATATCTCTGTAGAAGGACGAAGGTTCAAGTCCTTAGAGTCCTGGTGCTTCCTGTCTTGCTATATGGTTATGAGACATGGACGCTATGCAATGACCTGAGAAGAAACTGGACTCCTTCAGTACTGCGTCTCTTTGGAGGATCCTTGGGTACTGCTGGTTTGACTTTGTGTCCTGAATGAGGCACATTTCCCAGATTGTGAGGGAGTGTCACTTACGGCACTACGGCCATGTGGCGCCATTACCCGAGGGCGATCCGGCTCATTGTTGAGGACCTGAAATGCTGGACCAGGCCAAGGGGATGCCCATGTAACACCTGGCTGTGGCAGATAGAAGGTAATTTAAAGAGGGTGGGACTGGACCATGCGCCTTGATGGGCAAAAAATGGCATATGCACTTAAATTTAAATCTACAACACAATTGGTCAGAGTAGTTTCTGAATCCACTGGCTATGTGGAGGAATTCTAAAGAAGCCTGGAGGGCATGTAAGTCCAAACTTCACACACACACACCAATTGGGGACTAAAACTGGTCTGCCAAGTGCTAGTAGGCAGAAATGGTTTGTGCTGTGCCATCTTCAGAGTCTGGCATATTCTTCCCCGCTTGGTGCCTTAATTAAGAGTGGCATTGTTAGAAATCAAGCACCAGCTGTTTTTCCGTGTCACCGAGAGCCATTTGCTCTTAAACTCTCAGCAGATGGTCATTCGGTTGTTGGTGTTTAAATGACCTTCAGCTACTGGCGTCTGGTAACACCTGCTTTGTGAAAAATGAGAAACAGCTGCCCTTGACTACAACAGCTGAGTCTTGATGGTGGCAATAAGTGACACGATGGCAGGAAAAGATTGGGGGGCTGTCATGTCTCAGTGTCTTCAACCTTAAATCGATTTTAACAAAACACCGAGGTGGCAGGCAGTAAACAGGACTAAGGGTCCAGCGTAGCAATGAGGGAGTCAGACACAGCAAAACATAAGGCATTTACTATGTAAAATGTTATACTGTAAAGTTATGTTGTCACTTCAGCATTAAATTAGAAAAGTAAATGTTCATTATATTAGAATGGGAATAGGAATATACCTACATTTAGATCTGAAATGTTTATTTCTCTGTTAAGTTCAAATGTGTTAGAAAGTAGTGTTTATAAAGTTAAGCAGTTAAGATTTGGAAGGAGATAGATAGATAGATAGATAGATAGATAGATAGATAGATAGATAGATAGATAGATAGGAAAGGCACTATATGATAGATAGATAGATAGATAGATAGATAGATAGATAGATAGATAGAT
>JANRMT010062823.1:14193605-14208320 GCA_026402145.1 Polypterus bichir lapradei
ATATATATATATTCATATATATATATATATATATATATATATATATATATATTTGGTACACTGTATTAATCCCTGACGTGAAATTGCCTTTTCACATGACCTTTGGAGGTCAGATCGCAGGGTCATCCATTGTACTGCATTGCATTTGGCATTCCAACAGATGGCGCATCTCAAGAATTAACACTGCTTTCACGAACCCCATACCAATCACAGATGTATGCATTGCATGGTGCACTGAAAGCGTTAATGCTGAGGTCTACATTGCTTATTTAGATTTCAGTCTGTCTTAGGCAGGTAGCACAGCTAGTTTTTTTAAGCAAAAACATTTATTATTCAAACAAGCCTATGTTTAACAAGAAGCTCTGAAAGAGCAGAAAAAACACAGTTGGAATAGGAATTTCCAAAGGCAAAGTAAAAAAAACAGCAAAAGGGTTACAAAAACACAGAAAATCAAAAAGACAGAGCCACAGAAGAACTCACCATGAGCACATTCACAGAACCACAAGGGACTTTGGGATTTCCTCTGTCTGTAACGGGCTGTGGGCCATCCCCTGTGGTCCCCTCTCGGGGAATCACCCACAAAACACAATGAATACAGCAGAAGACAATACTTTGAAGATACAAAGCTAAATGAACAACAATGTTAGCAAAAGAAACAAACAGAATAGACAAACACCCAGGCAGAGGGGAGGGGGGCCCTGCCTGAAACTTGTCAGAGATGTCCCCTAAGCGTACGTGTTTGACACACTATATGTTTTATTTTCCGTCTTGTTTTGTAAAAGAGATGAATGCCCCCTGAAGATTTCAGGTTTTATTTACTTGGTTAAACTAAATGATAATGGTGTGCCGCCGTCCCCCCAAAAGACTCTTACATTTATTACAATACAATACAATACAGTTTATTCTTGTATAGCCCAAAATCACACAGGGAGTGCCGCAATGGGCTTTAACAGGCCCTGCCTCTTGACAGCCCCCCAGCCTTGACTCTCTGAGAAGACAAGGAAAGACTCCCAAAAAAAACCTTGTAGGGAAAAATGGAAGAAACCTTGGGAAAGACAGTTCAAAGAGAGACCCCTTTCCAGGTAGGTTGGGCATGCAGTAGGTGTCAAAAGAAGGGGGTCAATACAATACAATACACAGAACAGAACAAATCCTTAATACAGCATAATAATAAAAATTTTAGAAGTACAGAGCAGAATTTAACAGTAGATGATATCACATAATAAGATTTGGATATTTTTAGAGTGCTGGAGACCTCAGCCATCAAGCTGCCTCCCCATTTGGCCATTCCACGGCTGAAACGTTGCTCGGCCAGCCAATCCGATGAAAGGATCCCTTTTTCCCATGATTCCTGTGATCCTCCATCAGGGATGACTTTACCACAGGCAGGCAAACAACTTGGCAGGAGGGCCGTGGCACCAATTGCCACATTTGTTACAATTCTACACTGTGCCTCTGGCCTGAAACGCAACAATTTGTCACAAAAATGCCACACATCTGCGAAGAGGGCATCTGCGTGTACCACTCTGATTTAGAAAGAAAAGTGCCAGTCGGGCAGAACATGCCAAAATGAAGAGATTTTTAATGAAAGTCAAAGGCATGGCTTCCAGTGAGCTGTGACTGCAAACTAAGCCCGCTGAGCCCACAATCCCCCAGACGCCATTCCTCTTTGAAATAGCGAGGAGACCAGCTTTTTTTGTGAGAGAAGAGACAAGGAACAGCAATAATCATATATTCTTAATGAAAGCAAAGAACTGAAAAACAAAATGCTTTGAGCCGTAGAGCTCATCAGCTTGTGCTCATCAGCGGCACATTTTCATCAGGTGGTGAACACTGACCTCTGGTGAGCACCTTGTGGAGCTGCAGTCAGTCATGCATACATCAAACTACTTCAAGTCGATTTTAAAGGGTTTAACTGCCATTTGAGTGCCACATTTTCTCAAACACATCAATACCAACACAAGCCCCAGGTTCAAGCATGTGGGTTTTATTTTCACAATACCTAAACCAATACCTTTCTCTCAGTAATAGAATCACCCGAGTACAATTTTCTTCTCTCCCTCTCTTCTTCTCCTTCCACTCCTCCAAGTGAGCTTCATCCTCTGACTCCCCACTCTGGAGTACTTCCGGTGTTACCGCACTACGCAACGAAAGCACCTCCGGGTTCCTTAAAGTAGGGACAGTCTGTCCCTGCAGCTCCCTCTGGTGGCACCCATGGCACCCAGCAGGGCTGTCTAACAGGAGTGCAATTCCCAGACTGCCCTGTGGGTGTCCATGCAGGCAACGTAGCCCAGGGAGACTAACACCTGTTGCATCGGAGGAGCAAATAGTCCATGCGAGTGGTCTCCCCCTGTCCATCTGTTAAACTAGCCTTATACCATTCTGACCGGATCGTCCGCCTATGACTGGTGTCCATAACAATGCATAGACCTTTAGTGCAGCGTCCTGGTAATACATGTTCAGTATCTGAGATTAGGCTAAATAAAAACATTGCTGTTTGATTCTGTTTTTTGACTAAAGCTTTCCTGGTACATCCATCCATCCATTATTCAACCTGCTATACCCTAACTACAGGGGCACGGGGGTCTACTGGAGCCAATCCCAGCCAACACAGGGCGCAAGGCAGGAAACAAACCCTGGGCAGGGCACCAGCCCACCGCAGGGCTACTCATCATTATACTATAATATACAAACACACACATCCACACACCAAGCACACACTAGGGACAATTTAATAACGCCAATGCACCTAACCTGCATGTCTTTGGACTGTGGGAGGAAACCCACAGCGCTACCCACTATGCCACCGTGCCACCTCTCCTGGTATATGAACTTTGATTTTTTTGATTTGTGTTTTGTACTTGTTATCAGATCACTTTGATGATGTTTCATCTCCTCGTTCCTTTCATTGAAAATTTTGCTGACTTGTTTGAAGTCTGTTAAGGTTGTTGGACAAGTTAATCCTGGAAATGCCTCCATTATTAACCTTGATTTACATGTGAACCCCCGTAATACTCACTTAAGTGGCATTCACTCCTCACTCATTCTCATCGGTGAGCGATGGCCAAGACTGGTCACCTCAGCATCAATGAACTCGGCGTGGCCAAGGCTTGGCTACCACAGCTTCAATAACTCAGCGATGGTCAAGGCTGGCTACCTCAGCATCAAAAGCTTGGTGATGGCCCAGGCTGGTCACCTAGGCTTCAATAACTCATTCATGTTCTAGGCTGGCCACCTCAGCATCGATAGCTCAGTGATGTTCAAGGCTGGCCACCTCAGCGTTAATAACTCAGTGATGTCCAAGGCTGGCTACCTCAGCATCAAAAGGTTGGTGATGGCCCAGGCTGGTCACCTATGCTTCAATAACTCATTCATGTTCTAGGCTGGCTACTTCAGCATTAGTAACTCGGTGATCATCAAGACTGGCCACCTTAGCATCAATAATTTGGTGATGGTCAAAGCTGGCCAGCTCAACATCAAAGACTTGGTGATGGTCAATGCTGCCCACCTTGGTTTCAATACATCAGCAAGAGCCAGAAGTCACTTCACTCATGAGCCGCACTCCTGTCAGGATGCCTGCCTCGCTATCCCTGAAAGGACTACTCTTTCAGTAAAGGCCAAGAGCTGCACTCCTGTGGGGATAAACAGGTGGAGCATTCCACTCCAAGAATCCTTACCTTTGAAAGGGCTGCAGGTCAAACACATTAGCAATATGTCCGAGGCTGGCTACCCCAGCATCAATTAATTGGCGATGGCCAAGGCCGGCCACTTCAGCATCAAAACCACAGCAACGGTCAAGGTTTGCTACCTCAGGTTCAACATCTTGGTGATGGCCAAGATTGGCCACCTCAGCATTAATAACTCTTTGATGGTCAAGGCTGACTACCTCAGCTTCAACAACCTGGCAACGGCCAAGGCTGGCTACCTCAGCATAAATAACTGGCTGATCACCAAGATTGACAACCTCAGCATCAATAACTTAGTGATGGTCAATACTGGCTACCTCAGCCTCAATACCTCAGCAACAGCCAGAAGTCACTTCATTCATGAGCTGCGCTCCTGTCAGCACCCCTGCCTTGCTATCCCTGAAAGGACTACGTTTTCAGTAAAGGCCAAGATCTGCACTCCTTCCTGGGATAAATGGGTGTGGCGTTCCACTCCAAGAATCATTAGTTTTGAAAGGGCTGCACAAACCAAACACATTAGCAGTATGGCCGAAGCTGGCTACCTCAACTTCGATACCTTAGCTGAGGTCAAAGGGACATCAATATTCTTAGGCTCCTTCGTTGTTACCCCTGAAAGCAGTGCACAATTACTCTACCCGAATCGCTACCCCTGAGAGGACTACATTTTCAGTGAAGACCATGAGCTGAATAATCCTGGTAGGATGATCAGGTGTGGCCTTCCACTTAAAGAATCATTACCTTTGAATGGGCTGCACAGATGAAACACATTAGCAATATGGCTGAGGCTGGCTACCTCATCTTCCATAACTCGGCGATAACCAAGGCTGGCCTCCTCAGCTTCAATACCTTAGCAAAAGCCAGAAGTCACTGCACTTATGAGCGGCACTCATAACCGCTCGCTACCCCTGAAAGGATTACGTTTTTCAGAAGAGGCCAAGAGCTGCAGTCCTGCTGGGATAAACGGATGTGGTGCTCTGCTCCAAGAATCATTACTTTTGGAAGGGTTTCACCTCTGACCCCTACAGCTTCTAGTTTCAGACACGCTGGACAAAGCACTTTTGGGAACGGAAGTATCCTGGTGTTTCCAGGTGAGATCCTCGTTTGGATCATCTGGGACCAACTACCGAGTCATGGAGTTGAAGCAGAAACCCTGGCAACCTTTAAGAAGGATGTGGATGAGATGTTGGGACAGCTGAGCTATTAGCTAAACAAATGAGGCTCGAGGGACTGAATGGTCTCCTCTTGTCTGTCAAATGTCTGATCTTTATTATTTTGACTAGTAATAGTTGCCAGTTGGGCAGCACAGTGGCACAGTGGTAGCACTGCTGCCTTGCAGTTAGGAGTCCTGGGTTCGCTTCCCGGGTCCTCCCAGTGTGGAGTTTGCATGTTCTCCCTGTGTCCGTGTGGGTTTCCTCCTACAGTCCAAAGACATGCAGGTTAGGTGGATTGGTGATTCTAAATTGGCCCTAGTGTGTGCTTTGTGTGTGTCCTGTGGTGGGTTGGCTTCCTGTGTTGGCTGGGAATGGCTCCAGCAGACCCCCGTGACCCTGTGTTTGGATTCAGCAGGTTAGATGATGGATGGATGGATAGTTGCCAGTCATGACACCGGAGCGAGACGACAGTTGTTTTCAAACATGCATGTCCTATTAGACAGATTTTGGACAACAAGCTGTGGCCACATAGAAGAAGAGATAAAAGGGCAATAACCATCCAGCAAACAGAACACAAAATCATGTCGTCAGAAAGAAACAATCGGGAATCCTCTCCTTCCATTGGCTTTCTTTTATACTCAGATATAAGGATGGATATCTGAGGTGTAAACCAACTGTATTCAAATATGGTGATCTGGTGCTGCTCACAACTTGAATGCATGCAAAGAAAAAAAATAAATACAAAAATTAACAAAAAACACGTTGCACCACAGAGTCACTTCCAGGGAATGGAACGAGAGGGAACAGCATGTAATGCCATAAAAATCCAACAGGCCCCATAATGGCTTCAAATTGTAGTGTGTCTAGTACAGTGGTACCTCTGGGCACGACCGTAATTCGTTCCAAAACTCTGGACGTGACCTGAACGTAATTTTCCCATAAGATTGTATGTAAATACAATGAATCCGTTCCAGACTGTCCAAAATGTATGTAAATATATATTTTTAAGCACAAAAATAGTTAATTATACCACAGAATGCACAGTGTAATCCATCCATCCATTAATTAACCCATTAATAATGGGTCATGGGGGTCTGCTGGAGCCAATCCAAATCAACACAGGGCGCAAGGCAGGAACAAACCCCGGGCACGGTGCCAGCCCAACACAGGGAACACACACACACACCAAGCACAATTTAGGATCGCCAATGCACCTAACCTGCATGTCTTTGGACTGTAGCAGTGCTACTATCAGTAAGAACTGCATCTCCCAGCAGTCCATGCAGGGGCTGTCGGGGTCAAAGGTGGTCAAATGAGGTTAAAAGGAGGGCAGGTGGCCAAAAGAGGGAGAGTGGTTTTTGTTGTTGTACGTTGTGTGTTGCATTTATCTGTTGGACTGCCTGCTGTTAATTCAGCCATATTTAATCATTGTGTCCTGGATTGTATTCGTTTCTTGGGGTCTGGATCGTCTGCCTTCCTGTGTACTGAGGACTGTGTCTGTCCGCAAGAAAAGCAGCGCTCCTGAACCATCCATCCGTCTTCATCCTTTCAGCAACTACCAGTAGGACTGTGTTTTCCCTTCTCTTTCGACATACAGATCTCTGGAATTAATCTCGTCACCTCTCATTTCATCTGGTTTGGTTTTTACATGGACTTTGCTGTGTGATGTTTGTATTTATATGTTAAAAGTAATATCGCCGAAGGGGCCAGCAGACCCCCGTGACCCTGTGTTCGGATTCAGCGGGTTGGAAAATGGATGGATGGATGGATGATTTAATTTCATTATATTCTTAATTGTTTAATGTTCCCAGTGCGCTTTATTTGGTCTCTGTTGTGAGTGTGTGTGGGTCAATCCAAGGCTGGGGATGCCCCTGGGATCTCCTCCACTAAAATAAATAAATCACCGCCACATTGACGGTGTGAATCTTAGCGGCCACTGACCGCTACAGGACTGTGGGAGGAAACCCGCGCAGACATGGGGAGAACATGCAAACTCCACGCAGGGAGGACCCGTGAAGCAAACCCAGGCCTCCTAACTGCGAGGCAGCAGCGCTACCCACTGCGCCACCGTGCAGCCTGCACAGTGTAGTAGTAAACTAAATGTAAAAACATTAAATAACAGAGAAAACTAACATTGTAAGAGTTCACGCCAAACGCTTATGAACCGTTCACTGTAAACACTTTTTTTATGAGTTTTAAGCACAGGGGGAAAAAAATTAAATGCCACTTCTCTTGCGAAACTTTTCAAACCATCCTCTACTGGCTTTAAATTCCTCACCCACGTCACTCGAAGAAGGATTTTTTTTTCAGCAAATTGCCGTGAATCTTCCTGGCTTTCTCGCATATGATCGCCTCGCTTATGTTATCCCCTGCAAGTTGCTTCTCATTCAGCCACGTTAGCAACAGTTTTTCCACCTCTTCCAACACTTGAGGCCTCTGCTTGGTTAACATTGTAACTTCTGTTGCAACATCAGCTGCTTTGTTAGGCCCTGTATACGCAAACAAAAGAAAATGGGAAGCAGAGAATGGGAAATCATTGGTGCGTACAAACGTGCGTAGGGAAACTGGCTGCCAGTGTTTTTGTTCACCACCAGAGCGTGTGGTCGTGAACAGATACAAAATTTTGGCAAACTTTTTCACCGTAACCCGATTTGTACGTGTTTGGAAACGTTCATGACCAGAGGTTCTACTGTACATTAAAATTCTTCCCATAAAGCTGTGATTAACCAGTAAAATATTGCAGGCCAATATTTTATTGCCGTATGTGGAATGAATTGAAAGAACCGTACCTATTTGAAGAAGAAGAAAAAAAAAACGGGAGTGGTCTCCTACCCTCGACTTTCTCGTATACTCAGATATGGGGATGGATATTTGAGGAGTAAACCGCAAGACAATGATTATATTTGTAAATTATGTACATTAAAGAACCATCAACAACAAATCAAATTAATAATATATTGAACAATTATTATAAAAGTAAAGTTGAACAAATCAGACTCTGCAGCTGCATGAATAAAGGGTAAAGTACCAGTTCAGGTTAACGGAAATAGCTGAAAAGTTAATAGAAATCTACGTTTTGTGCCTATTACTTGTATGTAAAATTTGGTTGACCTAAGTGATAGTGTACTCAAGTTATCATGTTTACACACACATACACAAAGACATAATTAAAAAATGGTATTTTTGGACTCAGGGAGGTCTAAAACGTTGCGATTCATCAAAATCTCGAAATGGAATTTTTGGAGGATTCCAATACTTTCCCTACATCTATACTAATAAAAGGCAAAGCCCTCACTGACTAACTGACTGGCTGGCTGACTCACTCACTCACTCACTCACTCGTCACTAATTCTCCAACTTCCCGTGTAGGTAGAAGGCTGAAATTTGGCAGGCTCATTCCTTACAGCTTACTTACAAAAGTTAAGCAGGTTTCATTTAGAAATTCTACGCGTAACGGTCATAACTGAATCCTACTTACGTACATATATACCGGCCATAGCCTGCAGTTGAGTCGCCGTGTGAGGCGGAGTTGCGTCCCCCATCACCACGCCTCCCACGTAATTAAGTGCCTGCCCATATAAGGCCATCCGTCAGCAGCAATCCAATAGACACGCTGCCACTACGAGGCGTTTGTCATGCCTAAGACGAATGCGATATTCGCAAGATACAACTTTAGTGAGAAGACACAAGATATAAACGAGACTTTTGATCACTTTTTAATGGAGTTAAAATTGCTGGTGAAGGACTGTGCTTATGCAAACGAAGATGAGATGGTCAGGGATAGAATAGTGTTTGGCATAAACTCAGGAAAAGTGCGAGAGAAACTTTTAAGTGCCGGGTCTTAGCTAACATTAAATAAAGCCGTGGACATCGCAACATCGCACGAGATAGCACAAGCACAGCTGAGAACCTTCGATGCATGTACTCCGAGCGGCTCACGTGAACTGACTGTGAACGCAGTACGCAGAGAACAAGCGACATCTCCAAAGAGCGCTGAACAAAAAACGCATTACACAATTGAGAAGGCAGCAAAAGAATATGAAGCGAGTGACGCATACAAGCATATTCATAAGTGCAGCTACTGCGGAAACAAAGCACACGGTGGAAAAAGTCAATGTCCAGCTAAAGGAAGACAGTGTAAAAAATGTGCTAAATTGAACCACTTCACTAAAGTTTGCAGGACTGGGAAAGGTAAACCCGTGCATGCAGTGTATGATGTCTCAGATAAAGAGGAAGACGAGCTGTTTATTGATGCAGTAAGAAAGGGACAACCCTCTGAAGCTAAACAAGCCTTTGTAGACATATCAATAGGAGAGCAAGGTGTAAGGCTTAAGTTTAAATTAAGTTCATAGACACACTGCTGCTAAATATTCGCAGGCAAATTCACAACTTAATACCGGGAATGCCTGTTAAACATCTTAGATTCACGAGTGCCGATTTGGGTAGTGAACACTTCGATGAATGAAACCCAACGGTTGACACGTAATGTAACTTGAACACAACACATCCTCCCAATACGAACCTGATTGCAAGAAATAATGATAATCAAATCCTTGATGACAGCAACACTCATAACAGTGACAAAACAATTACATTGACAGTCATGTTACGTTATTTTTAAAATGTTTCCTTTTCTTTCTCATAACTTCTTTAACACACTACTTCTCCGCTGCAAAGCGCGGGTATTTTGCTAGTGTTGGATATGAGAAAGTCAGGGAGGTCTAAAACATCAAGATTCAATTTGGACAATTACAATACTTTTCCTACACTTCGTATATGAGAAAGTAAAAAATGGTATTTTCAGATTCAGGGATGTCTAAAACGTCAAGATTCATCAAAATCTCAAAATTGAATTTTTGGACAATTCCAATACTTTTGTTATACTTCGTATATGAGAAAATAAAAATGGTGCAATAATTATAGAATGTAACCACAAGAGGGCAACAGAGAGTCTCAAAACACAGACACAGTAGTACGTCACACAATTCCCAGTTCAAATGACATATTCAAAGACAGCACCTCTGCAATGATCACTTTTCCAAAGACACCCCAAAATCCACAAATAGACCAATCACGATTCCTCCTTCCACCTCCAAGAGTGTAGCCCACTGCTAGGGCTTCCTTTTAAACCAGACCCAGGAACTGTAACCAGTCTCCTGTCCAAGTCATCCACAGCATTTCCAGATTGTGTGGAAACAAGGTGCAGTGCCCCTCCTTGGGCAATTCCCTCTGGTGGTCCCCAAAGCCCCAAACAGGGCTGCATTTACAGACTCCAATTCCCAGACCCCCCTGTAGGTGTCCTGATCGGGTTTAGTTCCGGACAACACTGCCACTTGGTGTGTGGGGGTGTGATCTGCTCCCGGTAAGCCTGTTCGCCTGCTTCTTCCATTATGGCCTCCTGGCCGGACTTGAACACTTCCTTTATCCCAGCCAGGATGCATGTTGTCCTTCCTCTCTGGTACTTACAAAAAATAAAGTCCAAAAAAAAGAGGTTCAAAAATAATAATTAAAAGGTTAACACGTGTAGAACGACACTCCAAACCGTAGCTGTTTTGATTCATTTACACACTCGGGCTCTAAATGTTGTGATCTTGTGGTTTATTTTGGTTTTTTTTTTGGTTGGCCCTCTGTGTCTGTGGGTTCTGCATCTGCGGATTCATCCCACCACTAATCAAAAATATTAAAGTTCCAAAAATCAAAACTTGATGTGAGTGTGTGTGCCTGTCTCTGTGTGTTATTCTTCTTCTCTTGGCTGCTCCCATTAGGGGTTGCCACAGTGGATCATCTTCTTCCATATCTTCCTGCCCTCTGCATCTTGTTCTGTTACACCCATCACCTGCATGTCGTCTCTCACCACATCCATAAGTCTTCTCTTTTTCTCTTGCCTGGCAGCTCCGTCCTTAGCACCCTTCTCCCAATATACCCAACATCTGTCCTCTGCCTCTCTGACTTTGTCTCTCAACCGTCCAACTTGAGCTGACCCTCTCATGTCCTCATTTCTAATCCTGTCCATCCTCATCACACCCAGTGCAAATCTTAACATCTGTAACTCTGCCACCTCTAGCGCTGTCTCCTGTGCCACCTCCAGCCCATATAACATAGCTGGTCTCACTACAGTCCTGTAGACCTTCCCTTTCACTCTTACTGATACCCGTCTGTCACAAATCACTCCTGACACTCTTCTCCACCCTGCCTGCACTCTCTTTTTCATCTCTCTTCCATAATCCCCATTACTCTGTACTGTTGATCCCAAGTATTTAAACTCGTCCACCTTCACCAACTCTCCTCCCTGCATCCTCACCATTCCACTGACCTCCCTCTCATTCACACACATGTATTCTGTCATGGTGGTCCTATTGACCTTCATTCCTCTCCTCTCTAGAGCAGATCTCCACTTCTCTAGGGTCTCCTCAACCTGCTCACTATTCTTGCTACAGTGTGTTAAGCTTGCAAAAGGAGACCCATCCAATAATGAACCTTGTGAGTCACACTCATCGCATGATTAACAGGTGTCCACTCGCATCCCAGCAACGGGACCTAACAATGGTGACATCCACAAAGACGAAATGGCATCATGGTATAAAAGACAGCCACATTTGTAGTATTTGAAAAATTTCCCCCTGAATTCCTGATGTTTAAAATAATAAGTCCACTGCAAAGAAATGTATTCAGTCCAGAAATAAAATTAAAATGCAACAAAATCCTCAGAGGGACTGCTCTCCCTCACATCTCTTTGTGCTTGTTTTCACACCAACACCTGAGTGGAGTTCTCGATGGACCATCCTCGATGGAACTGCCTGCTCATGCCGTGGAGTGAAATTTGCAGTCGCTTGGTTCTGAATGGCCCACCCATGGGCATCATGTGTTGTGATTTGGCTTGGATTCTTCACTTATTCTTCGTCTTATTAATTACTAGCAAAATACCCGCTAGTGCTCCTGTGTAGTATAATTATCTCCTGTACCGTCATCAGTCCACACCTTGAACCTGTCCCAGTCATTCAATACATAAGACACAATGTTCTTCCGGATATCAAGAGTGAGCCTGATATGGCCGTGCAATATGTAACACAGAGAATGGAAAAGGCAGGTGCCATCTCCGGGCATGGAAACCACTCAGTAAGTGACAGTTCTTTGATCGATGGTGATCACCTCGATAGACATGTTAATGGGGGTACGGCTGGAATGATAAAGGAAATGGGTACCTGAACAATGTAAAGTAAGTCTAAAATACCTACACAATAACTATAATCGTAATAAATGAACAATAAAACAGCGGAGAAGCCGTGGATTAAATAAAAAGGCTGTAGTTATCAGCAGGGAGACGTGAATACCTTGGCGAAGCAAGGAAGGGAATGTAGAGACTGGAGCGACAGACGGCCTTATATAGGCAGGCAGCCAACAACGTGGGAGGCGTTGGGATGGGGGACCCAACGGCGCCTCACACGGTGACCGAGCTACAGGCTATGGACGTATATATGTACGTAAGTAGGATTTAGTTAGCGTTGGGAACCCGCGTACCAAATTTCTTGAAGATGGGCCCATAAGTAACAAAGACCGTTGAAAAGTTCAATATGACGGCCGACAGTGGCATCATATCACCGAAATAAGTACCAAATTTCAGCCTTTTACCTACACGGGAAGTTGGAGAATTAGTGACGTTGGAAAGTTCAATATGGCAGCTGACAGTGGCGTCACACCACCGAAATAAGTACGTACATTGGTTTCAGTTAGCGCAGGGAAGCCGCCTACCAAATTTCGTGAAGATGGGGCCATGAATAAGAAAGTTCAACATGGCGGACGCTGTTGACCGTTATGACCGTTACGCGTAGAATTTCGAAATGAAACCTGCTTAACTTTTGTAAGTAAGCTGTAAGGAATGAGCCTGCCAAATTTCAGCCTTCTACCTACACGGGAAGTTGGAGAATTAGTGACGTTGTAAAGATCAATATGGCAGCTGACAGTGGCGTCATACCACCGAAATAAGTATGTACATTGGTTTCGGTTAGCGCAGGGGAGCCGCCTACCAAATTTCGTGAAGATGGGGCCATAAATAAGAAAGTTCAACATGGCGGACATTGTGAAAATTAGTGACGTTGGAAAGTTCAATATGGCGGCCGACAGTGGCGTCATACCATCGAAATAAGTACATACATCAGTTTTGGTTAGCGCAGGGAATCCGCCTACCAAATTTCGTGAAGATGGTGCCATAAATAAGAAAGTTCAACATGGCGGACGTTGTCGACCATTATCGACCGTTATGACCGTTACGTGTAGAATTTCGAAATGAAACCTGCTTAACTTTTGTAAGTGAGCTGTAAGGAATAAGCCTGCCAAATTTCAGCCTTCTACCTACACGGGAAGTTGGAGAATTAGTGATGAGTGAGTGACTGAGTCAGTGAGTGAGTCAGTCAGTCAGTGAGGGCTTTGCCTTTTATTAGTATAGACTAGCATAATACCCGCGCTTCGCAGTGGCGAAGTACTGCATTAAAATTTTTATTAAGAAGAAAATTTAACCTTTTTAAAGTGAGGGAAAATATGGCAATAATTATTTGTTAAGGATCCCTTTGTATACCACATTGTCAGTTCGGCCCTCCGGTTGTAACATGACCAAGCTGTGCGCTGAGCTTACTCTTGAGCATGCAACTTACAGTTGCCCATGTGAACAGTAATCTTGTCTCAAATCTCACAGCTTGGATTGCTGCTGTCATAATCGATTTCAGTTTCATGGTTTGTTTCAATTACGACAGTATTTGCAGGACTTGTGTTGAAGTGACATTCGGCATCTGTCAAGCGTTGTAAGCTTACAACCGGTTTCATCGATAACTTCACATCCAGCTTTTGAGAGTTTAAACATTCATAAACATCAAAGTGTCCACTACTGAAATTGTCACCTATGAATGTAAGATGTTTAAGAGGCATTGGCGTTTGTCGAAAGGTGTAAAATATTTGGCCATTTCGGTACACTTGAAAGCACCAACCGAACAATTCAGCAGCAGCCATCAACTCACATGCAGAACCATAGGTGAAGGGCTTAAGCATTTCACTCTTCTAGTGCTCCTGTGTAGTATAATTATCTCCTGTACCGTCATCAGTCCACACCTTGAACCTGTCCCAGTCATTCAATACATAAGACACAATGTTCTTCCAGATATCAAGAGTGAGCCTGATATGGCCGTGCAATATGCAACACAGAGAATGGAAAAGGTAGGTACCATCTCCGGGCATGGAAACCACTCGGTAAGTGACAGTTCTTTGATCAATGGTGATTACCTCGATAGACATGGTAATGAGCGTTGGAATGATGAAGGAAATGGGTACCTGAGTAATGTAAAGTAAGTGTAAAATACCTATACAATAACTATAATTGTAATAAACAAACAATAAAACAGCGGAGAAGCCGTGGATTAAACAAAAAGGCTGTAGTTATCAGCAGGGAGACGTGAATCCCGTGGCGAAGCAAGGAAGGGAATGTAGAGACTGGAGCGACGGACGGCCTTATATAGGCAGGCAGCCAACAACGTGGGAGGTGATGGGATGGGAGACCCAACGCCGCCTCACATGGTGACCAAGCTGCAGGCTATGGACGTATATATGTACGTAAATAGGATTCAGTTAGCGTTGGGAACCCGTGTACCAAATTTCTTGAAGATGGGCCCATAAGTAACAAAGACTGTTGAAAAGTTCAATATGGTGGCCGACAGTGGCATCATACCACCGAAATAAGTACGTACATTGGTTTCGGTTAGTGCAGGGAAGCCGCCTACCAAATTTCGAGAAGATGAGGCCATAAATAAGAAAGTTCAACATGGCGGATATTGTTGATCGTTATGCGTAGAATTTCGAAATGAAACCTGCTTAACTTTTGTAAGTAAGCTGTA
>JANRMT010062823.1:14208330-14256655 GCA_026402145.1 Polypterus bichir lapradei
TAACTTTTGTAAGTAAGCTGTAAGGAATGAGCCTGCCAAATTTCAGCTTTCTACCTACATGGGAAGTTGGAGAATTAGTGATGAGTCAGTCAGTCAGTCAGTCAGTCAGTCAGTGAGTGAGTGAGGGCTTTGCCTTTTATTATTATAGATAACGTTTTCCCTTTCTTAAAGGCATTCAAGAGTTTCTCAACTCCCAGATTTTTTTTTTTGGGGCTTCTATTTAACATTTTTGAAATTTATTTTTTACAGTGTTCATATTGTGGTAAACCAGCCGAGACACGAATAGGCGGACGCAGACTGTTCAAAAGCACATATGTTTTAATTATAGTTCCAGCACACAACACAGTGACAGTGCACCAAACACCCCTTAATAAGTCCGTCTCTCCCATCTGGACTTCTCCTTCTGCCGCATTTACTCCTTTACTCCTCCCAAGCTTTGTCTTCTTCCTCCCGACTCCGGCTCTCTGACTGGAGGGAGGCGGCCCCTTTTATAATCACCTGGATGTTCTCCAGGTGCTCTGTGACGATCTTCTGGCGGCACTTCCTGGTGTGGTGGAAGTGCCGCATGAGCACTTGGAAGCACTCTGGGTGTCCCTCGAATTCCTTCTGACAGCACTTCTGGTTGTGACGGAAGTGCTGACATCCAGGGCTCCACAATCCTCCGGTCGCCCCCCTGAAGTGGCCACGGGCCCCAATTGGGTTGAGCTTCCATGCTCAGTTCCTGTGGCCCCCATACAATACAATACAATACAATTTATTTTTGTATAGCCCAAAATCGCACAAGAAGTGCCGCAATGGGTTTTAACAGACCCTGCCTCTTGACAGCCCCCCAGCCTTGATTCTCTAAGAAGACAAGAAAAAACTCCCAAAAAAAACCCTTGTAGGGAAAAAATGGAAGAAACCTTGGGAAAGGCATTTCAAAGAGAGGAACCTTTCCAGGTAGGATGGGCATGCAGTGGGTGTCAAAAAGAAGGGGGTCAATACAATACAATACACAGAACAGAACAGAACAGAAACACAAATCCTCAATACAGTATAAAAATAAAAAATTTACAAGTACGGAGCAGAATTTAACAGTAGATGATATCCCATAATATGATTTGGATTTGTTCAGAGTCCTGGAGACCTCAGCCATCAAGCTGCCTCCCCCTATTGGCCATTCCACAGCTGAGTCAGTGCTGGGCCAGCCAATCCAATGAGAGGACCCCTCTACCCCATGATTCCTGCGATCCTCCATCAGGGATGACTTTACCTTAGGCAGGCAAAACAACTTGGCAGGTGGGCCGTGGCACCAAGTGCCACATTTGAGTACTGAGAAGAGAAACAGAATAGGTGAGGGTTAGTAACAAATTATAACTCTCATGTTACTTATGTTTTAGTGCTAATGGCTAACAACAGAGATGCAGTCTATACAGTTAATCCACAGCTCTAGTCAGGGTGTGCTAAACTGAAGTAGTGAGTCTTCAGCCGGGATTTAAAAGCTGAGACCAAAGAGGTATCTCTTATAGTAGCAGGCAGACAATACAGATCAGGGCTGCTGCCCTCTCGTGGTCCAGGGGAGGCATAGTCCCTCTCCCGGACCTTCCAGGTATCCCATCTGGGCATAAACCCCAGCCATCTGCCACAAAATTTACTACTTGTTTTGATGCCATTTTGTGACATTAGCAGATGGTTATGGCCGGGCTCACATGGGCCACGACTTTCAACACCAATTACGAAGGGGGTTACAAGCGTCATCTTTTTTTTGGCCAATTTCTATCCGGTGTAACAAAAGACAAGTGAGGTGTTTAAAGGTTTGAGGGATTCATGGTGGGGGTCCGGCTCCATGCTCCCTCTTCTCATTTGGGAGCCTCTTGAACCTGATGCCATTGAAAAATATTAAAGTTCCAAAAATCAAACTGGATGCGAGTGTGTGTGCCTCTCTCTGTGTGTTAAGCTTGTGAAAGGAGACCCATCCAACAATGAACCTGGTGAGTCAGACTCATCCCACGATAATTGGTGTCCACTCGCGTCCCAGCAATGGGCCCTCATGATGGTGACATCCACAAAGACGAAATGGCATTACAGTTTAAAAAATTTTGAGTTGAGCTGCATAAATGAGGACACTACATGAAGCAAGGGGAAGGTGCAAGAAAAGTTCTATGCTTTTATTCAAAACTAATCAACAAAAAGGTGTTCAAAAAGAAAGTGCAGTGCTCAAAATTCTTTAGTTCAATAAATAAATAATTTATAAAATGAAGTGTTCTGTAGAGGTTAAAATCATTCAAAAGAAAATCAATTAAAAATGAGGTTAAAACAACACATTGCAAGAAACTCTGGTGGCTTTCTTTAAACTTGACGTCTCTCTGGCTTATTCCATCTGGATTTCCCAGCCCAGAGAGACATCGACCAGTAGGTGCAGACTCCCTTCTCGTCCGGCCCGTGTCCCTGCCACCAATCCCATGGAATCCACGTGCAACCCCAAGCTCTGCTCCACTCAAACCGCTGCCAATGCAGGTTCCTCCCGGTGTGGGCCCTCTGTACTTCCATCTCTGCCAATGGTACCCCTGAGCATGATGGTTACTCCTGCTCCCCAAACGCTCAACAGGAGTGTCCCACAGCCCTCTGCTGAGCGATGGCCACTCGCTCCTCTTAGGGCTTCACTCCCATCCTCCTGCGTCTCTTCATTCCACCAGCTTGTTCTCTCTGACCTGCCTGCTTCTTTTCCTGTCTTTTAACCTCCATTCTCTTTTCCTGACTCTTCTTCTTTCCTTTCTCAGTCCTCATTCACCTCCTCGCATTCGCGCTTCCCCTTTTTAAAATGGGGACGTGGCACTGCTGTGTTGATTAGCAGCTCCCGGTGCCAATTAGGGTCACGGATGATCCTGCACCTGTGCACTAAGTGTAGGGCCATCTGCCCCGTCATCGCGCCCGGGAACTGCTCTCGCCACACTACCACACCCCTTCCTACCAAGATGCAAGTGTGGCAATTATTTATTTAAAAAGATGCCGATCAGCCACGGACCTCACTTTACCACACCACCCCGTACACTTGAAATAAGGATAAATGGTTTTAGCAAAAAAAACAGAGTAGCCAATTGAGACTGATTGAGAACTGAAGCAGTTGGGGTTTTATAGGTGGTAGGGATGAAGAGGTGTGTCTTCTGAGCTTGTCGGAAGTGATGTCAGAGGAGGTTTGAGATTATTGTCAGAAGTGGAATCTGTGGAGGATCCAGATGCAGAGTTATAATGGCTTCCCTTGTGGGAATCTGTAGGGGAAGTAGAAAGATCATTAGTGCACCCAGTCAACCGTTGTCTCGGCATACAACATTCAGTTAAGCCCATTGACTGCCCCCTATGCACACATGTGTGACACCGGGTTTTGCTGATAAATTTCCAAAGACTATTTAGAGTTTACTAAACCCCTGATTCACTTTTTGCTATTGCCTTTTTGATTTCAATTTTCACTTATTGTTTTTGGTTCCCCTGAAAGTGCCGCTTGGTTTCCTGGTTATGTATTTTTGACTACATCTTATTTTCTGATCCTCTACTCTCTATTCTTCCGAGACAGCACATCCAATTGATGCATTAGAACAATTGGCCATTTAGGCCAACAAGCTTGCCAAACCAGTTCTTTTCCTACAGGGTTAACAGGCTAAGGAGGGACGCCCCATTAGGATGAACATTATGGAAGGAGTAAATTATCATTAAAAAATGCAAAATAGTTTCTTTTCTTCTCAGACAGCATGTCATATCGATACACTAGAACAATTGTGACTAGAGAAGGCCGTCCAGGCCAAGAAGCTCACCAATCCAAATATTTTTCTGCAGAGTTAGCAGGCTAAGGAGGGACACCCCAACTGAGTGAAAATTGCGATGAAAGTAAAGTATCCTTAAAAACCTAAAAATGGTGTGACCACAAGGGGGCACCAGTGAGCCCCAAACCACAGACCCAGCAATACACCACATGTTAATACAATAAAATAAAGGACCTTTACTCCAGAATGCACCTTCACAGATTTCCTTCCAGCAAAGTGCCACAATTACACAATAATTAACCTAACAAATCTTCCTTCTTCTCTCCTTTAGTTGAGTGTTGACCACTTCCTCCCATCTCTGACTCAGGTATGTAAGGCAGGGGGCTCCTTTTTATACTGGACCAAGGGATGCTTCCGATGCCACACCATGTCCTCCAGGGAGCACTTCCTGACCATAAGGAAAGTAGGGAGGTTCTCCCCCAACAACACACTTTCTTGATCTCCAGGGACCCCCAACAGGGCTGCACTTCTGGACTCCATCTCCCAAGCACCCCTACAGGTGTCCTGACTGGGCTCCCATATGAGGACAACTGCCACCTGGCATATGCAGGACGGAGTCACTCCCGACTCTTGGCTTCTGCTGATCCCTTCATTACCTTAACACCAGCTGTGTAAAAAGTTATGTATTTGTTCTGCCAGCCAATCCGTTTGCATCATCATACTGGCCTCCCATTTGGGTAATGGCTTCTTCCCAATCTTACCCGGGATGCCTGTTCTCCTCTAACAACTGTTTCTTTTCTTCTTAGACAGCACATTATGTTGATGCATTAGAACATTTATGATGAGAACCATTCAGGCCAACACGTTTGCCAAGCCAATTCTTTTCATGCAAGGTTAGCAGGCTGAGGATATATATATATATATTGTGAAAGAACGAGTCTCAACACTCTTAAAAAGGTTTGGGGCAGCCACCCGTATATTGTTCCTAGCTGCAAAAGGATTATATTGGTACAGCAATGTTGCTTCTTTGAGTTCTACACTGAACTGCTTGAGTTAGCCAAGATGGAGGCTTTTATATCTTGTAACCCGGAAGTGACGTCAGTCTAGGTGCCGGAACAGGAAGTGACGTCAGGTCAGGCAGGTTTTCCCATATTTGATCTGCAGAAATAACAGACAAAGGTTTAGAGCACCCCGCCACCCCCTGGCCTGGCGGGTAATCACCTTCACTTGGTCCCTTCAGCTCGCTCCTAGTCGCACATGTGTGACAATATATATATATATATATATATATGTATATATATATATATATATATATATAGTGACAATAAAGAGTCCAAGACATCATAAAAGTTTAGGGGCAGCCACCCATATATTGTTTTTCCTGGCTGCAAAAGTCTAAATAAGTAGCACGATGTGCATAGAACAGAGTCCAAAACAGAACTAATCACAAGAGACAAAGATGGAGGCTTTAAAGGCCCGTATAGGAAGTGACGTCATCAAAAGGGCCAGAATCAGAAGTGATGTCGTCTGGACCGGAAGTGACATCAGCAAAGACCCCGGTGCCGGAAGTGATGTCAGCAAAGGGACCGGCACAGGAAGTGATGTCTTCTGAGGCACCGGAACCTTTCAGGATTTCCCAGGAAAGTTCTGTAGGGAACTGAGAAAGACAGTCAGCGCACTCCGCCGCCCCCTGGTCGGATGTTTTATGACAATTACTCAGACCCTTTAGCTGTCTCCTACTCGCACGTGTGTGACAATATATATATATATATAAAACACAGGAAAAGGTTTGGGGCATGTTTCTCTCATCTGATTATTTCCATCCTGGTTACTGAAAGGGTATGTATGGAGGTTCAAGTGCGTCCTGCATTTCTTTAAAGAACACAATCCCAGGGAGCCCCCTGCTGGTGACACAAGCTTACCAATCCAACGCACAAAATTTCTCCAAGATCACATTAGTTTAACTTTTGAAGGTCCACAGATTACTATCACTACTTCCAGACTGCCCCCTTGGCATGTGTGAAGCAGCAGCACTAACCGCTGTGCCAATGTACCACACTATCAACCCATGCCAGCAGTCACTATCTGGCAAACACCGTCCACCATCTCAAAAAGGACTGACAGCATTTAATCTCCTGCCTACATTTTTGTCATTTTTGCCTTGGCAACCTACTCAAAGTGAAGATATGTAAGCTCCACAGCCATAAATAGTAAGATGGGACGGTTAGAGTAAAGCAGCTGTTATTGCAAGTTGGTACATCAAGGCCAGCTGCTAGCCGAGTGTGACAAATGGCTCTGAAGTTTAAAAGTTCTCCTTCGAAGTTCAGACATTTCGTGTGGCCTTCAAGCTGGATGAGCATTACTCCACTTTTTAGCACAGGTGCTATTTATCACTGCAAGTATGCATTGTGTCACATCAGCAAAAAATGAGTAATGTATTTTTAGGAAAACGAAGCTGCAGGCCCACTTTTTTACTTCTTTTTTTTTTTTACATAACTTTTCAAAATAAAAAAGGTCACCAGCCCAATAATAAATCCCCAGAGGTACAGAAACTGGCCTGACAAATGGAGATCCGTGGCATTAAGTCATCTGAAAGCAGAGGCATCCACACAGGTGTGCTGCCCCAGTTAGTGAAGCAAGTCGCATCCCAGCATGCTCTGGGGTGTTTGAATAACTTATTTTCTTTACTATTATTTAGCGTGGCTAGAAGAAATGACCTCAGGTGCTACAGATAGTGCTGATTGCTTAGGGGATGCTTGGCACCAACTTCACTTATTGTAAGAAAGCATTTTGACATCACATTATTACACAGCTTCTAGTTGGAGAGAATTTAGAACAATAGAACTTGTCTTAAGCCTTGGCGTTGTCCATTAATTAAACACTGAGTGCGTTTGAGAAAGTGGAAAGTGGAGCAACAGATAAGAGCTTTCCTACCTTGAAATGTATCCTGCGTTGGTTTCAGAGTTTAAGCAATTGGAGGCCAACTGAATTGCTATGGAGGAATGTTTCAGACAAAATAAATATATAAAAGTGGAATAAAATGTCAGTCATTGTCTAACCTGTGTAAGAGATCTCCAGCAGCCCAACCCGGCCAGGACGCCCAAGAAGTGGAAAGATGGGGGAAGGCAGCCTCTTTAGGGCACTGCATCCCCCAGAATGCTAGATGGCAGCTCCCCTGGATTACAGCTGTGGATTCCCACAGGGCACTATGGAATTTGAAGTTTTTTATCTCAGCCCTGTTGGGTACCATGGGTGCCACCAGGGGATGCTGTAAAACTGGAGGAGTCATATGGCATGGGGTTTCTGCCTAACCTGGAAGTGCTTTCAGACCACGTGGGATGAAGAGCAAAACCACTTCTGGGTTGGCCAGTATAGGAGGACTCGGCCGACCTCACTGGAACGAGCCAGAGTTGGGAGGAGGTGGACAAAGCTTGAGGGAGGAAGAGAAAGAGAGAGGAAGAAGGAAGGACTGTGCTTGTTGTACATTCGGTGCTTTGTACTGTGCTGTGTAGTGGGGAGCAAAAGAAAAGTGCTTCCCCACTTAAAATAAAGGCGTGTTGTCTGGCAAGCCTTGTGTCTCTGCCTGTCTGTGTCGGGTTTTGGGGAGCTGTACGCCCCCTGGTCGTAAGGGGTTGCCGGAGCCTATCCCAGTCAGCACAGGGCAAAAGGCAGGAAGAAACCATGAATAGGGCACCAGTCCATCACAGGATGAACATATACACCCCCCAAACACACACTGGGGACAATTTTGTATCGCCAATCCACCTAACTTGCATGTCTTTAGAATGTGGGAGAAAACCTGAGCACCTGCAGAAAGGTGAGAAAGTCCATGCAGGTTGCAAACTCTGGTCACCTTACAGCAAGGCAGTAGAATTACCACTGCACCACCATGCTGCCCCACTGCAAAATGTGACAACAAATAAAGAAAAACAGTGTGAAATTTTTCTTTCTTTTCTCCTTCTTTCTTTCTTTCTTGCTTTCTTTCTTTTCTCTTTCTTTCTTTCTTTCTTTCTTTCTTTCTTTCTTTTCTTTTTCCATAATATTCCTCTAAATGTAACAACAAATTTAAAACTGTCACTTTCACTCGTAAAAGCTGAAAGGGCGGGCTCTAGCGAGTGCTGTTTTTGATTGGTGAATCGTCTGCAGAGTGGCATCACATTATTACACAGCTTAGGGTCGGAGAGAATTTGCTGGAATCGTGGGGTAAAGGGGTCTTTTCATCGGATTGGCTGTTTCAGCTGTGGAATGGCCAAATGAAGGAGGCAGCTTGGTGGCTGAGGTCTCCAGGACTCTAAACAAATCCAAATCATATTATGTGATATCATCTACTGTTAAATTCTGCTCCGTACTTGTAGTGTTTTTATTTTACTATTTGTAATCAGAATATAAGTTTAATGTCACTATGCTCTGTGCAAATATTTTAAATCTGTTTTTCTTTTCTTTCTACATGCACAGCTGAGCCAGATTTATTACAAAGGGGCTCAGCATTTAGAACTGCTAGGCCAAGCATAGGACAAGATAGACAAAGACAAATGGGCAACATGCACTTTTTCTGTGAGTTAGAGTCAGCATGCCTCTCTTTGCTTTATTTGGAATGGCATGATTTACCTAAGTAAGGGCCTGCACATGGAGAAAGAGTATAAAGCCTTGGAACATTACATGGCACACCTTTGAAGCTGGCGGATGGATGGGAGATAACGTCATCCGATCCTGAAAATCCTTCCAGCACAGCGACGAAAATGGCAGACTGTATACAGTGATCCCTCGCTATATCGCGCTTTGACTTTCGTGGCTTCACTCCACTTTAAATGTAAGCATATCTAAATATATATCACGGATTTTTCGCTGGTTCGCGGATTTCTGCGGACAATGGGTCTTTTAATTTATGGTACATGCTTCCTCAGTTTGTTTGCCCAGTTGATTTCATACAAGGGACGCTATTGGCAGATGGCTTAGAAGCTACCCAATCAGAGCATGTATTACGTATTAACTAAAACTCCTCAATGATATACGATATGCATCCCGCGTGGTGTTTGATTGTTTGCTTTTCTCTGTCTCTCTCTGACATTCTCTGCGCCTGACGGAGGGGGTGTGAGCAGAGGGGCTGTTTGCACAGAGGCTGTTTGCCTAGAGGATACGGACGCTCCTTTAAAAAATGCCGCTTTATCGTGGTGCTTCGGCATACTTAAAAGCCCAAAAGCACATATTGATTTTTTGATTGTTTGCTTTTCTCTCGCTCTCTCTCTCTCTCTGACATTCTCTGCTCCTGACACGCATTCCTTTGAATTTGCATTCTTTTAATTGTGAGAAAGAATTGTCATCTCTGTCTTGTCATGGAGCACAGTTTAAACTTTTAACTAAAGGGTGTTATTTCATGTCTAGAGGGCTCTAATAATGTTAACAGTGTGGGAGAGTTTATAAGGGCTTAAAATATATAAAAATAACCATACAAACATATGGTTTCTACTTCACGGATTTTCACCTATCGCTGGGTTTCTGAGGGATTACTGTACATCGAGCTCCCACTTTGATAATAGTCTTGCTATGGCTTCCTTGTCTGTTATGCCGCGTAAATCGTCATTTAAAAAAGCTAAGTTATTTTCTCTTATGTGATTTATTACCGCCAAAGCACCCCTCAGAGGAAAACACTATTATATTGTATTAAGGATTACTTGTGTTTTGTTCTGTGTATTGTATTGTATTGACCCCCTTCTTTTTGACGCCCATTGCACGCCCAACCTACCTGGAAAGGGGTCTCTCTTTGAACTGCCTTTCCCAAGGTTTCTTTCATTTTTTTCCCTACCAGGTTTATTTTTTCCATGTCTTCTTAGAAAGTCAAGGCTGGGGGGCTGTCAAGAGGCAGGGCCTGTTGCGGCACTTCTTGTGTGATTTTGGGCTACACAAAATAATTTGTATTGTATTGCAATTTAGAACAATAGAACTAGTAGTCTTAATCCCTGGCATTGTCCAAGGATTACGTGCTTTGCCTGACTCGGGAATCCTGTGGTTTATGCGTATGCTCAAAGCGAGAAATTGCCCAGAATTCCTGTTGAAGAAGCTACTTTAATTTTGCAAACTCCGAATTAAGCATTAAGAGTCTACATCTGAAGTGTTGGCTGTAAATTTGATAGATTTGCAGAGCTTGCTTAATGACATATCAAAGGCATGCAGGCTGTCATGCACGAGTGGTTAGGGAGCAGCTTAAGGACCCAACGAGCAGCGCAAAATCACACATCAGGGGACAACGGCAGTGTACTACCTACTCTCTTTTTGTTTCGAAAAGAAAGACGAGAAAATACCACCGTGAATACGGCCAAAAACCCTAGCCAGCAGGCAGAGACACTTCCGGGTTCCTTCCTTCCCTCTGGTCCCCCAATGATAATGGCACTACATCCCATGTTCCTCAGCGACTCCTTTCCCAGCATTCCCCTTCTATTTCCGTCCCCACTCCATAAAATGTCTGCCTACCAATGTATCATTGTCTGTACTTGAACTTTCATGCCTGACCAGTATTTACAAACGCCATTTCTACAGTATACAGTAACCCAACTCTTAAACTTGGTTGTTTGTACTTTCTTTACAAGGCATACAGGGGACAATTGGTTTTTGTCACTTTTTAGGAGGCATACAGCACTTATCCAATGAGCTCTGAGGGACAACGAATCTGTCACCATCTGTAGTAATTTGTAAAATCTATACTGTGGGAGAATAATTTGAAGGTAGGAAACAAAATTTTGCTTTCCACATTAAAATATTGCATCTTTCTTAGAAGCGTTATAAAAGGGTTGTCACACACATGTGCATGGGGGACAGTTTACAGATTCAAATAGTGTTATTCATCAGCCAGACCAGGGGTTGGCGCTCTCACCTGATCTTCTCTCCTCTTGTTCCTCTGCAATTCAGCCAAAGACATCACCACCGGTCTGTCCACTGTTATCGTCACTACTGGTAACCCCTGATGATGTCATTTCTGGTACCCAAATCCCACCTTCTTCCCACATCAGTTCCTGTTCTGGCCGTCCTGACTCCACCTCTTCCTTTGTTCCACCGTATTTAAGACCAGTATACAACCGGTGCATCTCTAAAGACATCAGTCAGTCAGTCATTTTCTAACCTGATATATCCTAACACAGGGTCATGGGAGTCTGCTGGAGGACACACACACCCACACACCAAGCACACACTAGGGACAATTTAGGATCGCCAATGCACCTAACCTGCATGTCTTTGGACTTTTGGAGGAAACCCACGCAGACACAGAGAGAACATGCAAACTCCACACAGGGAGGACCCGGGAAGCGAACCCAGGTCTCCTAACTGCGAGGCAGCAGTGAAGACGTGTTTCCTTTAATTTGCTGATTTTTTCAGTATACGGGGTGGCAATCCCCAAACTTTTTTCTGTCTGCTGCTTATTTTTACTGTCTCTTATATGTAGTATAGAGAAAGTATAGAAATCGTGAAAAAATTTGACCTTGAGAGTTTGATGAATCTTGACGTTTTAGACTTTAGGTCTGAAAATACCATTTTTGAAATGATGTCTGTCTGTGTGTAAACACGATAACTTGAAAACACTTTGCTCTCGGTCAATGAGATTTTCTACACTGGCTTTATATCACAAATAACGAATCCTATCAACTTTTGGGCCACTTCTGGCAACCGCGAATTTTGCAAATTTTCAAGTAAACTATGCTGATAATTACAGATAGATGATTCAAATTGTGTATAGATATTTATAATGACAAAAAGCAAACCGATATGAAATTTGAGAAAAATTACTCAACCAGAAGTAGTATTTTATTTAAACAATCATCTGAATTTCTTGTATCATGGAAATATAAATGTGTACATGATATTAAAAACTGTATTCATTATAATGCATATTCTTTCAAAAACTATTATTAATTTTATTTTAATTTATACATCGTCAGTTTAACAATAAGGTGTAAACATTGAACATGCCATTTAAATATAAAGATGTAATGGGAACGATAAGCTGCTATGTCCCCGTTGTGTTCCTGGTCAAGTCAAGTTGAGGATCATGCACTGTCACAACACATTGCTGCACCCACTACACGACAAAACAACTCAGGATCCCGGTTTGCAACCCCCCAGGCAGACACGCGGTCCAATCCCACTCTCCAGAAATGACCCTCTATCTGCCTCAGCCAGGTGTTACGTGGGCGACCCCTTGGCCTGGTCCAGAAACTCATGTCCCCAACAATGAGGATCTTACGAGCCAGATCACCTTCGGGGAAACGTGCCACATGGCCATAGTGCCGTAACTGATGCCCCCTCACAATGCGGGTCATGTGCCTCATTCAGAACTCCATGAGCAACACAAAATCAAACCAACGGTACCCAAGGATGTTCCGAAGAGACACAGTACCAAAGGAGTCCAGTCTTTGTCTCAGGTCACTGGATAGCGCCCATGTCTCACAACCATATAGCAAGACAGGAAGCCCCAGGACTCGAAATACTTTTTACTGAGATATCTGGAGCGCCACCCACCCCTTTCCAGCGACCTCATGACCCCCCATGCTCTCCCAATCCGTCTATTGACTTCATAGGAAGAGTCACCAGAGACACGAATGTCACTGCCAAGGTAAGTAAACCTTTCGACAAGTGTTCCTGGTAATACATTTAATTTTTTTTTTATTTCTGCCATCATTATCATAATTAAATGTAGATAAATGCAGTTTTACCTAGAGCAATTTACTACAACAAATATTATATACGACTAACACTTTTTCTATTTTTTTAGGTGACTATATTTCTTTTTATTTTGCACGTAATCGAGGTAATGCATATGTAATCATGACAAAAATTCCACCACCATTTATGACCTCCCTAAGTGCGAAAATATCATTTTAAAATAAAGTGTGATTATAAATAGAGATAAATGATTGTGTATCGATATTATCAATTAGTTATGATGAGAAACAAAGAGATATGACATTTGAGAAATATCGCCCAATTGGAAGTTGTTCTGATGAGCTTTTCCTCTATCTCAGTATACGAGAAAGTCGAGGGGAGCTCACTCCCGATTTTTTACCACAAGGGTTAATAAATGTCAGAAACCTGTTCAGGTTTATCAGGGAACCAGATAAAGGTCAAGTGAACAACAAAGACAAGAATGTACTAGGAGAAAGGTTAATGTAACACACAAAATGTACAAGCAAATGATTAAGAGATCATCAGATGTCCTGTAAATTAGACTGGACGGTTATCACATTTAGAGATTTCAAGGGTGAACGCTGATCCTGAAGAATTGAAGAAGAACAAGAGTGTAGTAGAAGAGACTTTTACTTAGAGACGCTATTTGGGTGTAAGCCAACTGTGGTGGACAGCTAGGGCTCCTGCTCAGCTGGGACGCCTGGAAGATGGAAGGACCGGGAGAGGGGCAATACCTCCTGCCAGGACACAAGAGGGCAGCCCCCCTGGTTTGTATCGGAGCCACGGGATTGGAGCTTGGAAGCTCAACCCTGTTGGGGATTTGGCCACCGCCAGGGGGTGTCTGGGCGATCCCAGAGCCCTGGACTGCAGCACTTCTGCCACATCAGGAAGTGCTGCCAGAAGAAAATCCGGGTGCACCTGGATTGCTTCCAGGTGCTCATGTAGCACTTCCACCACACCAGAAAGTACTGCAGGAAGATCATCAGGGAGCACCTGGCGCACATCCGGGTGAACTATAAAAGGGGTCACCTCACTCCATTCTGGGAGCCAGAGTCGGGAGGAGGGAGACAAAGGTCGCAGAGGAGGAGCGGAAGAGAAAGAGAAGAAGAAGAGAGTAGTGTGTGTGTTTGTGCTTACTGGGACTGTGTTGCGTCTGTGGGAAACAGGGAAGGCGTTTCCCACGAGGTGAAGAATAAATAAAAAAAATTTGCCTCCTGCATGTCTGTGTCGGGTTGAGTGGCTGCTACGCCCTCTACACTTGTCACACTGAAATAATGCCAGGCCCTGCCTTACAGTACAGCCAGGATTCCTGCCGACTACGCCAGTTAATGTAAATGTAATGTTAATGTAAATTTATTTGTTCATAAAATAGGCCTCTGCCCTTATTATTTTGATCATTCTGTAACAGACTGCTGTGATTGCTCCCTCTTTGCCATTTGCTGAAGACTGAATAAAGGATGCAATGAACAGACCTCCTCCTGCCTGGTTTCTGACTCAAAGAGGTTTTATCTTACTTGTCCTAATAGAGGATAAGTTTCATTATTTAAATAATAAGTTGATTTTTTCCACAGTATTTGATTTCTAACACAATGCTTACGTTTTACCTGAGAACTTGTTACAGCACTCTGTGCCTGTTCTCAAAAAATAAACTGAATTGAATTGAATATTTATCTTTGGTTATTTAGCCCTTGTTTATTGCAAATGAAAAGGTTTAATCTTCTTCTTTGTAACACCACCCTGGCTACTAGTGCCAGATAGCTGAACACAGAAAGCAAGTGGTTTAGCTGACAAGGCACGTCAGTCCATTTTCTACAAGGCAAAACTGTAACTTGTTTTTTGATGAAGCTCCTTTTCGACGTCCCCAGGTGGTTTTACTCAACATTCAAGACCACAGATGTAATTTCTTTGTACATGTTATGGCAGATGGGCGGCACGGTGGCGCAGTGGTAGCGCTGCTGCCTCGCAGTTAGGAGACCTGGGTTCGCTTCCCGGGTCCTCCCTGCGTGGAGTTTGCATGTTCTCCCCGTGTCTGCGTGGGTTTCCTCTGGGCGCTCCGGTTTCCTCCCACAGTCCAAAGACATGCAGGTTAGGTGGATTGGCGATTCTAAATTGGCCGTAGTGTGTGCTTGGTGTGTGGGTGTGTTTGTGTGTGTCCTGCAGTGGGTTGGCACCCTGCCCAGGATTGGTTCCTGCCTTGTGCCCTGTGTTGGCTGGGATTGGCTCCAGCAGACCCCCGTGACCCTGTTCGGATTCAGCGGGATGGATGGATGGATGGATGTTATGGCAGACTAAACTCGAAAAAATAAAGAGAAGCTTGAGACGTGGAAATGAAACAAAGTCAACGATCAAAGTAAGAGCTGTTACCGGGAGGATGCAAAAGTCAAAAATCGTTAAGCAAACTTGTAGTAGACAGGGAGATGCAAGAAAATTGAAACTAGAAATTCAGAATATAATCCAAGCATATGAAACACGCGTTGTGTGGGTTTATAACCTGTCACGCTAATGATGTCACACATTCCATAGCACACCCCCCTCCTCAGCAACCAGGCGCCTTGATGAAAGACTCACAAAATGGCTGTGCGTATCGAAAAACAAAATGGTGACATGGTAAATAAAGTCCATAATAAAAAATAAAACAAATCCTTCCCTCTCGTTACAGAACCACAGCTATAACGTATGTTATAGGAGAAAATATCACAGCAAAAAGAAAAAAATGTGAACAGAAATCTGGAAAGTCAAAAGCATAATTTTAATAATAGCGACATTCGTTAACAGCACGTACCTAGAAGCTGAAATAGGCCAGAGCTTAAAAGCCACTTTTGTTAAAAGACCATTGAGCTTGGAGCTGGAAGGTACAGTAGGTTCTTGCAAGGGTTCTGGTAGGGGAGAGAAATACCACAGTGTGCAAAAGGAGTCGATTTTGTTGAAGACTAGGGGGCTCTGCCCTCTGCTCACCAACCCCCGGGCGGACGATGTGCGCTAGCCACTTTGTGGTTCTGCCACTCGCGTATGGGGATGCAGATGTACAATTTAAACAGATCTGTATTTTCATGGGAATTGTTACATATGCATAATAGAACTAACTATTTTACATTACAGCGCGTAATTAACCACAGTAAAAAATAGTAAAACGTAATAAATTGAAAAAAAATTATGTTTCATGTTGCGTTAGAGATATTTGTTGCATTATACAATTTCGTTTTGTTTGGCTTTGAAATTAACATGCAAAAACTTTTAAAACTTACACTTTTACTGTTAAACTTCGGTAAAAACGATTTTTTGAATAAAATTTTCATTAATATCGCATTGAATTTTGATTCTGTGTTTGGACTTTCATCGTGACAATGCAACGTATAACTGCACGTGAGTGAATATCGTTTTTTTCTCTCTAATAAATAAACCGACTTTGAATGTTTGTCCCTGTGATTTGTTAATTTATCATACTGTAAACATTTTAATACAAATAGCATATCAAGATCTACCTTTCTTGTATACATCCTTCTTTCAACAGTAATTTGTCCGGTGGAAGACCAGACGGTGTTAACAGTTGTAGATATTCTTCATATTGTAAGTTGATGTTTTCATCTTCCACACCATCACCACCAACTGTTTCAGCAGAGTCTATTGATACGCATTTAACCAATTTGCCGTGTAACCGATCGACAATTTTCGCGTTAATTCGTTTGACTTCATCATTTCTCGGTGCTAGGATTGCCTGTGTAGTCATTTCTTCTGTTGATAACCCTTCGGGATGAAATTCTTCAATAAGATTTGGACTTGATAAGTCTTCTTTTATTGGGAACTTAAATTGAGGAAAATGTAAAAATTTATAAGAACTAAGAGAGCAGGAACTGTGTCTGTCAAAAGCATACACACGAATGAGAGGTGAGAGGGCCGTGTTGGAGAGGAGGGTGGGACTTGAACAAATCTCATGGCCAAAGTCTTGTCGCGCGTGACTTGAAATGATCTCTTTGAAAAAGTCTTGTCTCAGAATTTCCTTTTATAATAGAGAGATAAGCAGTGAGTATTTAACCTGTGGTCCTTGGGGATGGGTTTCAGGGGGTCCATAACATAATATAAATTAACATTTATATTCACCCACCCTGCCACTGCTTATAGTCTAACAATACTTTATGTATGTCATATATGTATGAGACAATCAAATCTCGATAAATAAAGTCCATTATATTCATTGCATGCAAAGTTGTGTTTATGTGAATATTTCTGGGGAAGGGGGTCCATAGCTTTCATCAGATTCTTAAAGGGGTCCGTGACTCAAAAAAGGTTAATTATCACTGACTTAAAGAGTGCTGCCTGGGTCAGTAGATAAAGTGTCTGGATGGAACAAAACAGAAGTCATGCTATTTAGATCCAATAGCACCAGCGGGACCCCCTGCATCAACCTTTCCACTGTGGCTCAATTTGAGAAATTCATGATCACAAATTTAGGTGTGAAGATGGATTCCACTTTAAAACTTGATAGCCATGTGAATGCAATGGTAAAATCTCGCTTTTTCCAGTTGAGGCGGCTGTCAAAAATCAAACCTGTTTTGTCTAAGCGCAACCTTGAAACAGTGACACATGCTTTTATAACATCTCGTCTAGATTACTGCAATGTGCTTCTTTTTGGAATTAGCCAGGCCTCCATTGCTCGCCTACAGCTGGTGCAAAACGCTGCTGCTCGATTTTTAACTGGCACAAGAAAGCATGAGCATGTTACCCCAATTTTGGCTTCCCTTCACTGGCTTCCAATTCGTTTTTGAATTCATTTTAAGATCCTTGTGTTTGTTTTAAATCCTTTAATGGTTGTGCCCCTCTTTATTTGTTGGAACTGCTGCACCCTTATGTCCCGTCTGTCTCGCTCTCTCAGGTCAGCAGACCAGTTGCTTTTACGTGTTCCCAAGGCACGATGCAAACTCTGAGGTGATCAAGCTTTTTCAGTTACAGCCACAAAACTCTGGAACGATTTGCCGTTGCATGTTAGGCCGGCTCCTTCACTAGCTGTCTTTAAATCCTATTTAAAAAACACATTTTTACTCTCTGGCTTTTAACCCAGTATGATATGTTGACTATCTGTATACTTTTTTTATTAAGAATCTCTTTAGTTCTTATGTGTTTCTGTTTCATTTACCCTTTGGTTTTGTGTGTCTGATATGCTGGGTTTTTATTGTACAGCACTTTGGTCAGCCTTGATGTTGTTTTTAAAGTGCTTTATAAATAAATAAATAAATAAATAAATAAATGGAAAAAGAGCCTTTTGTCCTGAAAAGGACCCAGTCATTCATTACCAAAAGATCAAAACAATCAAGCAGCCAAAACAAACTCCAGATCTCAAAGTAGGACACTTTAGTAAAAGACCAAAACCTAGTGTGTGTAAATGTTGGTGGGCAAGCAAATGTGCCACAGCGATGGGCTACTGCCCCATCTATAATTGGCTCCTTATATGCAGTTAGTTCTGCAAGGATAGGCACTGGCAACTCTAAACTGGATAATCAAGTTAAAAAATTGATGGATAAATGAATGGGTGGAGGGATGGCTGACTGTCCCTACTTGAATTGTTTGAACCCAAGTTTATAGGACAAATGCCCTGAGCTTGAGAGACTGAAGAAGAGATGGTGGTGTGGCTTGTAAGGGGCGCCAGTGTGCCTCAACACGACACAACTGCACCACGACAGTCCCAGTTCAACTAAAATGCTTTTAATTTAATGAATACCTTCATGCAGGCTTCTTTTGTTCACAACACAGCACAATTCTTTCTCCTCCTTTTCTTTCTCTCCACCTCCCCTCTCTCCTCCAGTCAAGTGGAAGGCTCTCTTTTAACACTGGACCCAGAAGTACTTCTTGTGCTTAATCTATTGTCCCAGGAAGCACTTCCAGGTCAGGTAAGACCACCACGGTCCTTGTAACATCAGCATGCAAGAGCTCCACCTGGAAACTCCAACCGAACCCGACAGGGCAGGCCCATCGGACCACAACTCCCATTCTGTCATGAGGGCATCCATACTAGGGTTTGTCAGATGGGGTGCTGCCACCCAGTGCATGAGGTTGGCGCTCTGCCCACAGCAGGCATTCAACCACATTGCTGCCTTTCTAGGTTTCCGAGTCCATCCTGGATGCTGTTAATTGGTTGTTAGGACACCATTCCTGATGTAGCTGCTGTAACATCCTTTCACCTCCACATCCTGGCATGGAAAGGACATATTATTGCACCTTCCCTGGCCTTCCATTATCAGGGCCTTCTGGCCAAGGATGGGAGTGGTGCCCGTACCGGCTGGGACACTGGTTCATCTGTCACAATGGATGAATAAATGGATAGGGTTGTACTGCATGTGATAAAAGCTTGATGGCTTGACTTTGAGCTCAATCCATGGTAATCAGCACTGACCGCTCACCTTCACTCCGACAAGTCTCACCTTGTCAGCTCCACCCAGCCATTAACACGTGATCTGTGGTTAACTGAGAAGAAAGCAATAAAAGGACTTTAGTCTTACAAATAAAACACAATCCAGTGTTTGGCAGTTTAGTTTTAAGACAGCTGTACGTCTGATGATGACCCTTTAAGTGATCGTTTACTCAGACTTTTGCCCGATCACAAATCTAAATGACAACATAAATCATTTTAGTAAATAATATTTTGGAGGTCCTCGTTCAATTTATTGGCAACACCCATTTTACCTTATGAAGGCCAGCTGCCCCTTATAATGAGGATTACATCTGTGAATTATAAAGATTATTAATGGGTATTGTGGTGGTAATAAATAACACTGGTCTACAAAAAATATTTTTTGTTTGCTACTGGGATCTTCAGAGCAGCTCTCTATTACGTTTTTTACACTGATTTCATATATGAAATCAGAATTAAGCCACACGTCAGGTTTTTGAGATACACATCACAGCCGTTTTGACACTTTTGAAAATCAATATAATATATCAACACAATATCTGGAGTTTGGACTTTGTCCTACCAAATTAGTTTTGATGTGTTTATTCTGAAAAGAAACCAGAAGACGATACCAGAGACACATTATATAAAAGTGAGGTCAGTGTGATCCAAAATGTCTGAGTCACTTGCTTTTGCGCTTGTACTGCACATCCATCTCCCTTTGCAAGAACCAACAGTAGTCACCCATCGTGCTCGGAGTAAATTTTCCCCGATAACAGTTTTCCATCACCGTTATATCTTGATGAAATCTTTCCCCATGCTCATCGCCGACATCGCCCAGATTTGGTGGAAAAAAGTCGAGATGAGAATGTAAAAAATGTGCCTTCAGTGACATTCGGGCTCCCATAAGGGATACACTTTCAGCAGGTTCTCTACAAGCTCAGCATTATTCTCTGCTCTGTGACGGCCAAGAAAAGCCTGGACAACCCGCCCTAATGAGGGTGCTGATTCAGTGGGCTTCAGTTTCCTTTTGAACTCCTTGTCAAGCATCAGTTCACGGATTTCAGGAACAACAAAAACACCTTCCTTAACTTTTGGCTTCACTTTTCTCAAGACCAAACTTATTTCTTAAATGCTGAAAAGCAACACCGTTTCTGTCCATCGCTTTGACAAAATTTTCAAAGTAATGGTGAATCTAACGAACAAAATGTCCTGAAATGCAATGTTATTTTTAACAGTAAATTCTCTATCTACTGCACCGTCATGTCTGGGTCTGAGTCTGTGTCATTATGCTTTAGAGTCATATAACACCTTGTAATCAGTAACAAATATTTTTTCTGCTAATTAAAAATTTATAATTTTTAAATAAAATTAATAATGACAATGTAAACAAATCACAGCTGTTAGTAATGTGCGTCAAATTCTTTTTGGTTGTGGGTTCAAATCCTGTCTCTGACACTGTGTGACCCTGAGCAAGTCACTTCACCTGCCTGTGCTCCCATTGTAAAAACAAAGGAAATTTAACCAATCGTATCATAAATGTTGTAAGTCGCTTTGTAATGGTTTCCTTACAGTGTGTGTACTGTATATATATATAGTATATATATATATATATATATATATATATATAGTCATAAATATGAGAGAGAGTCATATAAAGGTTTGGGGCAGCCACCCGTATAATCTGGTATCCCGGCTGCAAAAGTAATGTTTAGCAAAATACAGCACTGATGTGCACAAAACCGAGTCCAAAACAGAACTGAGGGAATAGGGAAAAGGTGCAGGTTTTTAAAGGGGAAGACAGGAAGTGAGATCATATGGATCGGGCTCATGGTCTTCAGCCATTGGTTCAAGTCCGGATGTGACATCACAGGGGCCGGGGCCGGCAAGGTCTTCTTCCACTGGCTCGGTCCTGGAAGTGACATCAAAAGAGCCAGGCGGGGATCTCCCGTGAATGGTCTACAAGAAAGGGAGAAAAAGAGTCAGTGCGCTCTGCCACATCCCGGCATGCTTCGGAACTGCCCTTACTCAAGCCCTTTAGTTGCTTCCCATGCGCACGTGTGTGACAATATATATATATATATATATAGTCATTCATGTCCACCAGGGGATCATCTTCTGGCTGAGTTAAGGTAAGTGATACCATTCTGGAGAGAGAGGGCACTGTTGCTAACAGTACCATCTAACTGTTGCCTGCAGTTCTGAGTTGTCCATGCTGTCCATGGAGGTTTACTAACCCCACCCACTGTGCCCAGAACAGCCCCCACCCCTTCTGGAGAGTCACCATAAAAGCAGACTTTCAGCTTTGGGCCATTGCCGGACATATTTGTGTGCAGCCACACACTTGTTATTCTTTTCTTTTTACATTAAACAGAGTTGTCCAGTTGGTGCCCAACAATCTTTGGCAACTATTTGTAGTCTGTCTCGCTAGTCACAATATATAGTCTATATTTCTTGAGCTTCTGTAAAAAGCACAATTTCCCCCTAGTGTCAAATAAAGTCCTATCTTATCAAATCTATCCTGAGAAGGCAATGCTGGATTGAAACTTGGTGAGGCCATAAGCTATATAAAGCTTGGAGGCCCCTCATTAAAAACAGCAAGTTATTTAAAGTAACAACAAAAATAATTTTCAAATGAAGACAAATAATACTTTAAAAGCTAAAAAAAAAAAGTTACATTTTGTGAGTTACATTTACACATGTGGATTGTGAGGCCCTTAAACTGTAGTTTCTTTAACTTATGCCTAAATGTGGGACAGAGAGCAGGGTGGTGGAGAAGCTGGAGCCTATCCCAGCAAGCATTTTGTTCAAGGCAGGAACAATCCTTGGACAGGGTGCCAGTCCATCTCAGGGTGAATATAGAAACAAACCAGGGCATCCCATCTGCAAACCATGCCATCCATCAACAAATGCTTGTTATTCAGAGCCAGTCAATCCATTAGGCGACACAGATCGCCATCTAGGGTGCTGTTACCTGAGGGGTGCCGTTAATGAAAAGGTTACTGAAGGGCACTGCAGTTTTGGTAACTCAAAGGGTGTGTGCTCTGGACATCAAGGGAACCCCACACCCCCACTCAGTCCACAAGGTCTCGTAGTACTGAATGTGCACTTGGGACACAGAGATGTGTCATTTATGCAACTCAAGCAGTGTGTGCTGAAGAATCCTATCTACCTGGCCCACGGTATGAACATCGAGGGATGCCATTTTGGTAACACAAGGGGCACATGCTCCAAACGCTAAGGGATGGAACCACACATCAGTCCTCAAAGTCTAGTAATACTGAGTGTGCACCATGGACACCGAGAGGCGGAATTTATGTAACTCATGCAGCTTGCATTCCAGACTCCTAACTTCTGGGCCTCACTATGGACACCAAGGGGTGATGTTTTTAGTAACTTAATGGGTACTCCACCTTCTCCTCAGTCTTTGAAGCCTAATTTTCCTGAATGTGTGCTTTGGAAACTGAGTGGCACCGTTTATGCATTCAAATGGCATGCACTCCAGAATCCTAAACGCCCAGCCACACGGTGAACACCAGAGTGCACCATTCTGGTAACTAAAGGTAACAAGGGGGACCCCACCTGCCTAGAATTCCATATGGGATTCTAGCAGTTTTAAGAAAATATTTGGAAGGAAAAGATGTGTTTCTAGAATTGGGTGGTATTGTGGTCTTAGCTTCCTTTATGGGTGTTGATTGCGTTGCAATATATATTCAACATCAAAAACCAGAGGGAAGGGGTTACCGCCTTTATGGTTTCGAGCACATTTGTACACATATAGAAAGTGGCGTACGGGGTTATATTCTTTGGAAAAATACGTAAAACTACAAAAAGAAATTGACAAAAGGATGGGGGTGGGTGGGGGGGGGGGGCAAGGCACAAGACACTAGATTGAGGATTTATGTCTCTGAAGCCCCCCAACCACTGAAGATGTGAGAAATATGAATCTGTTCTTGTCCACAAAATATACGGTAATCACAGAAAAAAAGACAGTCAATATTTTTGGAAAGCTGCAGTGTCAGAAAGTGAGGGATAACAAAACATCCAATTAATCACGTATAACATAAACAATAAAAATGTGGCTTCTAATAAAGAAGTTGATTGGAGCGTTAATGGTGGTCTCTAGGATCTCAGTCTGACACTCCCCCCTGATCTAAGGGAGCAGCAGCACACCGTCCCGTGCGATCCCGCGAACTCGTGCGCGCGCACCGTTTGAATGTGCCCAGGTTTGCTCATAAAGCGCCTCGAGGCTCCACCCCTTTTCCTCTTTTGTCTCGCGCCTGCCCGCTGCCCGGGTTTCCTGTTGACGCAGGAATATATCTTTTTTTTTTTTAAGGAAATCGCCACAAAGGTAAATCTAAACCCACCTCTTCCTCCCCTTTCCGCGCCCCCTCCATGTGCCCGCCCACAGTTCGCAGTGTCACTTACCAGGAGACGAGGGGTTTGTTACTACGAGCGCGAAGCTTTCGTATTCGGCACCTTTCGGCGTTCCTCGACTCGACCTGTCGCTCGGAGTTCGTGTGGCTGCCTCTCGAAGGGCCCCGCCCGGCTGCGTCTTTATGAGGACGTTACTGACTTTTTTTTTTAACCGTGAGCGCAGGTTGTCACTTGGGATTTACAGTGTGCGGCTTCATTTTTGACTGAAAGTCACCCCAGAATTGATGGCTGAAGCTTGGCTGGAAGAAGAAGAGGAGGAGCTGCGGGAGCTCAGGGATTCCGGGAACAGGCGTCACAGAAGGGGACACTTGAACCCCGCGCCAGGTAAGTTCATAAAACCCGGCCAAGGTTTCCGATCGGCGGTGGGAAGGTGTTGAATGGTTTGTTGTATCATTTTTGACTTATTACCGTAATTCCAACAGCAAACAAAACCCATAAACTCACTTTAGTAGATAAAAACAGCAAGGCAGGTGAAACAGAAGATCCTCTTGGCGTCCGCAACAGTGGATTCGCCCCACACTGAGAGCCAAGTGTCGGGCTGCCTCGAGGAAAAGCGTGCGGCGTACCAATACAAACGGAATGACTACAGGGAGCTCGGGCTTCGTCCAGTTCCTCTTTGTGGTCTCCATCTCTGCGCTCTCCGTGACCCGCGATTGTTTTTATTGCAGTTTTCTGCAGATTGTCATAAATCCATAAGGCGTATAGTTATAGTTTAGCGTTAGAGGAATGCAGTGGCTCCTTTCAGTGTTAACCTTACCATATTGACAGATTCATCAGACCCGTATTTAAGTTTCAGAATGTTAACTAAGAAGATATCCTAATAAGCTGCAGCTGCACCTCACTATAACAATAAAATGTTATTGAATCCAAATATTTATTTCTTTAAAGTACTGGGTCTTCCTAGCCAATACAGGAGTTGTGATTTAAACTAGGAGCTCTTCAATGTGTGACTTTATAAGTGGTGCAGAAATGTTTTGTAATGATTTTTTTTTTTAAGTAGTAACACAGTGATGTGGTTTCAGCTCAAATCTCTGCCTGCTTCACAAGCATGGATGACTTGGGGAAATTCTTGGGACAATCTACTCAATCTACAATGTGCAGAAACTCAAGCGAGGCCATCCCCCCCTAACCCCCAGACAAGCCCAGCCGCTTTTCCATTTAAAGATACTAGTACTGTATTATCAACATCATTTTAAGAGGCGGGGCTAAGCTCCTAATTATAATGTAATTATTTTCATTTGTATAGTGCTTTTCTCATTACTCAAAGTACATTACGTAGACGGAGGGGAACCATTTCAACCACCACCAATGTGTAGCATCCACCTGGATGATGGGATGGCAGCCATTAGATAGATACTTTATTAATCCCAAGGGGAAATTCACATACTCCAGCAGCAGCATACATAATTATTGCGCCAGTACACTCACTACACATTAGCTGTTTGGGGGTGAGAGGTAGTTAGCCAATTAGAGACGGATGATGAGTAGGGGGCTAGAATGGACTAAGCCGTGATGGGTAATTTACCCAGGACATTGGGAAACACCCTGTTCTTTTCAAAAGATGTCCAGGGGTCATTTAATGACCACAGAGAGTCAGGACTTCGGTTTTACATCTCATCCGAGGGATGACACCACATTTACAGCACAGTGTCCCACTCACGTAGACTACAGAGTAAGAGCCCCTTGATGACGTCACTATCACCTCTTCCAGCAGCAACCCTAACTTTTCTTAGATGGTCTACCATCCAAGTACCATCCGGGCCCAAACATTCTTTGCTTCAGGTGGATGATGTGTTCTGAAGTGCAGGTTGTATGGCTTCATAAGCGCTAAAGCTAGTCACCTGTGTGGAAGTTGTAGGTTCTCCTTTTTGCTCTCATTTTCTGCACACATTAATGTGTCATGTCATTTTCTATCTCAGATTGCGAAGAAATTGAAGATGTCATACAAATGGGTCTCTGTTACTGTCTTGAGAGAAGAGGGCAAATTGGGAAGGAAGCATGAATAGAAAAATAAGGGAGGAAGGCCCAGATGGGCAACTGCATAAGAGGAGAAGGACATCAGAGTGCAGTGTGTAGTGTGAGAAAGGAACACCTTGCAGGTCCTCAGTTGGCTTCTTCTTTAAATGCATGCAAAATATCCGTATCCTCTGCTACAGAGAAAGGATGAGTCAAGGATGCTGGCCTTGAAGGCAGAGTTTCAAAGAAAAAGCCAAATGTGAAACTGGCAAATAAAAAGAAAAGGTTAAATGGGCAAAAGAACGCAGACAATGGACAGAAGATGACTGGAAAAGTGTTAATTAATCCAGACCAAGTTCACTGTGGAGCATAGAGCCTACAGCACAGGATGCAAGACAGGAAAAAATCCTGCACAGGGTGACAGTCCATTGCAGAACGAATACACACACACAGTGTTGCCAATTCACTTAACCTGCTTGTCTTTGGACAACGGGAGAAAACCCACACAGACACAGGGAGCGCATACAAACTCAATGAATGGAGCACCCTGGTCTCATTACTGCAAGACAGAAGCGCTACAACTAGGCCACCATACTGCCCCACTTTAATGTGTAATGCATTTTATTATTATAAATGGTTGTGATGCGCTATCTGTTGGAATGACAAATGAAATGCATTTTATTACTAAGCTAGCAAAATACCCGCGCTTCGCAGTGGAGAAGTAGTGTGTTAAAGAAGTTATGAAAAAGAAAAGGAAACATTTTAAAAATAACGTAACATGATTGTCAATGTAATTGTTTTGTGACTGTTATGAGTGTTGCTGTCATCAAGGATTTGATTATCATTATTTCTTTCAATCAGGTTTGTATTGGGAGGATGTGTTGTGTTCAAGTTACATTTTCCGTGTTTGTCAACCGTTGGGTTTCATTCATCGAAGTGTTCACTACCCAAATCGGTACTCGTGAATCTAAGATGTTTAACAGGCATTCCTGGTATTAAGTTGTGGATTTGCCTGCGAATATTTAGCGGCAGCGTGTCTATGAACTTAATTTAAACTTAAAGCTTTACAATTGATATGTCTACAAAGGCTTGTTTAGCTTCAGAGGGTTGTTCCTTTCTTACTGCATCAATAAACAGCTCGTCTTCCTCTTTATCTGAGACATTACACTCTGCATGCATGGGTTTACCTTTCCCAGTCCTGCAAACTTTAGCGAAGTGGTTCAATTTACCACATTTTATACACTGTCTTCCTTTAGCTGGACATTGACTTTTTCCACCTTGTGCTTTGTTTCCGCAGTACCTGCACTTATGAATGTGCTTGTATGCGTCACTCACTTCATATTCTTTTGCTGCCTTCTCAATTGTCCATCCATCCATTATCCAACCCACTGAATCCAAGCACAGGGGTCTGCCGGAGCCAATCCCAGCCAACACAGGGCACAAGGCAGGAACAAATCCCGGGCAGGGTGCCAACCCACCGCAGGACACACACAAACACACCCACACACCAAGCACACACTAGGGGCAATTTAGAATCACCAATCCACCTAACCTGCATGTCTTTGGAATGTGGGAGGAAACCCACGCAGACACGGGGAGAACATGCAAACTCCACGCAGGGAGGACCCGGGAAGCGCTGCCACTGCGCCACCGTGCCGCCCCTTCTCAATTGTGTAATGCGTTTTTTGTTCAGCGCTCTTTGGAGCTTTTGCTTGTTCTCTGCGTACTGCGTTCACAGTCAGTTCACGTGAGCCGCTCGGAGTACATGCATCGAAGGTTCTCAGCTCTGCTTGTGCTATCTCATGTGATCTTGCGATGTCCACGGCTTTATTTAATGTTAGCTAAGACCCGGCACTTAAAAGTTTCTCTCACACTTTTGCTGAGTTTGTGCCAAACACAAGTCTATCCCTGACCATCTCATCTTCGTTTGCATAAGCACAGTCCTTCACCCGCGAATATTTAGCGGCAGCGTGTCTATTGGATTGCTGCTGACGGATGGCCTCATATGGGCAGGCACTCAATTACGTGGGAGGCGTGACGATGAGGGACGCAACTCCGACTCACACGGCGACCAAGCTGCAGGCTATGGCCGTATACAGGTATATGTACGTAAGTAGGTTCCAGTTATGACCGTTACGTGTAGAATTTCGAAATGAAACCTGCCTAACTTTTGTAAGTAAGCTGTAAGGAATGAGCCTGCCAAATTTCAGCCTTCCACCTACACGGGAAGTTGGAGAATTAGTGATGAGTGAGTGAGTCAGTCAGTCAGTCAGTGAGGGCTTTGCCTTTTATTAGTATAGATGCCTTACAAAATACATTCCAATGCAACACCAAGGTCTGTGTTGATTATTTAGAATTTAATCTGTCTTAGATGGGTAGCACAACTCACGTGAGGTAATGTATGTATATTTTGATGTTTCAGAAGTCTTGGGATTTGCCTTAGGTGTTCATGGGCAAACTTTAGTCCTTCCTGGATGTTATTTCTGGAGAGTTTCCTCCTGTCACACCCCGGATGCAGATCTAATTTGTACAGCCTTTTTCTAATGGTAGATTCATGCATTGTGTCATAACTTGAGGTCCTATGATGAAATTGTTCTTTTTTTCTCATAACATTTTGTGTTCTACTCCTGGGCTGAACTTGCCTGGCAACCTGGCCTGGAGAAGCTGGCAGTTGTTTTAAATCAGGAAGAGGCTGGTCTTCCAGACAGTGGAATGGTTTCTTTCCAATTGTTTGGAGATCTTTTTAAACCCCTTCCCAGACTCCTCCTTTCTGAAGGCCTCACAAAGCTCTTTTGATCATGGCACTGTAGTACACAGTTCAAGAAGAAAGAGCAGAAAGAGAGGGTTAACTAAGAGAGGATTTTGACTGAGCCAGTCTTCTGATGTTCTAATTTGCATCTGATCTGGTGGACCTAATTCTAATTCGAGGTATTGTTTAGTGTAGAGGTGTAATTATTTTTTTGCCCCATGAAAAATGTTTTATTTAAATTGTACAATGGAATACAAAATTTTCTATCACCTTTATGTATAGATATTGTTTAAATGAAGATCAAGTCTCGGTATGTCCACATATAAATAGAATTTTATTTGTCCGCAGTGGGAAATCTAGATTTTTACAGAACCACATTATGATCTGAATGCACACACCATAATGGCTAAAAAGATTTGGCTGTTACAGTCCCAATGAGGCACTAAACAGTGTGGAGCCGACCCGGACACAGACAGGCGGACATGTTGGTTTTCATCACCACACGTATTTATTATATACACTATATACAATTATATGGTCACTCAGACCCAGTTACGAACCCCAACACACAGTCCTGGCCACACAAATGCCTTTTCTTTGGGCCGCCTCCACACTCCTCACATGCCTTGTCCTTCTTCCACCCGACTCCAGCCCTGAATGAAGGGAGACGGCCCCTTTTATAGTCTCCCGGATGGAGCTCCAGGTGGCTCCCGGCATTCCCTCGTTGGCCATGCCCCAGCGTGGCGGAAGTGCCGGCTGTTCTCCCGGCAGCTCTCCGGGTGTCCTTATAAATCTTCTCCCCAGCACTTCCTGGTGTGGCGGTAGTGCTGAGGTCACAGGTCCCCAAGGCATTGGGGCGCCTCCTGGCGGTGACCACGGGCCCCTATAGGGTGGGGCTTCCATGCCCTCAACCTGTGGCCCCCAAAGCAACCAGGAAGGCGGCCCCCACGTGATCCAGGGTGGGCGCAGACCCACATCCGGTCCCTCATGGCGTCCCGGCCGGGTCGTTGCCCCTGGCATCTCTGACAACAGGAGTATTGCTGTTGCCATAAAGGAACCCCAGTTGCGTTTCTTGACAAACTTCTACTGAATGATATGTTGGCTGAAAGTCCTTAGTGTTGTTGTGTCAGAGAGAGGATGTGCAGCATTGTTCATAATGGCACTAAGTTTTGTTTTAATTTTCTCCTTTGCTACTACCTCCAGGTGGTCCAGAATGCATCTCATAACTGAGCCTGTCCTTTCAATTAGCTTATTGATTCGGTGGACCTCTTCTGATGTGATGTTTCTTTGCCCAGAACACCACACTGGTCTTCACAGAGTTGTGGAAGATGTGAAAGGTGTCATAACCCACATTAAATGAGTTAAATCTCCTAAGGAAATGGAATCTTCTCTGCCCTTTCTTATATTGTTCCACTGTATTATGAGATCAGTCCAGTTTACCATTAATGGGGACCCCCAAGTAGTTGTGGCAGTGCACCACCTCCTTGGTTTTGTTGATTTGGAATTGCAGAAACTTCTCAAAGTTCTCCACCTGACTCCTCTCATCTGTCTCATCCCCCTTGTCAATACACTCCATAAGTGCAGAATTTTCAGAAAATGTCTGCAAGTGCCATGACCTGCCATGACATGACTATTACGTTTATAGTTGGGGGTGTATAAAGTGAAGAGAAAAGGAGACATGACTGTTCATTGTGGTGCTCCAGTGGTACACTGTCTTCGAGTCTCTCAAACTGTTGTCTTCCCGACAGATAGTCCATTATCCAGGACACCATAGACTCATCCACCTGCACATCTCTGAGCTTGACCCCTTAACAGGGATGGCTGGATGGTACTGAGGGCACTACAGAAACAGACATACCACATGAAGCTATGCATGTTTGGACCCAGCCAGTACTTGGATTGGAGGCCATTTAGGAAAAATCTTGTCCCCTGCTGGCCTCACCAACACCTCTTTCAGCAGCAACCCATTTACCCTGTGGTCTGAATGTGGATCCCAATGTCCCAGTGCAGTGACAGGGACAATGTGCTGTAAAAATGGTGTTGTCCTTCGGATGAGACATAAAACCGAGGCCCTGACTCTCTGTGATCATTAAAGATCTCTGGGCATCCTTCACAAAGAGTAGAGTGTATCCCGATGTCCAGGCTAAATTGCCCTTCCTGGCCCCCTAATCATCCCCTGTCTCTAATTGGCTATCTCTCTGTCTCTCATCACCTAAAAGTTTATGTGTGTTGAGCACACTGGAGTGTGGTGTGGTGATTAAGGCTCTGGACTTCAAATCCTGAGGTTGTGGGTTCAAATCCCACAACTGTCACTGTGTGACCCTGAGCAAGTCACTTGACCTGCCTGTCAACCAATTGTATCATAAATGTTGTAAGTCACTTTGGATGAAGGCATCAGCCAAATTAACAAATTTAAATGTAAAATGTAAAAATGGCTGCCGTTGCATCAGGTGGATGCTACACACTAGTGGTGGTCAAAGTGGCTACCCACTGCCTATTAAAAGCACTTTCAGGAGTGAGAAAAGTGCTATATAAATGTAAAGCATTATTTAAATAAAAAAAAAAAGCATAATCCTCCCAGTGCTGCCAGCTTTGTCCAGGTGGGTATAAGACTTGTGGAGCAGATAGATAATTGTATGTTCCAATTCAGTCTTTGTCGGAGTTTGTCCCATAGATGACACTGCCCATTTAATTAGTTTGTTAATTCTGTAGGCCTCTCTTGAAGTGATGTTTCTAGACCGGCACATTGGCCATCATAGAGTTGTAGAAGAAGTAGTCTCAACACACGATAAAGGTTAGGGGTATGGAAAATAAAATTAGTATATTTATGTGTTAGCATAAATAAATATAGGAAAATATATAAGCATTAACCTTAGTAAAAATATTAATGCAAGTTAGGCCTGCTAAACAAATGGTTAAATAAAGGCCCATGCCATATTTCTTTTTTAATTACAGCTTAGCTCTAGCTACCAATAAAAACTAGCGAGAGGACCCAGGAAGGGAGAATGATGAGATAAAGACAGCTCAAGGATGGAAGAAGGGAAAACACCTGTTGGCTCTCAGCCAACCTAAAAATAAGCGAAGCAGAAAAATAAAGATAATTGACAGAAAATAAGAAATATTGGTGGTTCTAATAAAAGTTAATTAGACCAGCTGCAGAAAAGGGAGTCAGGGGAGAAGCAGTGAATAGGCTGCTTCTAGAGAGGTCAGAATGGTAAGAAATGATTATATAAACTGAGTGACAGATAGGGAGCGCTGTCGTCCCCTTGAACCCTCAGACAATGCGTCAGACAACAGATAAAAGTCCAAGAATGAATTTATTATAATAATAAAGTGCACAAAGCACCTCCACTCCACAATACTCCAATACTAATCAATACAATAACAATAACAATAATCCTCCATACCTCCCAGCAGCTCAGTCACCCTTCCTCCCAACTTGGCTCGATCTGCTGGGGTTTCACATCATCCTTTTATACTTCTTGACCCGGAAGTGTTTCTGTCCCTCAGTCCATGTGACTCTTATCACTTCCGGGTCAGATTAAAACTCTTCTTTTCTTCAGCCCGGAAGTATGTCGGGCTATATGGACGATATAAGTCTCTGAGCCTCCCTGCAGCGTTCCCTTGCGGCCCCCATGGTATCCAGCAGGGCTGTGAAGGAAAACTCCAATGTCCATGATGCCCTGCTGGAATTCGGGGCACCTCCATGCTGCTGGAAGGGCTCCATCTAGCGGCGTGGGGGTATTGGCCGGGATGAGCAGCCGGCCATATCTCATAACTGTCATTTTTGAACTGTTTGGGGCTCAACCTGATTTGGCCGAATTGGGTAGAGTCCGTGTTATTGTTTTATTGCAATAAAGCTAATTACTCTGTTTGCTCATCCTCTTGACTCCTAGAGCCTTCATTCCAGGTAAAAACCTTTTGGTGCGTCTTTTGCTCCGACGGTTTCGCTTCGTCAGGGGCAGCCACCCGTATATTATCCCTGGCTGCAAAAGGGTAAAGACAACAAGAAGAGTGAACTGAAATGATAAGCAAAATGCTAGTGGCTTCATAAGCCAAGAAGCGGAATGATGTATTTAGTCTGGAACTGGAAGTGACGTCAGTCTGGGCACCGGAACCGGAAGTGATGTTAAATCAGGCAGGTTTTCCCGTATTTGGCTTGCAGAGGTAACAGAGACCGGTTTAATGTACCCTGCCACCCCCCTGGCCTGGTGGGTAAATACCTCCACTTGGTCCACTCAGCTCCTTCCTAGTCGCACGTGTGTGACACGTCTTTAACGGAGCACAGTCCATCCATCCATCCATTATCCAACCTGCTGAATCCAAACACAGGGTCACGGGGGTCTGCTGGAGCCAATCCCAGCCAACACAGGGCACAAGGCAGGAACCAATCCCAGGCAGGGTGTCAACCCACTGCAGCAGAGCACAGTCTATTAAGGAAAAAAAGAGGCTGCTCTGCCCTTTCTTTTCTAGTTCCTCTGTGTGGCGACACCTGCCCAGCCTGTCTTTGATGTGGACCCTCCAGTACGTTAGCAATGCATCACCTCTAACTCCACTACCAGAAAAGTGACTGGGCGTAGAGGCTCCTTGGTGCGGTGAAAGGCAACAACTAGTCCGTAACCATATGGTTTAAAAAAGGAAAAAAAAAATAATTCATGGGGTGTACTTAATTTTTCACATGACTGTACATAACACAGGCCGCTTTACAAAAAGTGAAACAAGATCATTAAAAAGCTCTGTCAACATGCACAGTCACTTTTAATCCTCCTCTGTTCAGGACCTTTTAGCTCCACTTGCTCCACGAGTTTTTATCCTTGCATCTACATACTAATAACTGAACGTTGGACGTGTTTTTTCAGCATTTCATTCATTATCTGTTGCTTGTGCTGTACTACTGCCCTTGGTTTGTGGAAGATATGGACGTAAGAATTGTTTTGTGTACATGTGACAAACGCAAATGTAATAAGTCATCTGAAATGTCACCACACCCAGACAAGTATGCTGCCTACCTCAGAGCTAAAAGGGGGAAGAACCTCTGCTGTCTGCACTGCAGCCTGCTGTTCTTTGTTAGTTAAACTGTTATTTAAGAAAATTAATACATTTAATTGAGTCTGCCTTACAGCAAAAGCTAATACTCTGATATTCATATCTGTGGTATATTGTGTTTCCATTTAAAACTGGTTAAGATTTAATAAGGAGTCAGAGTGAATGTTACTTTAGTTGGATGAATGGATTAGTGCTTTGTCCCCAACCTGACATTTTGGCTTTTAGCAGAAGCGCAAGAGATAAATAAGTATTATATTATGACCCGTAACGGCGCACTACACTTGACTTGAGCATTCCTAGTTTTCATACTCTTTTCTCTGTACATTTAGCATTTGTTTGCTCAGAGGTTGATGCGCTTGCTGCTTTCTAAGCAGCTTTTCTTTTCTCCACCCTAGCAGCCCGCTTCTTCTGTTCTTTCGTTGGCATCTTAGCGTGTTTAAAACTGATTAAGTCAGTGTTTGTGTTGCAGTTCCTTTAGTACGTTTTCTTTCATTTTTCACTTAAGCTGGCACTTAAGTCTTCATTCTGCCTCAAGAATGATTTAAGATATGAAGAGGTAGGGGAAGTGACAGTGAAGGTGGTAGGGAATGAGAACGGCGCCCGTACGCATGCGCCACATGGCCGTCCTGCTGGCCGCTGCCGAGAGTTGAGTCTACATTACAATAAAATAAAAACAGGAATAACCTTGAATGTCAATCATCACCCCAAAAGCGGATAGTAGACGTCACGTAGTATATGTGTACCAAACTTCAGGTCAATACGCCAAACGGTTTTTGAGCTACAGGTGATTTAAAATCCTGGATAGACAAATGAACAGCCACAGTAGCGTTTTATATATAAAGACAACCAGCAAACCCCCAGTCTGTCAAATATACACCAGAATGACTAAAAGGAAAGAAACATCTGACTTGACTAAAGCCAGAGAGAGCGTGCAGCATTATTCATAATGGCACTCGGTTTTGTCCATTGCTATTTTGCTGCAGTGGCTGAGTCCCTTAATATTATCCCCATGTGACTATAGAAGCAGACTTTTAGAGACATTGCAGCCACTTCTTCAACATCCTGGTGATAACAGGTTACTGTCTATTAATTGGCTTGTAGGTAGATCAGACTGTGATCAGATCTGCCCAAAGGTGTCACTGGTTTCCACTTAGAGGCATCTTTAATATTTGAATAGAGCAGGTCCAGTTTGCTGTTTCCTTGAGTTAAACATGACACAAGCTGGTGGAAGTTTGCCGTTATTCCTTCTTATTGGTACATGGTTGAAGTCAACACATACTAGTCTTTGGAGTCGGACGTAATTCTCAAACAAGAATAGATTTCAGGGGAGAACCCGTTAAAACGTTTATAGTGAATAGTGGTAAAGTCCTGTTCCACCGTAGGACACCACTTACTCCCTGACACTTTGATTTTAAATTTTTTTTTTTTTGCCATTTCTCTGAATGAAAGGCCCACACTTCTAAGGGTAATAATGCTCCACCTCATTTCATTTGTTAATTGCCATTATCACTGGAATGTTGTCCAAGTAGTACTTCAGAGGATGTAGTAACACAGTCTGTTGAACTCTACTTTAAGACAGACAGGGGTTTTTTAATTAATCAGCAGAAGTTGGGACACCTGGGAAATTGTTTCCTTCAATTTACAAGGTGGGCGGCACAGTGGCGCAATGGGTAGCGCTGCTGCCTCGCAGTTAAGAGACCTGGGTTCGCTTCCCGGGTCCTCCCTGCGTGTAGTTTGCATGTTCTCCCTGTGTCTGTGTTGGTTTCCTCCCAAAGTACAAAGACATGCAGGTTAGGTGCATTGGCGATTCTAAATTGTCCCTAGTGTGTGCTTGGTGTGTGTGCGTGCCCAGTGGTGGGCTGGCATGCTGCCCAGGGTTTGTTTCCTGAATTGTGCGGCTGTGTTGGCTGGGATTGGCTCCTGCAGACCCCCGTGACCCTGTAGTTCGGATATAGCGGGTTGGATAATGGATGGATGGAATTTGCAAGGCTTCATTTACTTTAATTGCTGCAGAACATCTGTAGGTTGTAACCTATTAGTTGTTCCTTAAAGAAGGCCCATTTGTAATATTCTGAAATTTCCTTTTTTTCAGTTTTTGCTAACCTAAACTTTAAATAAACCTCTGGCAGTTTACTACTTAGCTTTTCAACCTTTTAGGTCATTTATTGCATTGCAACTGCTTACATTTGAAGAAACCCTGGAAAATCTGAGGCGTTCTATAATATTTGACCTATGGTGAATAGGCTTATAGGATTATTAAGTGTGGAGTACAGTGAAATTCTTACTTGCATGTTCTAAACAATATGCAACACCTTACCTGTCTCCAGCACCATAATTATTGAGTAGACCTACCTTACCTTGAAGCATCAAAAATTTCATAACACATTTGTCAAAACCCAGCAGCAATAAGTTATTTACCAAATGTTTTAGTGCATTCTATTACTGTTGCCCCTTTAATCATTTTATTTCTGTGGATTCAGTATCTTGATTTTGAGATTTTACACATTTTGGGCATACCTGAATAAGATGTGCTTACTTTTCTTCAGGGCTGTGGAGTCAGAGACAATTTTGTGTGCCTGGAGTCGGGGTCAGAGTTGGCAAAAATGTACCGACTCCTAATAAATTTAAATTGTAATGAAAAAAAAAAATACAGCAAGTTCAAATGCCCCATTTCACAAACATTAGTCATAATTAAGTACTTCTTTGATGTAAGAATAAAGCCCAGTGCATAGTTGTGTTACTACAAGTGTGAAGTTCAGCTGAGCTATTATACAACCTGACATTCCAAAATGTGTTTTCATTTTTTTTCAGATATAATGTGTTTAACAAGTTCATTTGAGTGTAAACAAGTGTAATGATGTAGGTGGAGGTGTGTGCTATGGCCTGATGTGTGTTCAGGGGTTCTTGTCTTTTGTTTAAACTGGCCAATACGTTAGAGAGTCCACTTTCTAGCCAGTAGTTCTGTGGTTAAATGACGTGTATGTTGCCTGCCTTCAATCAACATGGAAAATACATTAGCATATTAAATACAGAGGAGTTGGAGTTGGAGTCAGAAGTACTGGAAACTAAGGAGTCGGAGTCGGTGTCGAAGGATTTATCTACCGACTCCACAGCCCTGCTTTTCTTAGCGGTGCGTGTCTGTGAATATGTTTTCATACACACACATAACCAGTTAAGGCACGGGTGTTGAACCCCCAGCTTGGAGGGCCACAGTGACTGCAGGTTTTCATTCTAACCCTTTTCTTAATCAGTGATCGATTTTTTTTCAATGCTAATTCACTTCTGGGCGGCACGGTGGCGCAGTGGTAGCACTGCTGCCTCGCAGTTAGGAGACCCAGGTTCGCTTCCCGGGTCCTCCTTGCGTGGAGTTTGCATGTTCTCCCCGTGTCTGCGTGGGTTTCCTCCGGGCGCTCCGGTTTCCTCCCACAATCCAAAGACTTGCAGGTTAGGTAGATTGGCGATTCTAAATTGGCCCTAGTGTGTGCTTGGTGTGTGGGTGTGTTTGTGTGTGTCCTGCGGTGGGTTGGCACCCTGCCTGGGATTGGTTCCTGCCTTGTGCCCTGTGTTGGCTGGGATTGGCTCCAGCAGACCCCCGTGACCCTGTGTTCGGATTCAGCGGGTTGGAAAATGGATGGATGGATAATTCACTTTTCCCTTTTCCCATTTTAATAGCCCTGTTTTTAAGGATTCAGTGCTCTGAAATGATTCTTTTCATCTTTAAATGGTAGCCAAACAGTAATGAGACATGAAATGAGCTGACAGATGACCAGGTGAATTAAGGCTCCAACCACTTTTTTTTTTTTTTTAATGAGAAGCCGATTCTTGCTCTTAATTAAAGTCGTTATATAATTCCATGGCTTGTTGCTGCTCTCATTCTGACATAGCAGACATTTACAAAACTGTAAATTTTTCTCTTTCTTCTAATAACACCGTCAAAATGTTTTGGTGACCTGAACAGATCAGCCTTACTGAGACCTCCACCTTTCTTTATTTTCAGATATTGTGTGAAGGGCACAGGTGAGCTGGTCGTGTAGTGGCTTGTTTTGTGTCTCATTATTGTTTGGCTGCTAATTAAGGAAAAAGAAACAACTACGTGACCTGAGTCAAGAGAATTAAAACTAAGGCAAAAGAAATTAAATAGCAGCCAAAACTGGTCACTAATGAAGAAGATGGTTAGAATGAAAACCTGCAGCCACTGCAGGAATCCAGGACCAGAGTTCGACACCCCTGAGTTAAGGAAAGAACCTGGTTTCTTAAAAATCCACGTTTACATAGGCAAGTAATATTCTGGTGATCTCCTTTGGCAAAATGCTTCAACATCATTAAACTGCACAGAAAAACGTTACATGTCTTCATCGGCCGATGTGAATCCCAACAACATAATGACGCCTGTGATAATTTTCTCATGTTTTATAAACATTATTAGTCAAATTAACGCTTTGTTCATAAGTCTCTGTTGATAGATTGCATGCAGCACACTATTTTCACCTTGGCAGTGTGACTGAGCCCTGTACAGGACTGGCATATTGGTATGTGTGCTTCTTGCCTCACACCCAGTGCTGCTCGGATAATAAAAATGCAGGTATTTTTACTTCAGTAAGATAAGTCTTGTGTTAGGTTACTCATTACTTTAAAAAGTAATCGGACTATGCAATGCACACTACTTTCAATGTGTTCTGCTACCGCTCTCGAGAGTGTTTTGTGGAGTTTAGCACTTGTGGAGTGTGGAGGCAGTAAGAAAGGAACAGGAGAGCCAAAGCAAATTTTACTGCAATCGTCCAAAAACAGAACAAAAACGAGCATGCAGTGGCACAACTGAAAATGGGCGTAACAACTGGCTTTTTAGCTTTAATGACTTTTCTAAATAATCGCCTCTCTCAAATGGGTCTGGTTCTGGAAAGTCTAGCATTTGGGATGAAGTTCCATTGACTGAGACACCATCCTTCATGAGCCCTCTGCTTTATATCGTCCTGACGTTAAGGAGTGTGGCTTACTCGAGTGGGGACGGGGCAGAGTTTTCCTCCATGGGCAGTGTCTCTGAGCTAGAAAAGAGAAGATACGGTTAGTTTTGGTGCCCCCTCTTGTCCCGACAGGTTATTTCATACCTTGTCTGAGCCTGGAAGGTGATCCTCAGGTGCCCATGCGTGACACACTGTACGTTTTTCAACAAAAATGTATCAGTTTCTGAAATATTGAGATGTATTATTTTTCAGCCAGGAGAAGGAATAATGTAATTGCGTGAACATTGTCCTCTGAACGTGTAATTTTGTGTTTGCGAACCTGATACATGCGCAGCCTGACAGAGTGCAGTGGACATGTGTCGAGTACAAAATCCTTAACGGTAACCCAGTTAAAGGATGTTTGGTGTTTTTCATGTTCAAGTTATTTCTTCACAAACATGCTACATATGTATTTGCCACATGAAATTGTTTTCTAAAGTTAATTGCTTTAGGTAAATTTCAACTTAAATTTCTTGCCCACACTCTTGCTTTACATTGTAGTCTGTGGGGCATGGAGTAAGAGCTTAAAAATTTAATATGCTATTTTTTGAAGCCAAGACTGTTGTTGAGTATTGATCTACGTCTTGCGATTACACGCACATTATAAAATAGTGTATATGTGTCTTTTTTTGAACAAAAAAACATATTGTAAGTTTCAAACATTTTAAAGGAAGACCAGCTGTGCGCCATGATAGTTCAGCACTTAGGGCTCGTTTATACTTCACGCTCAGAATGCGTACGCGCACACATCATGCCTGCCACGCGTTCCAGGCATTCATTTGACGCGTCCTCTGAGCAGGTCATCAACAACAACAACAACATTTATTTATATAGTACATTTTCATACAAAAAGTAGCTCAAAGTGCTTTACATAATGAAGAATAGAAAAATAAAAGACACAGTAAGAAAATAAAATAAGTCAACATTAATTAACATAGAATAAGAGCAAGGTCCAATGGCCAAGGTGGACAGAAAAAACAAAAAAAACTCCAGATGGCTGGAGAAAAAAATAAAATCTGCAGGGATTCCAGACCATTAGAAATTCAGAAATTAACGTGACGCATGTGCAAGTTACAGTACCAGTAAAAAGTTGGGGGGCACAGTGTGATAAAAGTTGGAATGTGACGTCAGAGTCTCTGTTAACTATCTACATGTGACAGAAAGCCTCTATGCGGATCCTACGGGATTGGTGTGCGCGCTCCAGTGTTTGATGAATCGTTCGATGTGGTGAAGCAAAATGCCGACATACAGATGCATTCGCAATGCTTTTATATTCAAGCGTGGCATATTCCCAATCGTAATGACACAATACATTTTAAAAGTCTCACATGCCATCTTTTGTGCCGTCTTTTTTTTCTGTGTCTTCCTCCTGACCTGACAGTAGCTGCAAGCAGCAACATATCATCACACAGAACACATTACATGTATGATATATTGAACTCTCTGCACATTTAGAATCTTTAGATTTAGATAGATAGATACTTTATTAATCCCAAGGGGAAATTCATATAATCCAGCAGCATCATACTGATACAAAAAACTAAAAAATAATATTAAATTAAAGAGTAATAAAAATGCATGTAAAAACAGACAATAACTTTGAATGATGTTAGCGTTTACCCCCCCGGGTGGAATTGAAAAGTCGTATAGTGTAGGGGAGGAACGATCTCCTCAGTCTGTCAGTGGAGCAAGACAGTGACAAAAGTCTGTCACTGAAGCTGCTCCACTGCCTGGAGATGATCCTGTTCAGTGGATTTTTCATGATTGACAGGAGTTTGCTTAGTGCCCGTCGTTCTGCTACAGATGTTAAACTGTCCAACTTTATTCCTACAATAGAGCCTGCCTCTTAACAAGTCCTTCTTCTTTATGCTGCCTCCCCAGCACACCACCGCGTAGAAGAGGGCACTCGTCACAACCGTGTGGTAGAACATCTGCAGCATCTTATTGCAGATGTTGAAGGATGCCAGCCTTCTAAGGAAGTATAGTCGGCTCTGACCTTTCTTAGACAGCGCATCAGTATTGGCAGTCCAGTCCAATTTGTCATCCAGCTGCACTCCCAGGTATTTATAGGTCCGTACCCTCTGCACACAGTCTCCTCTGATAATCATGGGGTCCATGAGGGGCCTGGGCCTCCTAAAATCCACCAGCAGTTCTTTGGTCTTGCTGGTGTTCACGTGTAAGTGGTTTGAGTCGCACCATTTAACAAAGTCTTTGATTAGCTTCCTGTACTCTTCCTCCGGCCCACTCCTGATGCAGCCCACAATAGCAGTGTCATCAGCAAACTTTTGCACGTGGCAGGACTCCGAATATTATTGGAAGTCCGATGTATATAGGCTGAACAGGACCGGAGAAAGTACAGTCCCCTGTGGCACTCCTGTGTTGCTGCCCACAATGTCAGACCTTGGCAGTTCCCAAGACGCACATACTGAGGTCTGTCTGTAGTCCACGATCCATTTATAATTTATACTTGATCTAATTTATACTTGATATCACTTTCATGATGAAATGCATTGAAGTATGTATGTTACATTTTACAGATAAATCGTTATTTTCGTTTAAATAATGAATACTGTTAATAATTACACACATGGGGGTGACACGGTGGCAGAGCAGTAGCACTGCTGTCTCACAGGGAGTCATGTTGCTGGTGTTCCCTGCCTGGAGTTTACATATTTTCCTGCTGGGTTTCCACAGAGTGCTCCGGTTTCCTTCCAAAGATATGGAGATTTGGTGACGCTAAAATGACACTAGTGTGTGTGTATGCTGGTATTCACCTTGCGATGTGATTGTTTCTGCCTTGTGCCCAATGCAAGCTGCAATGGACACATCCCTGGATTGATGGATTTAATCATTAAACATCCTTTCCAGAGATATTGCGGTAAGGTATCATCGGAATGTAATGGGTGTTCCAGGCAATTCACAAAACAGTGAAGCCAAACCTGTTCTCACCGTGATGATATCTTACACTGCCACCTGGTGGATTCTTTCAAATTTATATAAAGTACGCGCGCAAGTATAAACAGTAAAATGCTCGCGTAGCAGGAGTGTCTGCTGCTGCATGCGTCGCGTCGCGTGAAGTATAAACCCTGCCTAAATCTTCCTGCTCAACAACCTTTAACGCCCCCTGGTGGATGGTTTCCTCCTGACAGACCAAATCACAGTAAACTTTCCTGGCCACAGGGTTGGTTTTGTTTTCATTTACTTTCTGTATTTGTGTGAGAATTCGCACAAGTGAAATGAAGACATATCCTTTATCACAAGAAAAAAGTACCAAGAATATGCATCAAAATGATTATTTTCAGATCCCTTTTGTTGTCACAAACATGCGTCGTAAACCCAAAAGGCACAGAACAATTCTAGACAACTATCTTGGCTTTGTAGATGTATGTTTTCGGTAAGTTTTTAAGTCTTTCCTCTGTGCCCCATATCCCCCACTGTTGTAAAGTGTCAGAGCAGACAAGATATTTTTTTTAAATTTATACAAAGCGCTTAACTTTCAAACACAATTTTGTGCAGCAAATGCATATTATACCGTATTTGTAAAAAAAATAACTTTGACTTGAGAAATATTAAACTTATCCTTTAAGGGTTTACATGGCCAGAAGCCCAAGTTATTTGTGGAGAAATCTAACCTTGATAACCAGGTTTCTCAGAAGCCGATAACCGAGTTTCTCTAACCGGAATAAGGATTTACATGGCATTTTGGAAACCAGGTTACTGTGAATAGCTGAGTTATTGGAGACTCACATTATCACAGTGTGGTCAAATAGCAGTGAAACCCAGGATCAAGGAAGGAATGTTTGGACACCAACCGAGTTGTCCCATTTTAATTCTTTTACTGCAAAAATAAAATAACCCACAATAGCCCTGCAAACTGAAAGCCCAGGCAATTGCCTTTCTGTTTAAACACAACATTGCTAGTCAGAGCCCTTCTTTCTTGTCTGTGGAGTTTCGTCTTGGCGGTTAGCTCTGGTCCAAGTCTGGTCCTTTCTCCGGTGAAGTGCACCTTTATAGGAACTCCCTTAGACGGGACAGGGTCAGTTGCACTCAATGGGTGTTTTCTGAAAGCTGTGAATGTAGAAATAGGTGACAAAGTTAGTGACAGCAACCCCTGTTCGCTTTGGGTGATACTACAGTACATCGAGAGAGCCTGGAAGGCACCCTGCGGACGCATATGCGTGACAGAGACTCGTGTATCTCAGTTTGAGTCTATTTGCGTGATAACTGTAAAACAATTTACTCTGTTCTTATGACACTTCGCATCTAACCAAATTTTGCATACAAGTATTAGGTACAAAACGTAGATTTTCGCCAACCTTTGAGCTATTTCTGCTAACTGGAAGTGGTACTTTTTTATTCATGCGGCTGCAGAGTCCGATTTATTCAACTATACTCCTTTGGTACTTTGTCTCTCCGGAAAATCCTTGGGTACCGTTTGTTTGACTTTATGTCGAATGAGCGGTTGCTCATGGAGTCCCGAATGAGGCACATTATCTGCATTGTGAGGGAGCGTCAGTTACGGCACTATGGCCATGTGGCACGTTTCCCAGAGGGTGATCCGGCTCATTAGATCCTCATTGTTGGGAACCCAAGTGGCTGGACCAGGCCAAGGGGTCGCCCACGTAACACCTGGTTGCGGCAGATAGAGGGTCATTTCCGGAGGTTGGGACTGGACCGAGTGTCTGCCTGGGGGGTTGCCAACTGAGATCCTGAGTTGTTTCATCATGTAGTGGGTACGGCAACATACTGTACCAGTGCATGCTCCCTAACTTGACTTGACTTTAATAATTGTTCAATATATTATTAATTTGATTTGATTTGTTGTTGATAGTTCTTTAATGTACATAATATAAATATATAATCATTGTCTTGCGGTTAACTCCTCAACTATCCATCCCCATATTTGAGTATACGAGAAAGTCTACTCCCGATTTTTTATTTATTTTTTTTCTCCATTTGAATTAAAATTCAAATTTACTGTTGTGAACATAGTAAATTAACATAGTAAAATTTTATTAGCCTGCCTAAGGACCGGGATATAGTACTTGACGCTCAGAACGATTCTACGAACGCATCATGGCTGCCACAGATTCCCAGCACTCTTTTGACGTCTCCTCCGAGCACATCATCAGAAATTAAGGTGATACGTGCGCGAGTTGCAGTACCAGCAAAAAGTTGGGTGGCACAGTATGACAGCAAACCTCAATGTAGATCCAACAGGATCAGTCTGTGCACTTCAATGTTTGATGAAAGGTTCAATGCAGTGAAGCAACTCATCAAACTTAAATGCTAACATAGTGCTATTCCTCATTCATTTTTCGCATGGGCAATACAAGTGTTGCATATTCCCCATCGTAATGATGCAATACCTTTCACAGGTCTCACATACCATCTTCTGTGTCACTGCTGCTATCATTTTTTGCGTCTTTGCAACAAATTCAGAATACAAAGTATTTTTATCTTCAACATCTTTCTTCCCTCAACTCACAACACAGCAAAAACGGATGTTGTTTTCTTACACTGCCACCTGGTGGAATCCTCCAGATTTACATAAAGTGCACACACAAGAATAGTCCATAAACTGCTTACGTAGCAGCAATGTCCTCAACTGTACGAGTCACGTAACATGAAATGTATTCCTGCCCTAAAACTGTTGTCACATTATGTCTTAGTAGTAATTGAGTATGTGAGTCTTGTTGAACACCATTGCAAGGTTCGTCATCGGACTGCATTGTCCTGCAGTTTACTCCTTATATATCCATCCCCATACCTGAGTATACGAGAAAGTCTAGGGGAGAACACTCCCGATTATTATTTATTTTTTCTTCAAATAGGTGCGGTTCTTCCAATTCATTCCACATACAACAACAAAATATTGGTCTGCAATATTTTACTGGTTAGTCACAGCTTTATGGTAAGAATTTTAATATACTGGACACACTACAATTTGAAGCCATTATGGGGCCTGTTGGATTTTTATGGCATTACATGCTGTTCCCTCTCGCTTCAGTCCCTGGAACTGAGCAACGTGTTTTTTGTTAATTTTTGTATTTATTTTTTTCTTTGCATGCATTCAAGTTGTGAGCAGCACCAGACCACCATATTTTAATACAGTTGTACTTTTCCCACACATATGGAGTTCAGCATGTGCTACTCTTACAAGTAATGAATGCTCAGAAGTGTCAGGGTGGCCAGATGGTCTGGGTCAGCAGATCAAGCTAAAAGAAGGAGGACTTCAAGGCACAGTGTGCAGACAAATGGAAAACTGGCTCAGTCACAGAAATGAAAAGTTTACACTGTTAAGAATATTCTTGTCATATAACCCTTTTTCCAAAAAAATTGCAACAGGATGTAAAATGCAAATAAAAACAATGCAATGATTAGTTGATGCTCTATCACCCATGTTTAATTGAAAGCTGTTCAAAGATCAGATATGAGACGTTAACATATTGTTTGTTTATTTATTTATTTTTGGGAAAGCGTACACTCCTTTTAAATGTGATGCCTGAACACATTCTTCAAAATGTTGGGACTGGAGTGTGTTTGTTAGGGTTGCATGATATACTGGTACTGGAAAAGTACAGGAAAACCCATATTTCAAAACAACTTGGTATTTTCGGTACCAGAAGTTAGCATCAGTTTTCCTGTCAACACCTCAACGCTCAATAGTTCATACACAGAAAAACGTCAGTTCTGTAGACTTAATGAAATAAAACCACAGAGTTTGATGCAATCGGGACTTCATGTAGACCAACCTGCTTATTGTTTAGGTGCAGTTAGGATTTCATTGGCCCCCACCATTATTGCATTCGCTGAGAAATGTTGCTTCAAAGCAGTCGGGACTTGACAGGGGGGTCTTATTATTTATACATGATTGGGACTTGACAGGGGACTTTATTGTTTAGGGGGATCGGGACTTGATGACCCCACCCCCTTTATTTCTTTGATGTGATTGGGACTTCACGGGAGATCCCTCACATTGACACAATTGGAACTTCACTGGTGACCTTATTGTTTAGACACAATCGGGACTTGATGGGTGACTTTATTGTTTAGGTGGAATCGGGACTTGATGGTGCCCCTCCCCAACTTATTGCTTCGATGCGAATCGAAACTTCATGGGGGACCCTCTCACTTTGACACAATCAGAACTTCACTGGGAAATCTCCTCCCCCCAATCCAACCCCATTGCTTCAATGATTGCAAAATTTGCGCTATCAAAAGTAAAGTGGTGTGTAGTGTTCCAGGGGTTCAGTAGCAAGGCAGGGTGTTTGGAGTTCTCTGTTACTTACCTCAGAACTGTTTTGGTACCGGTACTTAGGTCCAAAAGCTAGTATCAATACCAAAGTCAATATTTTAATACCATCATCACCATTGTTTACCACAGTGTTTCATCACCTTTTAATTACATTCAATTAATCATTTAGCAACTGAACACCCCAATTATTGTAAAGTTAAAAGTGGGATTTCTTTTTACCTCATTCTTGCTGATCAATGGTACTGGGTCTCTGTTGGCATATTTTGTGCTTCACAATGCGCCACACATTTTTATTAGGAGACAGGACTGCAGGCAGACACTCTCTGACTGCTAAACCACACTGCTGTAATATGTGCTGAATGTAGCTTGGCATTATCTTGATGAATTAAGCAAGAATGTTACTGAAAAAGAAATGGTCTAGTTGGCAACAAATGTTTCTCTAAAATGCTAAAATTCTCTACATTTCTCTAACCCTAACCCTAATTCTAACCCATCAGCTTTAATGGTGCCTTCCCAGATATATACCATGCCTTGGACATATGACAGAAGCTGGCTTTTGAACTTGCCATTGGTAACAAAGAATGATGCTTATCCTGTTTGGTCTAGAAAATAAGATGTTAATTTCCCCAAAAACAAGTTGAAAGGTGGATCATCGGATCACAGCACACATTTCTGCTTTGCATAAGTCCATTATTAATGAGCTTTAGCCCAAAGAAGTCATAGGCCGTTCTGGATGTTAATGTTCTGGAGACTGATTTTCTCTAGGAATGCTGTTAACTAGAGTGTTTGGTTTCCTCAACTCTCTTGTCAATTAGCTAGATGTTTTATTAGTCAGGGACTTCAGTCTATGCCTTTGGGTAAAATGTATGAAAAGACCTGTTGAGTTATTTGTTTGTGGTTATATTTGAAAATTGTTTACAATTAAAATCTTGCCATATGAATTGAAAATATGACCAAGACATGACTAATTTTACTAATGGCCATGCCTTATTTTTTTATATTTTACATGTGACTTGAGAGCCTATTTTCGGCAGCCATTGCTTCTGTGTCCTAATGTAACAAATTTACAGCTATTTTGCAAATTGAATGATGTCCATAAATAAAAACAGAAATTTAGTTAAACACATAGTAAATTTCAAATTGATTAATTGACAATAGCACTCTATTAGTCTTATATTGGGACAAAATAACTCTGTACTAGCAGCAGCCTATCCTATCTATCTATCTATCTATCTATCTATCTATCTATCTATCTATCTATCGTATAGTGCCTCTCACCTGTCTGTCTATCATATAGTGCCTCTCATTTGTCTGTCTGTCTGTCTATCATATAGTGCCTCCTGTCTGTCCGTCTATCATATAGTGCCTCCTGTCTGTCATATAGTGCCTTTTGTCATCTGTCTGTCTATCATATAGAGCCTCTCATTTGACTGTCTGTCTGTCTATCATATAGTGCCTCTCATCTGTCTGTCTGTCTGTCTATCATATAGTGCCTCCTGTCTGTATGTCGGTCATATAGTGCCTCTCATTTGACTGTCTGTCTGTCTGTCTGTTTGTCATATAGTGTCTCTTATCTGTCTGTCTGTCTATTGGTCAGTCTGTCTGTTTGTCTATCATATAGTGCCTCTCATTTGACTGTCTGTCTGTCTGTCTGTCATATAGTGCCTTCTGTCTGTCTGTCTATTGGTCAGTCTGTCTGTCTGTCTATCATATAGTGCCTCTCATCTGTCTGTCTGTCTGTCTATCTGTCATATAGTGCCTCTTGTCTGTCTATTGGTCAGTCTGTCTGTATGTCTATCATATAGTGCCTCTCGTCTGTCTATCTATTAGATAGAGTCGGGGAGTTGGAGTCGGAGTTGAAGGATTTATCTACCGACTCCACAGCGCTGGTTTTGAGCATGGTAATAGACATATATAATTTTGAGAAGCCTTGGTGTGGTGTGTTGAAAGCACAGATAGATTTGGACAATATAGAAGAACGTGTGAAAGGGTATTCTAGACTTGGATTATAGACACTCTAAATCTATAACATCAGAATGGGCGAGGGGGCACATACAGAGTTTCAGGCATGCCAATGTATGTTATGATATCTGTCTTTCTGTCTGTCTATTGTATACATATTACTTGAATGTTTGAGTAACCCATTATGTGAGTTACAAGATAAAATATTTTACATTTGTTTAAATACATTTAATAGTTTGAATACATCTGGGACAAGTAACTCATTTAGGGTAATAAAGCTGAGTCAGAGACAGGAATTGAACTGGCAGCTCTGCGATTTAAAATTCCAGTGCCTTATAAACCTGTGGAAGCATTTTAAACTTGTACTCATAAGTGTAAGAAGGACGAAAAACCTAACTAAACATAATTTTCTGACCATTGAAAGGAGGTAATGATAAATGTGCATGTTGTTTAGGCTTGGGCATGTGGGCAGTGGAGGTTTATACAAGACACTGTGATTTATTATGAGCAATTAAAGTGGCTGGTTAGATAAGAGAAAGTTTTGAAAAAATACTTTAAGAAAAACTTGGCACAGGTTGTGTGGACTGCAACACATAATGCTTCTAAGGAATGTAAGAGGTACCTTGCCAGGACAGTGGCACCACCAAGATGGCACAGAGCACAGCTATGTTCCACAGAAGACTGAGAGAGAGAGAGAGAGAGAGAGAATGCCACACTAACAGTAGGATATGTTTTGTAGATACCAGTGTTGGAATGCAAGGGGCTGTTAGTAGGTTGTACACCTTCTTGGTGTTCTGTGGAAAGGGCATTAGGCAGGGGTGCCAGCATTGCCAATGCGGGGAGTTTGGGTAGAGGAAATCTTGCATTGTTCACTTAGGCCCTTAATGGAAAGCAATCTGACAGTTGGCATGGATGACTAGCACCTCTATCCAAAAACACAGTGAGGCCACTGAGGAATGCAGCAGGTGAGAACACCTCCTGAGGCTACTAGGTTACACACAGTACAGACGGGAACAAATGGGATTTGTCGTCCCTCCTACAGAATAGCCATGTGAATAGCCATGTTTTCTTTAGATCGATCTATCTATCTATCTATCTATCTATCTATCTATCTATCTATCTATC
>JANRMT010062823.1:14257077-14285899 GCA_026402145.1 Polypterus bichir lapradei
ATCTATCTATCTATCTATCTATCTATCTATCTATCTATCTATCTATCCAGTGTCTTTTTTTTTTCTTTTATATAAAAGGCCAATACATTGCTTGGCTTGTCCATTATGTTACATGTTGGGTTATGTCTTGTGGTATATGGTCAGCCATTCATCCCGGCCAATACTCCCAGGCCGCTAGGTGGAGCCCTCTCTGCAGCATGGAGGTGCCCCAAATGCCAGCAGGGAATCATGGCCAATGGAGTGTTTATTTACAGCCCTGCTGATTACCATGGGGGCCGCCAGAGGACGCTGCAGGGAGGATCAAGGACTATTTTCCCTAAAGCCCAGAAGTACGTCCCAGTCATGTTGACAGAAGAAATGACGTACTTCCGGGTTGAAGAAAAAAGGAGTTTTCATCTGACCCGGAAGTGTTGCCAGTCACATGGATAGTGAGAAGAGAAACACTTCCGGGTCAAGAACTATAAAAAGGACTGTGGGAGATCCCAGCGTTGAGCTGAGTTGGGAGGAAGAGTGACAACGTGTCTGGGAGTGGAGGATTATTGTATTTATTTAATTATTGTATTGTGTATGAGTATTGTGGAGTGGAGGGTGCTTGGTGCACATCATTATTTTCCGAATAAAAATTATTGGACTTTTATCTGGTGTCTGGCGTCTGATCCGAGGGTTCAAGGGGACGACGGCGCCCCCTATCTGTCACAGTCTGCATAAAAACATACACAGATACTACACATAAAATATAGTCTGGTTTTGCATGGTCAGTAATGCCACATTTTATTAAAGCATCAAACAAGTTTCTTTTCCAAGACTTTGAAAGTAGTGTTTAGTGCACACACAGGAAGCTTACTGGATCTTCACTCCAGTCGTGCCCTAGGGTCAGGCCCAAGCAAGCTGGCTGTGCAAGTTGAACGCTCATTACCCTGTTACCATGGCAAAGCTCAACACAATAGTCCATCTGGTTGAGGTGGCTTTACTGTATGCTGACACGAGGGAAGTTAATCTGACTGTACATTCAGTGTTTGCCTACTACAGACATTCTCAGGAGAGTTGGAAACTAGGGAAGTACAGACATCACCTGCCTGGCTACCTGTCAAGCTAAAGGTTTAAGTTTTTTTATGCAATGAACTAGCAACTTGGTGAGAATATCAGGACGTTGAATTTGGTTTTAGTAATAATTGATCTTTGTCTCATCAAGGAAGGTGCATCAGTGGTCAAGGTAAATCAAACTGGGTTGATTGTGACTGATGTATTACAAAAAAAGTGTGTACTCTTGTTTGTGTGTGTGTGTTTTGTGTACATAGTATATGTGTATATACTGTATACAAGGTACAGCATTATGTATGTATATCTGCATGTATGCATGTTTATATATCTATGTCTATAATAAAATTAAATCAGTTATTGTCAAGAAGGCTCACCAATGCCTTTACTTCCTTAGACCAGTGTTTCTGTCTTTTTGGCTTCTGGACCCAAATTCACACTATTTTGTGATTGAGTGGTGAGGGCGGCCCACCTCGTAGTTCAGAGCTCTGTTATACTTTGATTACATCGAAGAATCTATCTGTCTCTCCGTTGTATTTCCAACACAGTGATAGATTTTTATCATTTTGAATAGTGTTGGTTCCCCATGGGCTATGGAAAGCACAGACAGATTTGTACATTACATACAAGAATGAATTGGGGCAAATCTGTGGTGTTTTGAGCAGGGCTGTGGAGTTGGAGTCAGAAACAATTTTGGGTACCTGGAGTACATTTCTGCCGACTCCGACTCCTAATAAATTTAAATTGTAATGGAAAACAAAATACAGCAAGTATGTCCCATTTCACAAACAATAGTCATCATTAAGTACTTCTCTGATGTAAGAATAAAGCCCAGTGCATAGTTGTGTTACTACTGGTGTGAAGTTCAGATGAGATATTATACCAACCAGACATTCACATATTGTAATCTGGATTATGGTACATTACAAAAAGTGTTATCATTTTATTTCGGATATAATGTGTTTAACAAGTTCATTTGAGTGTAAGCAAGTGTAATGATGTAGGTGGGGGTGTGTGTTATGGCCTGATGTGTGTTCAGGGGTTCTTGGCTTTTGTTTAAACTGGCCAATACGGTGAGCTTCCTAGCCAGAAGTTCTGTGGTTAAATGATGTGTATGTTGCCTTCCTTCAATCAACATGGACAATACATTAGCATTAGCAATAAATACAGAGGAGTCGGAGTCGGGGAGTTGGAGCCGGAGTTGAAGGATTTATCTACCGACTCCACAGCCCTGGTTTTCAGCATGGTAATAGACATATATAATTTTAAGAAGCCTTGGTTCCCTGTGGTGTGTTGAAAGCACAGATAGATTTGGACAATATAGAAGAATGTGGGACAGGGTATTCTAGACTTGGATTATAGACACTCTAAATCTATAACATCAGAATGGGCGAGGGGGCACATATGGAGTTTCAGGCATGCCAATGTATGTTAATAATAATGAAAGGGTGGATGTTTGTCACTGTGGTGTGTTAAGCATGCAGACAATGCATAAGGCAACACTGACCCATCTTGGGCTTATTGTAACCCACAAGTTAAGATTCGCTGCCTTAGACAACTAAGGAAAGCATTGATGCCCCCATCTATGATCGCCGTGCACATATAGAAGTTGGTAAAGTCCATCCTGAGTGGACTTCACTCCACTCCAGGTGGTTCCAGGTGGCTTTTGTGTCCATTTTGTTTTGCTCAGTATAAATGGAGGTTGATATAATGCTTGAGGTCTGCGATTCATAGACATCACCAGGTGCTGAGAATCTTCTCTAGTGATGCTTTGCCAAGCCTCTAATGCAGCCATCTTCAGCTGTAGCTTGTTTCAGGGGCTTGTCCCCTTAAGTCTTCTCTTCAGAATTTAGAAGGCCTCCTGAATTTGATTGAAATCGAGCTACTGGTTTTGCCATTTAAGAATATTCCATTTTTTAACTTGTGTAAAACTCCTGTGGGGACCTCATTCATATCTATCAAATCCCTGGAGGAATTGAAAAAGCAGATCCAGCACCATTCTTTCAGCTTAAGGGTCAATCACGTACTCGAGGGCATCAGTTGAGCCAGGAAGCACTTCTTTACACAAAGGGCTGTGGGACTCGGGTACGAACTACCGAAACATGGAGTTGAAGCAGAAGCCTTGACAACCTTTAAGAAAAATCAGGATGCAATGCTAGACAGCTGAACTATTAGCTAAACAAACAGGCTTGATGGACTGAAAGGTGTCCTCTCGTTGGTCACATTTCTTACGTTCTAATAAGCAATACCTTGGTGTCACTGATGTTTAGCTGTAGACCATTCTCAAAGTTCTCCACCTGACTCAGTACACACTATAAGTTCAGAATACTTGGAGGATCTTTGCAAGTGACATGACCCGATTTTTATATTTAAAAGTCTGAGGTTTTACAGAGTGAAGAGAAATGGAGACCAGAGTGTTCTTTGTGGCGCTCCAGTGTTTCTCACATCCACATCAGAGACACACAATAATAATGATAAATAATAAGAATAATCACCGTTATTGATAATTTTATTATTACCTTCAGGATTTTTTTTGTGATTCTTTGAGTATGGGAAAGGTGCTATAATAAGAAAATGTATTATTATTTTTATGCTTAAACCTGTCCTCTAATAAACTCATTACACTTTACTATGTATGAGAATTAAATACTGAGGTTAATGAAAATTAAAACACCATACACATGAGCTAATCTGACAGAAAGTTAAATATTAAGAGAACAAGTTGCAACTTCCCCATTTCTATTAAAAGTTTAGGTTGTTATCCTGCTGCAGTTCTCACCATCACTACCATGGAAAAAGTAAAGTTTTGCCAGATTTTAATTATTATACCCTTTACGATAAAGAATTCCGGCCTTGTGTGAACATTTAGTTCTTCATTTTATCTGCATACCTCTGTGTAACTCCCTCCATCTGTCTATTACAGTTGTCGTCTGCACTGTAATTAACACATTGAATGCTGGACTATTTATTACCAGGGCGCTGTATATATGATAAATAATGAACTCTATCAAAAATAAAAAAAAAGTTCATTACTGTATTTCCACCAGCAACATAACTAAAAGTCTCCATTTGAATGAGAGTCCTTGAAGCATGGCACCACACAAAGTGCAGTCTTAGAAGCACATGTGTCACAAATATAACGTGTTTACGCTCAGTGGGCGACAGAATGTCCATATAGTGCTGTTCTGACAATCATGACAAGTCAGATGTCTTATGATGAAGAAGTAACACCTAAGGGGCAGCGATTAGTATAAGAGCCTATAGGGTCCACATCATCCAATTAATTGTCACCATCTCGACCACAGCCATTATCATCAAAATATTGAAACAATCTAATTGTTTCAAAACATTATCAGCTTTATACCTTTTTGTGACAGCATCACTATGGACTGTCTATTTATACAAGCTGTTGCCACCAAAGAAAAAAAAAATCTGTGGCCATCCACTAGATTGCAGCATTAAGTAGCTGAGACTTGGCAGGCTGCATGTATAGTAGCTGTATACTTAGATATGAGTTCACTCGTATGTTACGTTTTGACAGACTGGGTGAGATACGACTAAACTCATACCTCATGTTCAAAGTGTTAAGGAAACGCAGCATATCAGTGATTTTGTGACAGAAATTGATATGTCCAGGCATGCCGAAATATACTATGGTCGTGCGAGGTACGACAGCTGGACTTGAGAAATGTTGGGGCGCCACTGGGGTGTTTAATGATCACTTGTGGTCTTAAACAATTCGGCACACAATGGCACCATAACAAAATATAAGCTGCCCACTGCTAGGAGTCAATAGCAATCAAGTCTGGTTTGGAGCTCCGTCTCTCTCGAATGTCGGTCTGGAATGAGACACCACCACCTTCTGTGAGTGCCTCGGCTTTATACTCCTCTGCCTGGAAGGGGCGGAGTCAATTCCTCTCACTGGGTGTGTTCTCCTACCTGTGGTAACAGAAAAGAGACGATACCATTAGCGACATGCGCTCCCTCTCAACTCAGGGTGGGACTGCTTACCCAAGATAAGTCAGGAGGGTAATCCACAGACACACATGCATGATAATACCTTACAAAAATAATTCACTACTGCTTCTTCTTTATTGCATTTTGCTTTTTTAACTGTTGTAGAAAAAAGTTTCCTCCATTTTTCAAGTAAGTCATTCTCAGAGACAAGATGAAAGTGAAGTGAAAACACTTCATTCCCTTTTATATTTTCACCATTACTTTATCTGATGTATCACATCATCTGACTCTTAATATGCAAAATTCTATCGTCTTCGCCAGTTGACTACAGCCACCAGTAACTTTGTATACATGTCAATTCTTCCATTATTCTAAAGATTGCTTCATTAATAGGGGTGTCCTACGGGTTTGCTTGTTTACTTCATTTGAACCTTATTAATTACCTTGATGGTTCCTCTTAAGATGAGGCAACCCTCACGTGCTCAAGCTTTAAGCCGCGTTTAGTTCACCTTTTAGTTACCTTCAGTTCTTTTCCTTATGCTTTTAATAATCCATTGTTATAACTTCATCTTGTATATAAATGTCTACACGTGGAAATGTGTGTGTGTGTGTGTGTCTGGCCCGGAAGTAAGAGGTGGAGTTGGGGTAAGGGCTCCACCTCTGAGGATACACAAGCGAGACAAGCATGTCAGCAAAGCCAAACCTCTGAAGAAAGTCATTCGCTTAGCCGCTAATATAGACGCGAGGTGAGCACATCGGCAAAACGAAACCTCCTAGGAGAGAGACACCCAGAGTAGTTCCTTTCAATTACTTGACATTTCTACATTTCAGTTTTTTTGCTGACGATTTCAATAGTTTCTAGGGCTTTTTACAGCATGGGCTTACACAGGTAGTTTAAGTATATGCTTGTATTAAATTGTAAAAATTATCATGTAATGATTAAAAATATTTTAGTAAAATTCTGTTTAACCTAATCCATCCATCCATTATTGAGTCCACTTAATCCAGTTCAAAGCCATTGGATGGCTGAGGCCTAACATGATAGTTTTGGGTGGATGGGACGTCAGCCTGCCTCTGAGCAAGTCCACCCACACTTCCACCTCTTTATCCAGTTACTTAATTTGCACGTCAGTGATATTTTGAAATTCTTATTCAGTCTTGCCCACAGTTGTTTCATCTTATAATTGGTATAATTGCCCATACAATACACGTTTCACAATAACATAAAATTCTCAGACCAGCTTAATTCAGTTCAGTACTGTGAGTGGCCAGACTCTACCTCAGCAGCACTATCAGGTGCCAGTCCATCATAGAACCAACTCATTAACACCTCCGCACTCATACAGCTTCAATCCAACAAAAATAACTGCATGCTGTAATTGATAAAATGTTAAGAGCATTTGTTAAGAGTTAAGGGCATAATGGTGGCTCTCTAGCTAAAGGATCTGGGTTGGTAAGTTGAAAGTTGCCGGTCCGAATCCTGGCAGTAACAGAAGGAATGTTACTCAGTTGGGCCCTTGAGCCAAGACCTTTAACCTGCAATTGCTCCAGTGGCACAGTACAAATAGCTGACCCTGCACCATGACCCTAAAACTCTCCAGAGAGTAAGTTGGGGCATGTGAAAAATGACAAATTCCTAATGCAGGAAATTGTAAACGGCAAGTAAAGGATTAAAAAGTGGCTCCATAGTCCTTTAGTATGGACTTGACTTTTGCTGTTGGGTAATGTCCAGACTCCAGACACACAGCCATGGACAGTTCAGTCCTCAGAGCTCACCTAATCCAAGAGTGGACAAGCCACCAGCTCTCTTTACAGATTCACAAGTTGTGCACCAGCTATTGAAATGGCTGCCAAAGCAGTGTGACAATCAGAGCAAGAGATGCAATCAAACATCTTGGAATGTGGGTGGAAAAGTTGGGGAACCCTGAGGAAGGACAACCCAGAGAGTATCCAGGCTGGAACCCAGAATTCAGGAGATGGGAGGCTCCATATTGAGTGAACTAGTATGAGCTTTTGCACCTAAAGCTAAAACTGTTCATCTTGTTTTAAGTGAATATTGGCTGAGAATTTCAGATAATTTATTTTTACACTACCCTCTTTAAGAGCAGTGGTTCTTTAAACTTTTTTTGTCGCCCCGCCCCCAATTTTTGCCCTTTTTTTTTTTTTTTGTGTCTTCAATACGTAGAATCGCTGGGAGGGAAGAGTATCCCTCTTGTAGTATTGCCGCTCATCATCCCTTCCATCCATCCATCCATTATCCAACCATCTATATCCTAACTACAGGGTACCGGGGGTCTGCCGGAGCCAATCCCAGCCAACACAGAGCACAAGGCAGGAAACAAACCCCAGACAGGGCGCCAGCCCACCACACATCATCCCTTCCCCCTTAGAGAATTGCAGATGTGGATCTTAATGGAGTAACAATGTTTGCTTAAGTTGCCCGCAGTGACCCATTACAAGACTCTACTCAGTGGGTCACCATGGGCAGCTTAAGCAAATGCCATTACTCCTGTACGACCCACATCTGTGATTCTCCAAGGTATTAGTTTGTGACCCTTTTTCCCCATTAAGCACGATTTTTGATTCATGACTCTGCTCAACCCAGATTGAGACATGTGACCCATAGTTCAAGAAGCTATGTTTAAGAGTAATAACAGTCTTAATGGGTACCGGAGGGGTTTTGTATGAATTTGTGCTTAGTGGTCTACACTTCTACCTTGCACACCTAGCATCCTGTGTTTGAATCCCACTCCCACCAGGTGTTTATGTGGGATTTGTGTGTTTTCCCCAAGTTTTATTCATTTATTTATTTTTTTTTTTCTGGGTACTTCCCGAATTTCCCCAAAAGAAGCTTATGGTGGGCCAATTGATGGTAGTAAAATTGCTCTTTGTGGGTGTGTTTTTTGACAGTGGGCTTGTGATGGGCGCACTATCCAGGTTTGGTCCCTTCCTTAGTGTTTAGACTCTTGCACTCCTAAATTGGACAAGGCAGGTGTGAGAATATTATATTTGTTTAAAATAAAATGTAAGTATTGATAGAATCTTCCGACTTGTGTGTTTGCGTGATGATAATGGTAATAATAATAATAATAATAATAATAATAATAATGTGTTTAACTTAATAGGTGCCTTTCTGATCACTCAAGGCCACCGTACAAAGAATTAAACAACAGTAATAATTATAAAAAAACAAATAGGACAATAAAATCAAATAGTAATAAGGGTACAGAAGTAATAACAAACATCAAACACGACTGGCTGTAACAGTGGTAAAATCATAGTTGGTATGCTGGTTTGAAAAGATATGTTTTGAGAGCCGTTTTAAATTGTGTTATTGAGTCCAGCTGACGGATATTAGAGGGAAGAGAATTCCAGAGTTGAGGGGCACTATGAGAGAATGCTTTGGCCCCCTTAAGAACAGAGTTGAGGATCTGAGGGATCGAGAGGGTGTGTAAGTCTATAGGAGATCCATAATAGATAGATGGATAGATACTTTATTAATCCCAAGGGGAAATTCACATACTCCAGCAGCAGCATACTGATAAAAAACAATATTAAATTAAAGAGTGATAAAAATGCAGGTATAACAGACAATAATTTTATATAATATTAACGTTTACCCCCCCCGGGTGGAACTGAAGAGTCACATAGTGTGGGGGAGGAACGATCTCTCAGTCTGTCAGTGGAGCAGGATGGTGACAGCAGTCTGTTGCTGAAGCTGCTCCTCTGTCTGGAGATGATCCTGTTCAGTGGATGCAGTGGATTCTCCATGATTGACAGGAGCCTGCTCAGCGCCCGTCGCTCTGCCACGGATGTCAAACTGGTTCATTCCTATAATAGAGCTTGCCTTCCTCACCAGTTTGTACAGGCGTGAGGCGTCCCTCTTCTTTATGCTGCCTCCCCAGCAAACCACCGCGTAGAAGAGGGTGCTCGCCACAACCGTCTGATAGAACATCTGCAGCATCTTATTGCAGATGTTGAAGGACGCCAGTCTTCTAAAGAAGTATAGTCGGCTCTGTCCTCTCTTGCACAGAGCATCAATATTAGCAGTCCAGTCCAATTTATCATCCAGCTGTACTCCCAGGTATTTATAGGTCTGTACCCTCTGCACACAGTCACCTCTGATGATCACGGGGTCCATGAGGGGCCTGGGCCTCCTAAAATCCACCACCAGCTCCTTGGTTTTGCTGGTATTCAGGTGTAAGTGGTTTGAGTCGCACCATTTAACAAAGTCCTTGATTAGTTTCCTATACTCCTCCTGCCCACTCCTGATGCAGCCCACGATAGCAGTGTCATCAGCAAACATTTGCACGTGGCAGGACTCCGAGTTGTATTGGAAGTCTGATGTATATATGCTGAACAGGACCGGAGAAAGTACAGTCCCCTGCAGCGCTCCTGTGTTGCTGACCTCAATGTCAGACCTGCAGTTCCTGAGACGCACATACTTAGGTCTGTCTGTAAGATAGTCCACGATCCATGCCACCAGGTATGAATCTACTCCCATCTCTGTCAGCTTAATGTAGGCAGGAGTAAGACTGTGGAAACCTTTAAATGTTAAGAGCAGTATTTTGTATTGTGTGTGTTGCCTTGCTTTGCATTTTAATGAAAAATCGTCTTTCTAGTCGACATAACACATTGTGATAATTGTCACTATTGCTAGGAATCATTTTTTTATCATCAGAATTATTTTTGCCCATATCGTCAAGCCCTAATGAGAATGTTATGATAGGTTATTATCAAGTCTGTGGCGTCTGACACACTTTACCTGGCTCTATGATGTAATTTGTTGGGAGACCAGTAAATACAAAAATTACTGTTTACACTTTTAAAAAAAAATATGGAACATTCACAATGGCAAATAATCATTGCTTGTGTACTATTTGTGTGACTGAAGGAGCTCCGTCTGTAAAGCTGTGCTGTTACTCCTGACTTTCTGGAACTTACGGCCTGATTTTTTTTTTTTTTTTTTTTTTTAAGGAGAGCACACAACACTTTTGTTAAAGGACTTTGTGATGATGTGCTATGCAGTGTTATTTCAGTTCTGATATCAATTGTAGTTTTGGTTCTTTATTTTATAAAATTAATTTTTATTTTCATTTCGTTCTAGTTTTTTAGTGGAGTCAACAATTTTTATTTAGTTCTGTGTTTAAAATTTTTATTTTTATTTTATTTAGTTCTGGCCATTTTACATAATATTAGTACAACTTTCATTTTATGTTCTGTTGCAAGACCACTAATACCAGCCTACACATAATTCAATACAAGTTATGTTTCAGTCAACAAAATACACTCACAGTTCCTAATGTCGTTAAACACAGCTTGACTATCAATGACCAAACAGATGAAGTGGCCTAATGAGTGTAGTCAGCAAGATCAAATGTTTCAACCCAAGAAACCAGTCTGTGCAAGCATGTTACTGTTAAGTTTTAAACAAGAACACATTTCGAGAGATTTGTTCATGTTGCAATGATGTCTGTTGCACAGATAGCCACACTGTGAAAATATTTGCTCGACGAACACCTGTGCAGAGACAGGGTCCTCAGCCACTGGCGCCAGCAGACTGTATGTTGACGATTTCTGCTGCCAGTACTGAAATGCAGTCATGGTGCCAGAGAAGAGTTGGACTTCCACTAAGTACTGATCCAGCTGGTTCTGCACTGAAACTCCGAGACTCGTTTTCTACTTCTTGCATGCTACATTTGCTTTTATTATCATCTGCGCTATAATTAAAAATTTTTCCACACATTACTTTCTTGCTTTGTTTCTACCCGCAAACATCTGTGCAAAACTCGCCATCGTCGACCACACATGCTTACTACTTCAACCCGACGAGCCAAATGTGCTCAACAAACAAACAACGGTCCTTTACGGAAGTTGTGCTATGTGACTATAGTAAGCCCAAGGTACAAGATCACCACATAGTGAACAGCACAGCATAACTGAACGCTCGGGGCAACCTACAAACAGCCCCTCTGCACGACTGAACCGGATTGAACGAAAATGTTATTGCAATTTTTTTTGTTTTACTCAATTTTCGTTTACATATTACTAACTTTTTTTTTATTTAGTTTTAGTTTCTCTGTTTGCCTTAATTTCAGTTTTCGTGCTTGTAAAACGAAAAACAATATTTTTAGTTCTAGTTTTCGTTTTTGTTATGAAAATATCATTGGTGCTATATGAAATAAAAATATGTTGATTAAATGACAGGTATTATCCTGAGCGGCTATTACTTTATTAGGTACTGTATTTCTTTGCTGTGCACTAGTGTAGGATTGAGGCTAAAAGTCTGACTTCAGTATCGATACTAGCGTTTGAACTTCATTACCAATATAGAAACTTAACTCCTTCCTCCCTGTCTCACTGCAGCCTCCTCGGTGTCAGTCAAACACAGGAAGCTCTGCAGTCTACTTGCGACTTTAAGCTGTAGGAAGATAAGTAAATAAATATATATATATATATGTATATACTGTATATGTATAGATGTAAATGTAACATATATGTTTTTTATATAAAGACCATCACAAGACATAATCACAAACTGAACTTTGCACGATACCTTGGCAAGCTCTGTAAGCCCTGCTGTTTTGAGGAAGGACATGGGTGTGTCAGATTCACTGGCAGGTTGATGCCCGACCTGTTGCTGCATCCAAATGGTGCTTTCTTTTGCCTTTACACTGGGTGCAGCTGCGTTGTTCTTATGTCTGACTGGACATTTCTTGCGGAGAGGGCTTCTGTTCACTTTCCTCAATGTAGAACCCACATCCTCATCTGAGTTCACCTCTGTTATAGCACGTCTTTAATTGAAAAAAGCAGTGTCAGATCAGCGTGAACGTGACTGAGAGAATAAAATTTAATTAAAAAAAAACGCTAGCCTTTACAAGTACCATAAATTTACACTGGCTGTTACAGACTCAAATCAAATGTATGTTTTTATTCTATAATAGTAACAATAAGAGCAGCTCACTACTCAAAACCATAATTCTGGGAAGCGCCCGGAATCAAACCAGGAGCCTCTTGATTATGAGTGAGCAATTCTTACCACTGCGTCACCCAAGCGGTTGTGTCAACGTCATACCCTAACCCAATTTCTTTTTCTTCAGTTATATTCTTGAATAAATGCACACAATGTTTTGTTATAGTGTACCTTTTGTGAAAGTGTTTATTTGATATTTGGACTTCAGTCTTGACACATTATACACTTCATGTCAAAATTTTGTCATTAGTACTCAAGAGCCTTGAGCTGGGAGAACTTTTTGCCCGAGTTGAGCAGTGGCGGTGGGAAGGATGGGATAGCAGGCTGCTTGCTGCTTGTGCTGATCGACACATTTACTAAAGAAAAGGTGCTAATGGAGAGGTGCGAGGGAATTTAAGGTGGCCCGAGATTGAGTTTTTTTGTAGGCTTCAGGGATCCTAGTGTTAAAGGTTTGCACCAAAACAAAAGCATGCAATAATAAGTTGGGGGAAACGTCTTTTCAAATGCAGTTTCAAGACAGAACTTTCAAAGATGCCGGAGTTTCTGGTTTTGAGTCCTTCCAATAGGAAGAGGCAAGGTCAAGGTGGCCGGTTACAGGTAATCACATCAGAGGTCTTACAGCCGTCAATTATCTGGTATTCAGAGGAAGGAAGAGAAAAGGCATTAGGTCACAGGAGCAAGCCCTGGGGAGCCGCTAGAAGTACAGTTGCTGGAGTCCTTAAGCTGTTCCCTATGTGCGCGCACAAGACACCGTACTGAAAGTACCAAACTGCTGTACCGTAACATTTTAAAAATTAGGGTTTTTCTATACTTTTTTATTACCACCCTATTCTGCACTTAATTCTTTTATATGAATTAATTCACTTTTTAGCTGGTTGCTGTTATATTTCAGTCAGGGTTCCTACCCTGGCTTGGGTTCAGATCCCTGTTTTATGTCCTTTTTGTTCATTTTTGTGTCATTTATTGATATTAATGTTACTTTTGTTTTGTATTCCTGTGTTATGCTTCTTGTGTCTTGTGGGTGGTTCCTCAAGAGGTGAGACCACCTGCCCATCACAGCCAGGGCCTGCCCACGACCTTATAAGGGTGGAGGGTTTCCCACTGGTCCTGGCGGTTCATTCAATTGCGCTAGGAAATCAGGGAGTTTACAAACTCCTTGTGTAATTGCTGTGCTTGTGCTTTTGTAAATTTCTGGAATTTTTGATCTGCTGCTCTGTTTTTTTTTTTTTTTTATACCTGTTCTGTATTATTGTAGTGGAAGTCGGTTGTTTTTGGATTTGTCCTTTTGCAGGCATTGTATCTGTTTTGTTCTGTTAGCTTTACAGTTTAACAGAGCTTTTTGTGAAATAAAATATTTTATTTTATAAAGATCCTGCGTGTGCCCTTATATCTAGCTGGGATTTAATGGTAAATCCTCACCTTGTGGGCATTTTTGGAAGTGCATTTGGAACTCTTCAGTGTTTCAGGACTCGCAATTCGCAAGTTTTTTTTAACATTATTCTGTTTTCTTTGCTCTCTGATTTATTTTTTTGTTTATTATTTTTGCTTGTGTTTATTTGGTATCACTGACTTTTTATTAAATTTTATTAGTTTGGCAACCTCATTGTTCTATTGACACTTTTTTTTTTGTTGTTTTTTTTTAATGCAAGTTCTTTTTATTTTGTATTTTTTTTCTTTTTAACCCATGGAATTGGTCAGAGACTGGCTTTGTGTGGCTGATGAATGGAGCTCTCCATTTCACTCGCGCCACAAAGTGCTCTCCTCTGAGCTAGAGAACACAAGTTTCCACTTCCCACTGGCAGTTTACCACAGCGCTTTGAAATGTATAAACATAAAAATCCCAAGTGAATCAAACAATAGAGCACGTGTACTTGGTCAGCGCTGACGACACACCGGTGATAGCCGAAGAGTGCAGTTGGTGAGGGGTGAGTGAGTCACGGCCACATCGCCACAGTTCACTGCCTCGCTCAGTACAGTCACGGTTAAAAGTATAATATTTACATGCTCAGTACAGTATTCACGGCAAAGCTTTTGTGAACTGTAAGAAAAGTAGTGTGTTACGCTTACAGGTTTGCCTCTGATAATGCAGAAACTTTGTAAATCGCAGCACAGACAATTGGGGTTCTACTATACTGTATTTTCAAGTTTTGCTCTGCATTTACAAAGTTGGTTTCTGTTACTATCGTATTTGTTCATTGTTTATGTGACACCTTCTTGATTTCTGTCACAAGTGATGGTCATATAAATATGGGGGTGACTGCACACTGCCTCATCTCTCGGTTAATATAAAATATCGCCTCCTAAGTCTTACCAATAATCATTCAAATTTTTAAATAGGTGTTTGGTTTCTATTTTTAGTCTTTGTTTTTTTCCTATGGATTTCTGAGATCAAATATTCATTCTGGTGTTTTGTGAGATTCTTAAATATGAATTTGATATTTATTTTTGGAAATTCCAATTGCGTAAAAGAGTTCTCCCTTTTTTTTTTTTTTGTGGACTCTTTCATCTGCCATCTTGTATTTTTCATAATCGCTGGTGTGTTTGGTTCCCATTTTTAGGACCTCTTCACGCATTGCCAGGGGTGTGTCCTGGTGGGTCGCAGACTTAAGGTTCAACAGGATATAAGGTCATCCAGGAATTCACTTCCTTATTTGATTTGTGGATTCAAAACCTTCCTTCAAATTGTTTTTTTCTAAATGTTTCTGACTTTTGCTTTGTAATTTTTAACCACGATCCTTGTCTCTTGTTTTGGGTTTGATGCTCATATTTTTGATTTCCCTTTTTGACCCTTTCTCAATTATCTCTCAGATCTCATCAGATTGCTAACATAATAGTAGGCCTCACCATTAGGATTCTATATTTTGGTTTAACTGTTTCTGGCTTTGACATTCATGCTCATCGTGTCCTTTTAGCTCTGTTCACTCAGTTCAGTTTGCTTTCCTGCTTTTGACCCCTTCGTCTGTGTGACTGTGTCTTCTGTCTTCATTTTAATCTCCTGGCCATACCTTTGCTTTCAATTATACTCTGACATATTAACATGTTGTCAAATAAATGAGTCCAAGACATTATAAAGGTTTGGGGCAGCCACCCGTATATTGTTCTTCCCAGCTGCAAAAGGGTTTTCTGAATCACATACACGATGTGCATATCACAGAGTCCACAACAGAACTGGCTATAGTAGCCTAAGATGGAGACTTTAAAGGTCTTGAGAGGAACTAATGTCAAAGGGGCCGGAACCAGAAGTGACGTCATCAAAGGGGCCGGCTTCGGAAGGGACGTCTTCAGAGGCGCTGGAACATTGCAGGATTTCCCGGGAAAGGTCTGTAGGGAACTGAGAAAGACAGTCGGCGAACTCCGCCGCCCCCTGGTCGGATGTTTTATTACAATTACTCGAGCCCTTTAGCTGCCTCCTGCTGTCCTCCTTAGCACTCATCGCCATGTCCTTTTGATTGTGGTTTTAATCATACTGGCTTAAAAATTTTTTTTGCACCCAATTTTTGTTACCTGCATTTTGCGATGTGTTTTAGATAATTGTCATCTATTATTTAATTATTTTTTTTTATTGAGGGTAGCATGTACAGCCTTATACTGTACATGTTAAGGAGGCTATTCTTGGCTTTGACAGCAGAAAACATAGTTATATTTTTTTAGTTCTGTCATCTGCAAGTATGCTGGAGAGAAAACATGCTGCCTTCATTTGAACAGTGTTCTGTATGTTTATATGGACTCCTTTAAGGTGATAAGAGGTTTCGTGGAACAGCATTCTGTTGCATGTGCACCCGCTTAACGCATAATTTGGCAACGAGCAAAAACATATCTGCCTGTTCGTCATTATTGCCACAAATGTTGTACATCATATGAAAAGATATCCTCGCTAGTCAGTAAGTGACGATTATCACATAGATTTGAAACTAAGGTCACTTCAGTATGTCCTCCTTGAATTGTAAGGCATGTTTTTATGTACCATCCAGTATATCGGTTTCTCTCTCACAGTTAACAAAAGATATTTCACTTCTCCACATTGTGGTTTTGTTTTTCATTCTTTAGTCAGACCCAGTTTAGCCAATGGGATGTAAGCAAGCGATTACACATTCCATCCATCAATCCATTATCCAACCCGCTATATCCTAACTACAGGGTCACGGGTGGGGGATGGGGTCTGCTGGAGCCAATCCCAGCCAACACAGGGCGCCAAGCAGGAAACAAACCCCGGGCAGGGCACCAGCCCACCGCAGGGCACACACACACACACACCATGAACAATTGAGGATCGCCAATGCACCTAACCTGCATGTCTTTGGACTGTGGGAGGAAACCGGAGTACCCGGAGGAAACCCACACAGACACGGGGAGAACATGCAAACTCTACACAGGGAGGACCCAGGAAGTGAACCCGGGTCTCCTAAATGCGAGGCAGCAGCGCTACCCACTGCGCCACCGTGCCACCCCGCGATTACACATTCAATTTAGTAAAGTTTACAAAAATAAGATAACCAAAGTCAAAGTGGATCACAAGAGGTATAGTACTATAGTAGGACTTGATGAAACACTTGAACCCCAACAACACCAACATCGCTTGGCAGTTGATGAGGTCAGTCCAGGAGGAGACCGGTGGGGGTAGACAGACTGAGTAGTCCTAAGATGTTTTGTAAAGAATGGCATCTGCAAGAGGCACCTCAACATCAGTGGGAGCAGCCTGGATCATCAAAGAAAATTCCTTCCTCAGTTTGGTGTTAAAAATCAAGAAGTAATGTCCAGGTTTAATATGGAGGCCAAAGCAGAACAGAGACCTTTTATATGGGGAGGCTGGAGACCAAACTAGTCCTTTCACCCAAAAACCTTTTGATAGATGTGTTGGGGTATGTCTATGCTGCTTACCCACAGCAGTTGTTTGTTCTTATCCTCAGAATCAGTGGTTCTTAATTTTTTTTTTTTTTTCTCGCTACTTAATTTTGTCTTTTGCGTGTCTTCAAGACCCCAAATCACCACTGAGCACACCCAGCTTGACTGGAGGTTTTTTTTTGTTTTTTTTTGTGCCCTCCCGTCCATCTGACCTTATCACTGGAATCGCATTATGACATTGAATATACAGATGACACCCATCTGTTGATTATACTTGTACAGTGGAACCTCGGTTTGCGAGCATAATTCATTCCGGAAACTTGCGTATAATCCAAAGCGCTCGTATATCAAAGCAAATTTCCCCATAAGAAATAATGGAAACTCAGATAATTCGTTTCACAACCCACAAATATTTAGATAAAAATGATTAATACAAAATCTTCACTCTAACTAACGGAATTGCTGCTATCTGTTGGCTCACTGGAATCTTTTTCTTTTTTTTGCGACTTTAACAAGGAAACCTATTCAATGACAGTTGCTTTTGCCTGAAAAGTCACTACACTTGGGCACAAAATAAAAAAAATGCTTTACGCACGGTAAGGTTTCTAAACTTCTTTGGGATTCCCCTCCCAACGGGACAACATGCGGAAGAGCGTCCCGAAGCAAGCAACTGAAGGCTCCCAGAGCTGTAACAGGTCGCCGTAAAAGAAAATCAGAAAAGATCGCCGTCACGCTATAAGCGCCTGCCATCGATGGGTGATGCAAGGAACATTATAAATGCAGGAGCACAGGATTACTGAGACACTAACCTGGGCACGACCCTACCTGATTGCTTTGTTTGTATAGGAGGGCGATAGATCCCGCTACAATAAATAACCCTGCTGTTCCTGTTTCAAGCTGAATAAAAGCTGGGGTTGCTAAAGTACTGAGACTCAGCTTTGTGTTTTGGGGGTACATGACAGGGACTTGCATATTACAGCACACACACACACGTGGTCACCATGCTATAGTAAACAGTATACACTCGTATGGATGTTGACTATATGAGTGAGGCATGTCGACTGAGAACAAGCATTGGAGACGATTACCCACAATCCCCACGTGATGCTCGGCGGACAAAGCGTATACGTACTACTCGTATTGCAAGACGTTGCTAGTTTATCAAGTTAAAATTTACTAACATTTTTAGCTCGTCTTGCAAAACATTCGCAGACCAAGTTACTCGCAATCCAAGGTTTCACTGTATATCTATATTTCATAAGATTGTATAGATTTCTTTTTTCGTTTTGTTACTTATAATCGTATTTGCTTTTTTCTTTTCTTGTAACTTTCTCTTTGACATTTTATAAAGCACTTTGAGCTACACTGCTGCTCAAAAGTTTTAGAACACTTCGATTTTTTCATTTTTTTTTTCTTCAAATTTAATCAATTGAAATGCAAGGAATAACCTAAAATGGTGAAAAGGTAAGCAGTAACCCACTAGAGGTTTAAATTTAAAGTTTAGGTTAGCAAAAACTGGAAAAAAAAGGGCTTTCGTCAGAGAAGAACTAATAGGTTATAACTTACAGATGTTAGGCAGCAATTAAAGTAAATTAAGCTTTGCAAGTTGGATCAAACAATTTGCACAGGTGTCCCAGCTTGTGTCGATTACTTAAAAACCCTCTGTCTGTCCTAAAGCAGAGTTGGAACAGACTGTGTTACTACACCCTCTACACCCTAGAAAGTTGTAAATCCCAGAATCCATCCCCTTGCCAGCTGCGACCCATTGCAATACATTTCGCAAACCATTTGTGGCTATTATACTTCATGACTCCGTGCTACTCAAATTCAGACGTCGTGTGATCCATAGTTTAAGAAACTGTGCTCAGAATGATACCCTTGACACATTTGTGGCGGTGTTCTTTCTTGTAGTAACAATTCACCTGCCAACCGTCATCAGAAAAAGTATAAAGCAATTGGCTAATAAGTCATCGGTTATATGGAAACACACCATTCAGAATTCAGGCACTCCCTGTTTTTATTGGTAATATTAACATTGATACCATGTACTTTATAATTGTTTGCTTTTCTAAGATTAATAAATCAACTTAAAGTTCTGTTTCAGTTCCATTTCCTGGTCAACTTTTATTGAGTTTAATAGAATCCTTAATAACATTCCCATATTTGGGATAGTCACTTTTTTTCTTTTTTTTTTTTTTTCTCCAACCTTTGACAGTTAATAACACAGCTTCACATTCCTTAAACATTGTTGGTTTCACTTTGTCTCTGCCAAAGGCAAGATGTACCCTTTGTGGAAACCAATCTGGGCTCTCTTACGTGCTATTTTAGTGATCTGATCACAATTAGAGAGCACTGGATCACATTTAAAACCAGGTGTTAATACACTCAAGACCAAATTGTGAGTGGATCACTCCTCCATGAGAAGAGGTGGTCAGAAGTGCATACCAGCCAATGTTCCCTCTAAGCTGAGCGCGTGAGCGATCGCTCACACGAATTCAGAGCGTCGATCATACTTCCCGCACGATCACTCATTCCGATGGTGTCGCTCGTACTTATCGCAAAAATTGGTGCTCATTAATTTTTGGCTTAAACAAAATGTCGCTCACAAACAATGTTTTTTGCTCACTATATGCTACTCCTTAGAGGGAACATTGATACCAGCCCCAGTTAATACAAGGATAAATGCAAAAGTGTTTTCTTTCTGTGCACATTAGTTGATTTGAAGTCTGCATGGGGAAAGTAACATCATATTTCTGTCTGTAAATGATGGTGACACTAGAAACGCATTTTAATTTCAGCTGTAATTGTAATCTGGCTAGATTATTTCAAAATGCATTATGATATAGGGGGATAAAGGGGGCTTCTGTGTGACAAAAATAACCAGATTGGTAAAAAAAAAACTTTTTGATGAATTGCAGGATTTTAAACATTGTCACCTATATATCCTTGCCCTCCTGATCTCTGCACCGCTCTAGGCTTGCCGTTTCTGTCTTCACTTAATCCATTGAAGAAAAATGTGTTCCCTTGAGGTCCCTTTTAATTTTTGAGAACAAGTAAAACTCACAGGGAGCTAAATCAGGCAAATAGCAAGGATGATCAAGGACAGGAATGTTTTTGTCAGTCACAAACTGCTTTACGGAAAAAGCATTGTGCGTGGGAGCATTGTCTTGTCTTGTCGCACTGTTCGATTTTTTTCACCCGACATTGTTGCAGCAACTCGTGTAGCGATTCACAGGATATACCTAACTGGTCGGTGTTTTGAGAGGGCGTGTAGAAGGGGATATAGTTCTATGATTTGTGTCTAACCTCGTATACAGCGGCAAAGTGGTGGCTCTGAGGTAGGGACCTGCACTGGTAATCGGAAGGTTGCCGGTTCAAATCCCGTAAACGCCCGAAGTGACTCTACCCTGAGCAAGGCCCTTAACCTCCAATTCGTCCTGGGTATGATGTTAATCTGCATCCAGCCCTGCAGGTAGGACCTTCAACCTGCAGGGAAAAACCTGAGGGTTGGTGGCAGAAGTGGCACTCTAGCTACCATAAAAAACCTCACACTGTCCCATTCCATCTGTAGGCATTGTAGCCCTTTATGGACTGGGTAGCTAGTGAGGTGTCACCCGCCACATGGCTGCACTCGGGTCCTAATCTGAGGATCCTGAGTTGATTTGTCATGTGGTGGGTGCGGCAATGCGCTATATCAGTGCGTGCTCCTAACCTCTCTCTCTCTCTCTCTGTCATATATAGTCAAATTAACAAGGTCCTTTACAGAACAAGCAAGATTACAGTGCAGTATTAAATATACAGATTGAGCCAAAAGATTGATAAATTGATAAAACTTTGGCATTTTACAGAAGCTCTTTGAATAAATAGATACATAAATAAGTAGATATGCAAGTACATAAAATAAATAAATATACTTCTGCTGGAGGCAGAGTTGGTGATTCACACAAAGTGACTGGCATTCCACATCAAAAGGGATACCACAGTTTGGCAGTTATATCAGCAAAAAGAGGGGCTACTTTGATTAAGACATCACGCATTCCCATAAACTGAAAAACAACTGCGATGTTCTAAACTTTTGACCGATAGTGTGTTTTTAATGTTAATGCATGATTCTGAATTGACCGGAGTGACTTGTGATATGTTGCTGTTTCATTTTAGACAGTTTCTAGCTAGTCCAGTTTCCTTGCAGACGGGCGCCTATGAGTCACATGACATATATGCTATCTTTAAATCTGTATTGGTGTATTCTGGTGGATGACGATGCCTGCTGATATCACAGTCATCTTGTTTTGCAACTAGGAAAATTAATTTTCTTATCCAAGCTATCAGTATGGCTTTACACAATATTCTGGCACCTAACTGAAGGTATCACAATTATCTGATGTTTTGCAACTGCGAACATCAATAAAGAATGCAGGGAAGTAGGTAGGTCACTCAAAAACAAACTCATACCCAGATAAATCAATTTCCTTATCCAAGCTAATATTATGGCTTTGCTCAACATTCTGGCAACTCATCACACCTACATGCACATTGTGTAAACAGGTATTGTGAAAATTTAAAAGGAAAAAACTACCATACCTTCCCTAAAAACAACAATGGCCTGGCTACTTGACATTTCCCGCTGAGCAATGCAAGATTGTCACGTCAGTCCATAGCACTCAATGAATAGATGAACAGCATATAGTGTGCTGCTTGTATTTATTCATCTGGCTGAGGTGTACCTCTGACAGAGGAGCACTAGAATCATCGGGTAGAAAGGTCCTTTCATCATATTGGCCGGCCTACCACTCGCTCGGCTACGGAATGCCCAATACGGGGGAGGCAGTCTGATGGCCGAGGTCTCTGGGACTCTGAACAAATCTGAATCCTATTATGTAGTATCATCTGCTCAGTACTTGTAATATTAATACTGTTCTATCATATTGTATGGAGGATTACTTGTGTTCTGTTCTGTGTGTTGTATTTACCCCCTTTTTGTTTGACACCCACTGCACACCCAACTTACCTGTAAAGGGGTCTCTCTTTGAACCATCTTTCCCAAGTTTTCTTCCTTTTTTTCCCCTACAAGGGTTTTTTATTTTGGGAGTTTTTCCTTGTCTTAGAGAGTCAAGGCTGGGGGGCTGTCAAGAGGCAGAGGGCCTGTTAAAGCCCATTGCGGCAGTCCTTATGTGATTTTGGGCTATACAAAAATAAATTGTATTGTATCACCTCCCCTTCTGGAAACACCAAATCCATACTATTACCTTAGTGAATGTGAATTTGACCTGCTCTTCACAGTGGAAATATTGGTTTAGGTCTTGAATTTTATCATTGTTGCTCGACTCACGCCAACAGATTAAACAAAGTCCTCAAACATATCCCATACATCATAATTGCCATTTGTGTAAATCATCTTCTCAATTTGATAGCCAGAATGGATACAGTAGATAGACATAGAGATCGCTTTTTATTTGTCAGAAGGGCAAAAATTTAGATTCTTACAGAAGCTGAAGAAGAATTACAACAGACAACACTAAAAACCGCAAATACCTTCAAATACACAGTAATTATAAACATATTAGAAAATGTACACATATGGCGTAACATTCAAGAGCGTTCAAGGTCTGTGTAGGCATTGTAGCCCTTTATGGACTGATTTCAGCAGGTCGGTTCTAGAATGTTCTCAATTTCATGGATGTGAGGGGACAAAAGCTGTCATGCCAGGATTGGGTAAAAGGCTGAAAACAGGACTGGGTAGGACATTAGTGTGCCAGAGGGACCACTGTCACATAAACACACACACATACACACGCAGACCATATTCACACACAGTGCAATTGGCAATTAACATAACCTGTCCAGGGTTTGTTCCTGCCTCGTGCCCAATGCTAGTTGTGATAGGCTCCAGTAGACCCTTGCAACCCTGTTCAGGACTAAGCAGGCTAACAAATGACTGACTAAATAAAAAATATTAAAAAATTTGGACTTAATTCCTTCTTTGCTTGATCACATCTGGCTGTAGTAATTTTCATGAAATTGGACTTGCAAAGCTATTGACTTGTGACAAATATTAGAGAATAACATAAGTGAAAGGCAAACTTCTTTACAGCAATTGACCATCATGGGTACAAAGCAATTATGCCACTCTTGTGGTAAAATATAGGATGACCAGATTTTTTTTTAAAGTCACAAACTTGGACAATTGTGCAACATGTATGCCCGGACATAAAGCCTCATTTGTTTAATCCCTCTCGTCATCATCGGGAGAAAGCAAAGCAAAACACTTACACTAGTAAACTCATCTGATTGTACACAGCTCTTGAAATGGAAACAAATAAATGACCGTATACTGTCTGTTTTTTGTGTGCTGCTTGGTCCTCCACATGATGCTGTTCAAAGTTAACATAAGTTTGTAATCAAGTGGGTTTCACCCATGGAGTTTCGTGCATGCTGTTGTAAATGTATTATGATGATGTTTGTGGCACTACAAATCTTTATTAGATGGGTAGCCTGTTAAAGCCGCTTTGTTTTGAAATTTTTCAGTTATTTATCCGGACACATGGCTTGAAATCGAAACCGTCCCTGTCTTCAGGAGTGTCCATGAAATAGTTAATCATTATAATCTGCAGATAATGAAGGTGTGAGGATGGTTTAGTGTAAAGTTAATACCGAGTTTTTATTTACTGTATTACACTCCATCGGGTCCTTTATTCCTATATATAGAAATCCACAAAGGGAGAAAATGAATCGCGTATCTTAAAATAGTCTTTTATTCCAGAGCTTTCAACATCTATCAGGTATCATCATCAGAGGTAAATGATTAGATGTACAGGAATCAAAGGCAATATATAGAAAACTAGCCATGTGCGCCCAACTACATTGCGCGTGTTAAAGTTGTCTGTGAAGGGCTCCCTGTTTAAACACGGCTGCCAGTCGTGAACTGGGCCCTTCGTCACACAGCATTATGATTTTTTATAAGGGAAACAAAATTACAAAAGAAAACCCTTGGACATTGATTCGATAGGAACGGCCTACTCGGAATCACTGTCCGAATCGTAATTATGTGGTGGTGTAGGAGCATTTCTGCTTCTGTCCGTTCACAGTCCGTCTCGTTTTCGACGACGCTGTCGTTTCCTCTCACAATCTCTTCTCAACCTTTCTCCAATCTTGCAGGTTGCTTTGTGGCAATCCAAAGAGTAAGGCAATATACATGGAGCAATGGTTATAAAAGGGGGACACAGGTATCCAGGCTCTTTAAAGCATAAATAGGGATCACTTCACTGACATGTGAGCAAGCCACGGTACAACTGTTGAGACGCGCAGCACTTGCCGGCTACAATGTAACAATAATAATTTCCGGAGCGTGCTGTTACGTTGTCATTCATTTTACCCCCTGTCTTTCTTTCATTCATAGGTTACATAGGCACGTACCTCTTATCTTCGGTAATCTCATTCTCTAACCAGGCCTCAGGAGCTAACCAGCGTAACACTGTCCACCACCCCTTTCGTTATTCCGGCACATTGTTGACATCCGTGAGTAACAACAACGTACTAAACTGGAAGGTGGTCTACGCATGCGTGGAATTTGCGGACAAACAAAGATCAAGATCTAAATGAAGATCTCTTTAGTTCATTTAAAGCACAACAGTTTGTTTAGCTTGAATGTCTGTGTTTTGAGGTGTGACTGGAGTACTACAGTCTTCAGTAGTATAAGCCTGGAGGAGATTCTTAATGCAATGCCTATGTTTTAGCTGTCTCTCTACTGCCATCTAGTGCTTCTTCTAATTCATTCGCGGACAAACAAAGATCAAGATCCAAATGAAGATTATATATAGAGATGGGGGAGGGGGTAGATGGATTAGTAAGGTGGGGTTCAGAGGGTGCTAGTCTTAAAGTTTTTTTTTTTATTATTATTATTATTTGGATGTTCTTCTTTTTATGCTTGCATATGCTGGGTTCAACCTATGAAACCCTACCTTACTAATCCAGTGTCCGGCACAAACTCAGTCAGCCAGGTACAGTGACTTCCTACCTGTCCATGCAATCTGCTGATGTTTCATTACCTGGGGGTCTATTAGTAGGTGAAAAACAGCAAAATACACTAACCTGGATGTTTTGTGTAACTGCTGTTATGATAAATTTAATACAGTAAATTAATTCATAGCTGAAGTTGTACAGAATGTTTCATTGTTTTAAGATAGACGAGTTTACAAATGTGCCAATGTTTTTCAATAGGAAATTTAGAAACTTTAAAACTCTGCATAGCACAATCTGTATGAGATATCTTAACAAAACTTCAATTGTCTTGACAAATTTCTTTGAGGAATAAGCATGCCACATTTCCTCAAAACTGGGTCACACTGGGCCATGTTGTTTCATACAGACAGACAGATGGACAGGCGTGGGCTATTGCAATAGGTGCTTTGCACATTATATGTGAACACAACTAAAAATAGAAAACTTCTAGTTCAGTTCAAGGTAAGAGAGCAAGATCGTGAGGCATTATAAAGGCATAGAGCCCGAGTAGTGCTTCTTATGGGCCCATCATTCCAGTGTCTTATATATAAACATCTACATGTGGAAGTGTGTGAGTCTGTCTGTCCGGTCTGGAAGTGAGAGGTGGAGTTGGGCTAAGGGTTCCACCTCCAAGGATATACAAGCCAGGCCAACACGTTGGCAAAACGAAACCTCCGAAGAAAGACTCATTCGCTTAGCCACTAATACAGAAGCGAGGCTTTTGAGCCTCTGAAATGAAGGGATTGTGTTTAAAAAAAATGCTTTAGTTGCCTCACATTTTTTTACAATCTTTTTGTTCAACCCACTGAATTAAAGCTGAAAGTCTGCACTTCAAATGCATCGGAGTTGTTTCATTTAAAATTCATTGTGGTAATGTACAGAACCAAAATTATAAAAAAGTTGTCTCTGTCCAAATATTTATGGACCTAACTGTACATAGCCAGTCCTGGCAGTTTACATTGAACACTATGGGGCACAGGGGCATAAAGCATAAAAACTTATTGAATACGTCCATTTTCAAGCCAAGTGGAAATTAAGGAGATGTGGATTTGAGACTGAAGTCAGGAATCACTTCTGGTATGCAAAGAGTTGTGGAACTCTGGAACAAACAACAGAGACATGGAGTTGAAGCAGAAACCTCGATAACCTTAAAGAAGAATCTGGATGAGATATTGGGAAAGCTGAGCTTTTAGCTAAACAAATGGACTTGACAGGCTAATGGTCTCCCTTCATTTGTCAAATCTCTTATGTTCTAGGAGAAGCTGCCTAAATTATCTGATCTTGCAGAGGAGAGCTTGCATTATTTACATGCTTTCCAGTTAGTTTTCTCACTATTGGATGATGACACAGAAAATACACCCAAACTGTCTTTAGAAATGCATGTTGTTTAAAGTTTCTGTGTTAACTCAGAGACATTTCAAGGGTGGTGATGCATACTAAACTTCCAATTCTGTATGTTAATGCTCTTAATCTCTGCTACCTGTTCATTGTTGTTGCCGCAGGAACATTTTAAAGCTTAAGTTCTCTCACCACTTCACAGGTGGAGTCCACTCCTCACTTTAAAGTAGACTTTACACATCATGTAGCCCACAGGCCAAATCCAGTATATCAAAGAAAAACGTACAGATGCAACCCTGGGAACTGCTTTATTTGGGTTCAGACAAAGCAGTGATTCACTTTTCACTGAAGTACATGATAAAAAGACTGTTTTACAGACGTGGGTACTGTACTGGCAGGCAAGACAAAAGGCGGCTGAGGAGGGTGGGGGATCTTGTCAGGCATACAAAGTTCGGCTACAAAAAGCCGTGGGTTATTCTTGCTCAAGGGCTAAAGGCAGTTCTAATAGTAAATGTTAGACAACTAAAGTAGAATACCTCCATCTGCACTATTTGTTTCTGTCTTATCCTTTTAGTTTTATAGAAACAAATTCAAAGAGTAACACGTAATAACTTGCCCACAGATAGAATTAGACTGACGGTCTGAAAAAGCCATACCACCCCTACTTTAGTGTGTGTGTGTGTGTACTGCGCCACAGCCATGCCTGTACTGGCTCAGAAATAAAACACTACCTGGACTCAAAGAATTCTCCACAGGTGTCACTTGACTCCTCTCACACCCACTGCCAGGCAGGTATGCAACACTCTCTTTTTAAGGCACTCTAGTCTTTTTATCAGTAGTGCATCTGACAGGAAGTGACGCCTCCTATTGCAAAGCTCCCAGAATGAAAATTGCAGAAACCAAAGTTTAATAAGGGTAAGATATGGCATTCATATTTGTAAAAATATATTGTGGCAGACGACCAGGGATCTTGCCCCACCGGGACGCCTGGAAGAAGGACGGACCGGGAGAGGGGCACTATCTTTCCCTGGGCTCAAGAGAGCAGGGGCCACAATCGGGGAACACCGGAGCTCATGCTTTTTGGGCTCTGTGGCCACCACCAGGGGGAGCAGAACAAGTTAACAAGCCCGTCTGGGCTGTGATGCTGCCACACCCGGAAGGTGAAGCACTGCCGGGTGGTCTATAAGCCTGCAGCCACCACTCAGGGAGCCGGAGTCAGGTGGAAGAGGACAGAGCTAACGAGGAGGAGTGGAGGACTAAGGACTGAGTATAGCGTGGTGATTTGGGTACTGTGTGTCAACAAATAAAGGGTGCGTTTTTTTTTTTTTTAAAATCTGTCTGTCTGTGCCAAGGCTGATCTCTTACTATATATCCATCCATCCATTATCCAACCCGCTATATCCTAACTACAGGGTCACGGGGGTCTGCTGGAGCCAATCCCAGCCAACACAGGGTGCAAGGCAGGAAACAAACCCTGGGCAGAGCGCCATCCCACCGCAGCTTACTTACAGCCCACCCCCGTGTTTGGTTTACCGGATATACAATACAATATAATCCAATTTATTTTTGGTATAGCCCAAAATCACACAAGAAGTGCAGCAATGGGCTTTAACAGGCCCTGCCTCTTGACAGCCCCCCATCCTTGACTCTCTAAGAAGACAAGGAAAAACTCCCAAAAAAAACCCTTGTAGGAAAAAATTGAGAGAAACCTTGGGAAAGGCAGTTAAAAGAGAGATCCTTTTACAGGTAGGTTGGGAGTGCAGTGGGTGTCAAAAAGAAGGTGGTCAATACAATACAATACAATACAATACACAGAACAGAACAAATCCTCAATACAGTATAAAAATAAAACTTTTAGAAGTACAGAGTAGAATTTAACAGTAGATGATATCACATAATATGATTTGGATTTGTTTTAAGTCCTGGAGACCTCATTCATCAAGCTGCCTCCCCCATTTGGCCATTCCACAGCTGAAATAGCGCTAATCCAATGAAAGGACCCCTCTTTCCCACGATTCCTGCGATCCTCCATCAGAGATGACTTTAACTTAGGCAGGCAATATACAATTTAAAGAGATTGTTATTTTCATGGGAAATGTTACATATGCATTATTTTCACTTTTAGTTTAAAAACTTTTGTAAAAACAATACTTGTCCTTTATTTCCGGCCCCGTGCGTGGTTACATCTCGCCAGGCGTATAATGCTGCTCGTGTTGTGAAGGGAGGGGTGCGGCTGAACGCACCCTAAGGATATGCCGTCGGATCATTTGCTGTCTTTTTGCTGCTGGTGAGCTGTGTGTTTTGCTTGTCTCTTGTCATTGTTTTAAGAGCTGGGAGCACATGATGCGTGTCTGCCAACAGCAATCCCACAACTGCTAGGTTAGATGTCTGTGGACTTGTTTTAAATGATGGCTCACTGCCTTGTCTCGCGTGATGTTGTGAAAACAATAGATGTTCTTTATTTTCGGCCATGGGCGTGGTTAAATCTCTTTCTTGCAGGATGTATAACACTGCTCGTGTTGGGGGGGAAGGGGGCAGCTGCTGTCATGCTGCCCTTCGATCATTTTAAAGCCTGAGAAAAAAGAAAAGGACAGAAATATACTGTACTGTACACTGTACTGTAGTAACAAACTCGAAACGTTGTATGTCGAAACGTTGTAACCCGAGGACCCCCGT
>JANRMT010062823.1:14301536-14325361 GCA_026402145.1 Polypterus bichir lapradei
AAGGTTCAATGCAGTGAAGCAACTCATCAAACTTAAATGCTAACATACAAAAGTATTTATGGTGCTATTCCTCATTCATTTTTCACATGGGAAATACAAGTGAAATATTCCCCAACGTAATGATGCAATACCTTTCGAAGGTCTCACATGCCCTCTTCTGTGTCACTGTTGCTATCATTTTTTGCATCTTTGCAACAGACTCATAATACAAGTATTTTTATCTTCAATATCTTTCTTCCCTCAACTCACAACACAGCAAAACCGAACATTGTTTTCTCACACTGCCACCTGGTGGAATCCTCCAGATTTACATAAAGTGCACACACAAGAATAGTCCATAAACTGCTTGCATAGCAGCAGTGTCCTCAACTGTACGAGTCACGTAGCTTGAAGTGTATTCCTGCCCTAAAACTGTTGTCACATTATATGTCTTAGTAGTAATTGAGTATGTCAGTCTTGTTGAACACCATTGCAGAGTTCGTCATCGGACTATGTCAATTTACATGACTGGGATTTGCTAGATGTTTCAGTTTTAGTGACTCTGTGCTGACCTTCCAGCTTAGTTGCTGGCTTTTTGTGACAGACAATAACATGAAGCCTGATGGAGCCAGTGCTGTATGAAGGGTTAACATGTACGGTGAGTTCAGCCGCAGTTAATGCCCTTTACTTTCTTTTTTTCATTCTGCTGTGGCACATAAAACACGAGACATCAAGAGAAGAGCTCAGAACAAAATGCTAGCTACTTATGCTTCCTTGTTTACAAGAACCTAGCAAAGCCAGTTTCAGCTGGGCAGAAATTCACCAAACAAGAGAGTCTTCATTGAGGGAGTCCGCAGTTCAGATGGAGGTGGGCAACTATTTCAACCAGCTAGGAGCTACACATGAGAAGAGTCAGGATTGAGATGTGGTGCCATATAGAGGTGGTTTCACCAGATCACCTGAGTGGGTGAGAAGTGTCTGAAAAGGTCATATGCTCCTTTAGAGTAGCTGATGGGTGCTAACCCATTGAATACTCAATAGGCAAGCATTAAGGATTTGATCTTCATATGTGACTCAACATGCCCTGCCCGGGGTTTGTTTCCTGCCTTCTGCCTTGTGTTGGCTTTGGATTTGCTCCAGTAGACCCCCGTGACCCTGTAGTTAGGATATAGCGGGTTGGATAATGGATGGATGGATGTGACTCAACAGGGAGCCATTATAGTGATGTGAAAAGAGGAGTGACATGTGTCTGCCTTGGTTGGTTGAACACCAAACATGCCACTACATTTTGAATCATCTGCAACGGCTTAGTGGCACTGGTGGTATTCCTGTCAGCAGATACTTGCACTAGTTCAGACGTGGCAAGGTCAAAGCCTGGACCAGGAACTGTGCTGCATACTCCATCAGATATGATCTGGTCTTACGGAAGTTGACTGTAGGTACATGGTCAGTGCAGAATAGCTGATCATCAATCACCACCCCAATGTTGCATGCTAACCTGGTGGGTGTTAATGATAGTGAGCCGAACTAAACCGAGATGGTGGTGCTATATAGACAGACGAGCTCTAATAACAAGAAGGTCCGTCTTGGCCAGGTTAAGCTAGAGAGCTGGTGTTTCTTCATTCAGGTTGCAATATCAGTGAGACATGCAGAGGTTCCAGCTCATACGGTGTGGTCCTCTGGAGGGAATAAAAGGTTCCACTGAGTATCATCAGCATAGCACTGATAGGAGAAACCACGGGATTGAATGGTGTGGTCTAGTGAGGAAGAGTATAGAGAGAAGAGGAGATGGCCTAGCACTGATCCTTAAGCCCCAGCTATGCTTGCCTTGTACACCGTCGCTTGGATGCGCGGTAGCATTTGTCTGAGAGGAAGGATTCAAACCACCTGAGGACCATCCCAGTGATGCGAAGTTGAGAGAGGGTGGCAAGGAGGATCTGATGGTTGAGTGTGTTGAATTGCAGAGGAAAGTTCTAGAAGGATGAGGACAGATGTCATGTTGGTTGCTCTAGCCAGCTGCAACATGTTCTAACAGTGAGCAGAGCCGTCTCTGTGGAATGGCCTCCGTTGAAGCCTGACTGAGAAGATTTAAGTAGTTTATTCTCTAGAAAGAAGTAGGAGCTTGGTTAGAAACCTTTTATGGAAAAACTGGCTGGATGGGAAACCTTCAGTCACTGCAGCCCTCCAGCATCTGGAGAGTTTTTGACACCCGTATTCTAGAACCTTATGCAGATGAACATTGTGCAGTCAATGGGTAATTTTCATGCTCAGTCCATAAACTGTGAGCAAATTGGTACCCTTGCATTTTATTCAAATAATCCACCATTGTTCTTGAAATGTATGGAAATAAAAAGATCTTTGTTGTCCATCCTTGCATTTCTGTGGTTTGCCTTGGAAGAAAATGATAAACCAATGAAAAGATCTCAATCCTTGCTTATTGTACATATTCTAAAATGGTCAGGGACAAAATTACTGGAACCCCTTAGAAGTTAAAAAGAACTCTTTGTCTTGTAGCGATCCTTCAAGTTAGAATCAGGTCTTTTAATGTTTATTACAGATATCTACAGTCTTGTAGTCAATCATACAGCTAATTTGGTCAACTGTTTTGTGTCACACTAAATGTAGGAAAGAGAAGAAAGAGCAGAGAGTTGCTTTAGGAGGCAAGGCTGATAGCCAAGCATAGCTGACGTAAAGGTGCCAACACCATCTCCTGGTTTCCCAATGGAGACAAATAAAGTTGTCCATCCATCCAAAGAGTTTGATGTTCATGTCAAAGTCAAAGCGAACTTTATTGTCATCTCAACCATATACAAGTATACAGATAGATGAAATTGCAAAGCTCAGGGTCCACAGTGTAACAACATGAAGAGCAAATAAAAAATTAAAATTAAATTAAAAATAGAATTAAAAATTAAATTTAAAATGAAAACACAAACAAGACATTATGCAATGACAAGACAAAGAAGTAGCAGCAATTTTGACGTGTAGTAAGCAATATGATGCAATGTGTAGTACTATGCACTCTAGATACATAAATATAGTCAATAAATATGTAATATAATAGATAATACAGAAATTATCAGTGTATGATAGTTGTTTAAGACATGTAAACAATGACAGGTCAGAATGTTTCACAGCAGAAGGATATCAAGAGTGTCAAAATACTTAAAGGTCAGTATGAGATTTTCAGTTCTTTTCTCCATGCACACTCGTCTTTGCAGTAAAGCGGCTTGCATGTATAAAAGTTCTGTTTTTAGAGGAGGTTGAGGCCGTGTGGAAGATCCCAGGGGGCAGCATGGCAGCTTGGGGGTAAAAACTATCCTGCAGCCTGGCAGATCTGTCTCTGATTCTGCAGTATCTTCTCTTGAATGACAAAAGTGTGAAAAGTCCATGTGAGGGGTGTAATGGGTCCTGCTCAATGCTGCAGGCCTTGCGGACACTGCGTTTGTAAAATATGTCCTGTAGTGAAGGGAGACCACTATTGCCAAAATTATCAAGCGGTTTACAGCCCATGCGACTGTAAGAAACATCCCTGGATGTGGCCATACAAGTGAAATTGACTCAAGATTAAAGAAGAAGACTTATTGCATGACGGAGAAACAACCATGGAAACTTCAAAACAGATCCAAGCTGATCTTCATGCTCAAGGTTCAATGGTGTCAAGTCATATCACTCAAGATAGAAAACCTAGAAAGACTCCACTTTCTAAGACAGACACACAAAGAGCTCTGGAGTTTGCCAAAATGGATGTTGAGAAGCCACAGTTCCTCTGAAAGAACGAAGCAAAAAATGAGCATTTCAGTAAATCACACCAAGTTTGAGTTCACAGTAAAAAAAAAAAAAAAAAAAACGAACAAAAGGAGCAGTGATGTAGCTTTGTTGTGTCTTGGAACTTTTGCAGGACTTATAAAATCAGAAGACTATCTGGGTATTTTGGGGTGAAACATATAGCCCAGTGTCAGACTGAGCAAAATCTCAGTCCCAGTTCTTGGATCCTCCAGCAGAATAATGACCCCAAGTGCACCTCGAAAAGCAGCCAAGAATGAAGGAGAAAAGAAAACAGGACAGCTCTGAAGTGGCCTGGTTTGAGTCCTGATCTGAATCTCTTTAAGCATCTATGGAAAGAGTTGAAAGTCACAGTTCTTGGGTCCTCCAGCTGGATAACGAACCCAAAACATACCTCAAAAAGTAGTAGAAAACATTGGACCATTCTGAAGTGGCCTGTTATGAGTCCTGATCCGAGTCCTGTCGAACATCTGTGAAAAGAGCTCAAATTGTAGTTTAGAGAAGCCTAAAACCTGAGAGAACTGAAGAAGAGTGAGTCAAACGATCAGTTGAGAAGTTTAGACATCTCAGTCAGAGCTGCAGAAAGTGCTCAATGGCACTTAATGTCTCCAGTGGCTGTGCTGCAAATCATTAGGTTAAGGAGACTAATATTTTTGTCCTTGCCATTTTCATGTTTTATAGTTTTCTGAAATAATATGTTGAGTCATACATCAAAACAAACTGTCTGTGCTATTAAAGGTGACATTTGTGTTAGTTTCAGTTTAGTTCAGGACGGCACGTTGGCGCAGTGGGTAGCGCTGCTGCCTCACAGTTGGGAGACCTGGGTTCGCTTCCCAGGTCCTCCCTGCGTGGAGTTTGCATGTTCCATCTGTGTCTGTGTGGGTTTCCTCCCACAGTCCAAAGACATGCAGGTTATTTGCATTGGCAATTCTAAATTGTCCCTAGTGTGTGCTTGGTGTGTGTGTGCATGTGCCCTGTGGTGGGCTGGCGCCCTGCCCAGAGTTTGTTTCCTGCCTTGCGCCCTATGTTGGCTGGGATTGGCTCCAGCAGACCCCCGTGACCCTGTAGTTAGGATATAGCGGGGTGGATAATGGATGGATGGATGGATCAGTTTAGTTCAGAGAACTTTTTTTTTTTTTTTTTAATGAAAGGGTACCAAGATTTTCAACCATGTCTTTAACAAGGTGATCACAAAAAGAATGGTGAAGGCTTTGTTTGTGCCACTGTTTTGGTCCTCCAGGATCAGGATGATTAGCCAGATATCCATGTAGCATTTCCATTTCTGTGCTCTGCTGGAACTCCTGTGGATTTCCAGTTTCATCCCACAATACAAAAACTTGCTGTTGGATGGATTGGCCACTTTAATTCGGCCCGTGATGCTTTTGCACTTTAGTGACTAATGGATATGCGTTTCCTACTGGGTTGCCTCCTGTAGCCAATATAAGACCTGCCTCCCCATAACCATTACTAGAATCTAGAAAAATGGATGGCGGTGTCTGTGCAATTGCTGCTGTATGTTAGGTCGTTTTGGAGTCCATCTATAGTGAGAAGTCAAGCAAAATGACACCTTTTATTGGTTTAGTTAGCCAATAAAAGGTGTCATTTTGTTTGACTTCTCACCACATTCATAATGGCTAACAACCGAGTACTAGAGTCCATCTATTGAAATTATTGCAATGCTTCCATCTTGTGGTCAGATTTTGTCACTGCAAGTGGCTTTTAGACCTTTTGATGATTTACTGTTGTCCCTTGCATACATAAATAAATAAAAGGTTTAGTTAGTTAAATTTAAAACGCCATAAAAACAAAATCCTTCAGTATTTTCAACCAAGAGTGGTTTGCAGTTTTCAAATTTAAAGCAGATCTTTTCATATGGAAGATTATTCGTGCCAGAATTAAATGCAATCCAATAAGTTAACTGTGTTGAATTTTAACACATATGTAAGTGTGACATTTGATTTTGGCACGGTTTCATCATGTTATAATTAAAAATATATCAACCAACCAACTGATTGCTTTTCTCTTCTTCTTCTTCTTTCAGCTGCTCCTATTAGGGTTTGCCACAGCAGATCTTCTTTTTCCATATCCTCCTGTTCTCTTCATCTTCATCCCCTCTCACTACATCTATAAACCTTGTCTTAGGCCTTAATCTTTTCCTCTTCAGTGGCAGCTCTATCCTTAGCATCCTTCTCCCAATATACCCAGCATCTGTCCTCTGCACATGTCTAAACCAACGCAATCTCGCCTCTCTGACTTTGTCTCCCAACCGTCCCACCTGAGCTGACCCTCTAATGTCCTCATTTCTAATCCTGTCCATCCTCGTCACGCCCAATGCAAATCTTAACATCTTTAACTCTGCCACCTCCAGCTCTGTCTCCTGCTTTCTGGTCAGTGCCACTGTCTCCAGCCCATATAACATAGCTGGTCTCACTACCGTCCTGTAGACCTTCCCTTTCACTCTTGCCGATACCTGCCTGTCACAAATCACTCCTGACACTCTTCTCCACCCACTCCACCCTGCCTGCACTCTCTTCTTCACCTCTCTTCCACATTTATTCACTATGGCACAATTTTATTGTCCGTTTAAAATACAATATAAAATTCAAGTTCGCAGATGTCAATTTAAAAGCAAAGCAAACATATTGCATTTCACTTAGCGCCAGCTCTGTGCGTATTGCATTTCGATTTGAGACCATGGATTAATAATGACAAAACTGAAAGTAATCAAATGACCAATCAGCATTAAGAGGTGGGGCAAGGGGCATTCAGTATGTATGGGATTCAATGAAACGAATACTTCATCTCTTAGTCATTTTTATTTCCTTTATTAACTAATAGAATCAGCTATATACGTCATCTGTTGGAAATAAAAAATGCAGCACATTTTATTAGTATATGTGACAAATGTTTTGGATTGGCCATGTTGAAGATGCAAAATGTCTGTAAACTGCCACCTTCAGGTCTCTCCACATGTGTTCTATGAAGTTGAGGACCCTCAGAGACGTGTCTTAGAGCCACTCCAGTGCTGTCTTGGCTGCACACTTCCCATCCAGTCTAATGGAGTCTGAGAGGATCTGCAAGAAAGAATGGGATAAACTGCCCCAAATCCAGGGGTGGAAAGCTTGTAGAGATTTAGTCAAGAAGACTCAAAGCTGAAATTGCTGACAAAGGGGCTTCTAAGAAGTGCTGAATGAACGGTCTGAATACTTTTAGGAATGAGACATTTCAGTTTTTGCTTTTATTATACATTGCCAAACCTTTTTTAAAACCTGTTTTTGCTTTGTTATTATAGGTTATTGAGTGTAGACAGTGGAACAAAAGTTTCAAATGAAATCTACAACACAATAAAGAGTGCAGAAAATGGATGTCCTTAAGTGGATGTAGATTTGTTGTCACTTGATTGTTTTTTAAGATGATGTTGTTACTGAATTAGAAAAACAAGAGATACGTATAGTAGGCCTGGCACTGGGTGTGTCAGTTTAAAAATGCTGATTGTCTGGTTGCTTGGGGGGGGGCGCGGGGAGGAGATGCTATAGGCACAGTGTAGTCACACCACCGTTGTCATCTACATTTTTGGATATTATGTTAGGAGGCGCAGTCACAGCACACGTCTGTGTCTCACAGATGTTTAGCATTGTGTACTGCTGTGCTAGAAGTTTGATGATATTGTAGTAAATACACAAATTTAGATAGATAGATAGATAGATACTTTATTAATCTCAAGGGGAAATTCACATACTCTAGCAGCAGCATACTCATAAGAGCAATCTATATATATATATTATTCACTAAGGGCACGCAAGACACAGCGCAAGCAAGACTGAGGGCACGCAAGACAGTGAGCCCCGCCCGCCAACTCTAAGACCATGGCATACGCTCGACAGAGCCCCGCCCACCAACTCTAACCCCAAACACAGCCTCAGTCGCTTTCGTCTGTGCAAAAGTCCACATGCACCTCTGAGCCACGTTGACTTTACACCGCACGCAAGACAGAGAGCCACGATTACCAACTCACAGAGCCCCGCCCGCCAACTCTAACTAAGGGTAAGCAAGACAGAGAGCCCCGCCCACCAACTCTAAGACCATGGGATACGCACGCATTTAGAGTATAAATGGATATAAGTAATTGCATGTAAACGATTCGCCAAAATCTGTTGTATGTAAACGATACTGTTTAAAACGCTATTGGTTTTTCATCAGAAAACCCGGTTTCCACATCTACCTGTATTACTTTAAATGGCACTTTTACCACTCGCAATAGGGCGGACGCGCTGACTTATCATGTAGACTGGGCAACACAGTAAATGCGGCGTCTATCTATATATGTGTATGTTTTCCGTAGCCTGCTACAGGAAGATACTCTCTCAACCATTGGCATTGGTTTCGCTCCTTGCTTTTTTCGTTGTACTGCGACGGTGGTTTCGTAAGCCTTTGTTATACTGAATTCCTTTCTCACTGTTTTCCGTTCCTATTCTTACACCACCGTATGCTACGGCAGGCTTCGGCTAGTATTAATTAAAGAGTGATAAAAATGCAGTGCAAGTTAAAAAAAAAAAAAAAAAAATACAAGGTGGAGAGAGCAAGGCAGGTATAACATTTATAATGTTAACGTTTACAGAATTATTTACCGCAACCTAGAATAAATATTACGTAATGTAACCATGGAAGGTTTTGTTTTATCAAACTCTCTTAGGCCAAGCAGCAAAAGAAAATATTTTTTTGAATGAGGTCATTCATGTAAACTCCCTCAGAATCTGTGTAATGTGGTTTTCTTGGCTAAAGATTGCATCAACATCTTCTTCCCCAGGACGGAAGTCTTGGTTTTCTTTGACAGGCACAAATTGGCTTAATAGAATTATAAGCAGTTGTATTTTCCTTTTTTTATTATTGCTTCTAACAATTTCATTTCAACTAAATACATTTGCAATGCTCAGCTTGCTGAGCATGTAGACCTTGAAGGAGTATGGCTGAGGTAAGAGGAGGAGGACCAGGAGGAGATGGCAAGCTGGTATAAGAATTAATGTCTTATGCTAATTTTGGATATCCGCATTTACAATGTGATTAGTGAAAAATTAGAAATGTAGGCATCAATGATGACATTAGTCTGAGTTTCAATTGCAGATACTGTATCTATAGTTACATTTTGAAAAGTGAAAACCGAAGGAATTTCCCTCCCCTTGACTTTGACTTTTATGGAGCTGCTGATTAGTCAGGGCCTCATTTAGACAACAGCAGTTTATTTCTTGTATATCTTCAATGGGCTTTACCTGGCCCTGCTTTTTGACATTTCCCCAAATCTTGACTCCCTAAAATGACAAGAGGAAAAACTCCCAAAAAATGTTGTAGAAAAAAAAAAAAGGAAGAACTCATGGAAAGGGCAATTCAGTGAGAGACCCTCTTCCAGGTAGGTTGAGCATGTAATGGGTGTCAAAAAAATGCAACACACAAAAGAGAACACAAGTAACCCTCTAGTGGAATAGCCAGCTGAGCAGTCAGGAAGCTGGAGTGACTGACACTCTGTTTGGTTGGAGCGGCTCCACGTAAGGCCAGGAGAAAGGCAGCAGGGCTATTGGAAGCCTCAGTTAGGCATCCTGCCAGTGGAGCCATGGGCCACAGGGCCACGAGCCTGGCAGCAGGAGTTGAAGGCTTGGCATGGTGCCCTGCTGGGGCCACACACAGCTGCATGGACTCTTTTTGGGTTAAGCCAAGGAGAATTCTATTATATGGGGTTGCACCGGCAACTGAGTTTTAAGGACAGCTTCCTTCATTGTGTTTAAACTTTGTTTTAATGGATTACTAGGGGGCTTTGCCCCCTGCTCACTTCACTCTCCAACCCCCATGCTTGTGCTATGCGCTAGCCTCTTTGCGGTTCTGCCTCTCACTTATATGGATGCAGATGTACAATTTACTAACTATTTTACATTACAGCGAGTTATTAATGATATTAAAATTTATTAAAACCTAATAATTTGAATGTAAATTATTTCATGTTGCGTTAGTGCTAGAGTTATTCGTTGCGTAATACAGTTTTGTTCTGTTTGGCTTTGAAATTAACATGCAAAAACTTTTTAAACTTAGCCAGTTTTACTGTAAAATTTAAGTAAAAGCAATTTTTTGAATTACATTTTCATCAATATCGCATTGCATTGTGATTCTGTGTTTGGACTTTAATCGTGACAACACCACATATAGCTGCATGTGATTTGAATTTAGTTTCTTTCTCTCTATTAAATAAACCGACTTTTTCCAATGTTTGGCTCTGTGATTTGTTAATTGTCTTTGTAAAAGCTATTCTAACGGGAAACTGTAAATGTTTTAATACGAATGGCATATCGAGATCTCCTTTGTTGTCTAATATTATCCCCTGAAGATGTACTACATTACCTTTCTTGGATACATCCTTCTTTGTGCAGTAATTTGTGCGGAAGAAGACTGGATGGTGTTAACGGTTGTAGATATTCTTTGGAATATTGTAAGTTGATGTTTTCATTTTCCACATGATCACCACCAACTGTTTCAGAGTAGTCTATTGCTACGTATTTAACCAATTTGCAGTGTTAGCGATCATAAATTTTGGCATTAATTCATTTGTCATCGTTTCTCAGAGCTAGGATTGCTCGTGTACTCATTTTAACTGTTGATAACCCTTTGTGATGAAATGTCTCATCTCGTCGAAGCAAGAGGTGTGTCTGTCAAAAGCATTCGCACAAATGAGAGGTGAGTGGACCGTGTGCGTGGTTTTGTATGGTTGAGAGGAGGGCGTGACTTGAAAACATCTCACAGTCAAAGTCTTGACTCGCGGGACTTGAAAAAATCTTCCAAAAAGTCTCATCTAGTCGCAGGATTTTTTTAATTATAATAGAGAGATGTATTTGACTTGGTTTTAACCTCCACAATTGCAGTTTTTTTTTTTAATGATTATTTACAACCCCAATTCCAAAAAAATTGGGACATTGTGTAAAAAGAAAATAAAAACAGAATGTAATTATTTGCATATCTCATAAACACGTCTTATTCACAATCTATAATAATAAAAGGCAAAGCCCTCACTCACTCACTGACTGACTGACTGACTCATCACTAATTCTCCAACTTCCCATGTAGGTAGAAAGCTGAAATTTGGCAGGCTCATTCCTTACAGCTTACTTACAAAAATTAAGCAGGTTTCATTTCGAAATTCTACACGTAACGGTCATAACGGTCGATTACGGTCGACAACGTCCGCCATATTGAACTTTCTTATTCATGGCCCCATCTTCACGAAATTTGGTAGGCGGCTTCCCTGCGCTAACCGAAACCGATGTATGTACTTATTTCGATGGTATGACGCCACTGTCGGCCGCCATATTGAACTTCCCAACGTCACCAATTTTCAAACTTCCCGTGTAGGTAGAAGGCTGACCCCATCTTCCCAAAATTTGGTAGGTGACTTCCCTGCGCTAACCAAAACCGATGTACGTACTTATTTCGATGGTATGACGCCACTGTCGGCCGCCATATTGAATTTTCCAAACGTCACTAATTCTCCAACTTCCCGTGTAGGTAGAAGGCTGAAATTTGGTAGGCCCATTCCTTACAGCTTACTTACAAAAGTTAAGAAGGTTTCATTTCGAAATTCTACGCGTAACGGTCATAACGATCAACAACGTCCTCCATATTGAACTTTCTTATTCATGGCCCCATCTTCACGAAATTTGGTAGGCAGCTTCCCTGCGCTAACCGAAACCAATGTGCATACTTATTTCGGTGGTATGACGCCACTGTCAGCCGCCATATTGAACTTTCCAACGTCACTAATTCTCAAACTTCCCGTGTAGGTAGAAGGCTGAAATTTGGCAGGCCCATTCCTTACAGCTTACTTACAAAAGTTAAGCAGGTTTCATTTCGAAATTCTACGCATAACGGTCATAACGGTCAACAACGTCCGCCATGTTGAACTTTCTTATTTACGGCCCCATCTTCACGAAATTTGGTAGGTGACTTCCCTGAGCTAACCAAAACCAATGTACGTACTTATTTCGGTGGTATGACGCCACTGTCAGCCGCCATATTAAATTTTCCAACATCACTAATTCTCCAACTTCCCGTATAGGTAGAAGGCTGAAATTTGGCAGGCTCATTCCTTACAGCTTACTTACAAAAGTTAAGCAGGTTTCATTTCGAAATTCTACTCGTAACGATCAACAACGTCCGCCATGTTGAACTTTCTTATTTATGGCCTCATCTTCTTGAAATTTGGTAGGCGGCTTCCCTGCACTAACCGAAACCAATGTACGTACTTATTTCGGTGGTATGATGCCACTGTCGGCCACCATATTGAACTTTTCAACAGTCTTTGTTACTTATGGGCCCATCTTCAAGAAATTTGGTACACGGGTTCCCAACGCTAACTGAATCCTATTTACGTACATATATACGTCCATAGCCTGCAGCTTGGTCACCATGTGAGGCGGCGTTGGGCCTCCCATCCCATCACCTCCCACGTTGTTGGCTGCCTGCCTATATAAGGCCGTCCGTCGCTCCAGTCTCTACATTCCCTTCCTTGCTTCGCCACGGGATTCACGTCTCCCTGCTGACAACTACAGCCTTTTTGTTTAATCCACGGCTTCTCCGCTGTTTTATTGTTTGTTTATTACAATTATAGTTATTGTATAGGTATTTTACACTTACTTTACATTACTCAGGTACCCATTTCCTTCATCATTCCAACCCCCATTACCATGTCTATCGAGGTAATCACCATCGATCAAAGAACTGTCACTTACCGAGTGGTTTCCATGCCCGGAGATGGCACCTACCTTTTCCATTCTCTGTGTTACATATTGCACGGCCATATCAGGCTCTGGAAGAACATTGTGTCTTATGTATTGAATGACTGGGACAGGTTTAAGGTGTGGACTGATGACGGTACAGGAGATAATTATACTACACAGGAGCACTAGAAGAGTGAAATGCTTAAGCCCTTCACCTATGGTTCTGCATGTGAGTTGATGGCTGCCGCTGAATTGTTCGGTTGGTGCTTTCAAGTGTACCGAAATGGCCAAATATTTTACACCTTTCGACAACCGCCAATGCCTCTTAAACATCTTACATTCATAGGTGACAATTTCAGTAGTGGACACTTTGATGTTTATGAATGTTTAAACTCTCAAAAGCTGGATGTGAAGTTATCGATGAAACCGGTTGTAAGCTTACAACGCTTGACAGATGCCGAATGTCACTTAAACACAAGTCCTGCAAATACTGTCGTAATTGAAACAAACCATGAAACTGAAATCGATTATGACAGCAGCAATCCATGCTGTGAGATTTGAAACAAGATTACTGTTCACATGGCCAACTGTAAGTTGCATGCTCAAGAGTAAGCTCAGCGCACAGCTTGGTCATTTTACAACCGGAGAGCTGAACTGACAACGTGGTATACAAAGAGATCCTTAACAAATAATTATTGCCATATTTTCACTCACTTTAAAAAGGTTAAATTTTCTTCTTAATAAAAATTTTAATGCAGTACTTCGCCGCTGCGAAGCGCGGGTATTTTGCTAGTAGAACATATAAAACATATCAAATGTTTAAACCGAGAAAATGTACCATAAAACAATACATAAACAATAAAATGTATTTCTTGAAGAAAGCCCTGCACGTTTTGGACCGTATTTGTTTTTTGATGGTTTAATAATAGCACTATGTTCACTCTTGAACCCACCCCTTGCGCTGAGTAAGTGTCCTCATTTGCCAGGCTCATTCCTTAGGTACGTTACAGACAGTGGTGGGTTCAAGTGGCTCCTGGGATGTAACTGGTAGTGTGCAGCCCAACCCACATCATCACACCTCTTTACAGAGCTGGATGGCCAATCTGCCATGGCCACCTCAGAAGTACAATACAGCAGCAGCGAAACACACCAAGCGCAGACATAGAGCGCCGTGACAGCTCTCAAACATGAGGCAGGCGCAGGGACTAAATGGTAGGTGTTAAGAAAGCATGGCAGGTTATGTGACAAATGAACTTGGCTTCAATAGCACCAATATGCGTAAAAGCAAATACAAAAATTAAATAGCAGTGCTAGTATGCAGCAGCTTGTCTTGTACTTGACCAGCTGAGATGGGCACATGTCACTCCTCTTTTCAGGTCGCTACATTGGCTCCTTGTAGCACCATGCATTAAGTTCAAATCCCTGATGCTTGTATAAATAGTAGTCATGTGGGACAGTACCTACGTATATGGAGACAATGCTGAGGTGCTATGCTCCTTCTCACCCACTCAGGTCTGCAAGGGAGCAGCACCTGGGGATGCCACCTCTGCATGGTATCAAGTCTCTAACCAGACTCTCTTCCTATGTAGTTCCTAATTGGAAGAACGAGCTGCCCACCTCCATCCATACTGCTGATTCCCTCCGTGTAGTTAAGAAGCCATTGAAAACCCACCGGTTTGTGAATATCTGTTTAATTGACAGAAAAAAGAAAAAAAAACTTTGTGATCTTTCATATTGTTGGTTGATTTGTTGTTGCATTAAGTTTACTTAATTTATTGACTGTTGATCAATGTTTATAAATTAGTTACTACATCGTTGACTTGTGGAAATCAAGTTGTTAACTGTCCTACTACACTTGCTGAACAAACAGGCCCCAGCCTAATGTTACTTGATTATGTTTACCTCTTTTGTACGTCTCTTTGGATAAAAGCATTTGCCAAGCAAATAAATATAAAATGTAAATGTAGAAAAAGTTCCGAGAAGAGCGACTCGGCTGTTTCCAGGGCTACAGAGAATGAGTTATGAAGAAAGATTAAAAGAGCTGAGCCTTTACAGTTTAAGCAAAAGGAGATTAACAGGAGAGCTGAGTGAAGTGTTTCAAATTATAAAGGGAATTAGTCCAGAAAATGAGTTCAGCAAGAACACGGAGACACAGTTGGAAACTTGTCAAGGGGAAATTTTGCACAAACATTAGGAAGTTTTTCTTCACATAGACAGTATGACTTTAGGGACCTTCAAAATTCGACTTGATGTTTTTTGGAGGAGTTTAGTAGATAGGACTCGTGAGCTTTATAACACACTGGTGAGGCCTCATCTGGAGTACTGTGTGCAGTTTTGGTCTCCACAAAGACATAACAGCACGAGAAAAGGTCCAGAGAAGAGCAACTCGGCTGATTCCAGGGCTACAGGGGATGAGTTATGAGGAAAGATTAAAAGAGCTGAGCCTTTACAATTTAAGCAAAATAAGATGAACAGGAGATTAGAAGGGAATTAGTCCAGTGGATCGAGTTGGTGACTTTAAATTGAGTTCATCAAGAACACGGGGACACAGTTGGAAAATTGTTAAGGGTAAATTTCACACAACCATTAAGAAGTTTTTCTTTACACAGAGAACCACAGACACATGGAATAAGTGACCAAGTAGTGTGGTAGACACAGTAGAACTTATTTAGACTTGATGTTATTTTGGATGAATTAAATGGAGATGACTGGTGAGCTTTGTTGGACTGAATGGCCTATTTTTGTGCAGTTTGTTCTATTGAGATTATGCAAGATGGCCGGGGTCTGTTTACCTTTTTAAGATCCCCTGTGTTAATATAAGTCCTGACCAGACAACTGTTATCCCAGTAATACTCTGTAGTGCCCAGCAGCAGTTTGCTGAGCAAGTGTCACACCAGGATGTCACTCCACTATGTAGAAGTGGAAGCTGGTGAGCCTTAATGGATATGTGCAGAATTTCTGTGGAAGTAACAGTGTTGGTGATGTGTTGTGCCAACTTGAGGTCATCAGTGGCGGATACATATCCTGTTTTTCAGTATTATTGTGTTTAAAGGTTTATAGGGTCATTATTGTTGTATGTACAGTGTACACTGAAATTCTTACTTACCTATGCTAGTCAACATGCAATATACATCGTCACTCTCTGACGCCATGATTAGTGAGTAGAGCAACCTCACCTTGAAACCTCTGTCTTCATTACCTGAACACTCTGACCATTCAAGAACAGAAAGCAAAATGGCATTGATGGAATAGCGACATAAAAATTCAAAAAGTAAAGACCACAATTATTGAGCAAACTGTTACAATACAGTGCCAAACTAATAGGTACAATAATGTAAAATGCTACAATTAGAGTAATTCATCAAACTTTATTTTATATGCACCAGTAATTGTGGTCTATGACGATGACTTTTTACGGTGGGAAAAAGTGTATAATACTTGTTATTAAACCAAAAATATTTCAATATTGATATCTTATAACGTCCACCAGTTAGAGGAAATGTGTGTTCTTTGCCATTTTATATCTCTCGACCTTACTGTGCATTACCGGTTCAAGGCAGATCATTATTTCCTGTTTAAATAGCTCCTTTGTTTATTATTTCTGTTTGACTATTTAAAGGTGTGGACAAATTGGTTGGTCCCCTTACAGCTCATTGGAAAAAGTGGCATATGCCTCCTGAAAAATAACAAAATCAAAAGCAATTGTCCCCTCTGCACCTTCATGCTTTTGACATGTCATTGAGTATAGTAAAGCAAGTGTGACAAGAAATCACGTGTTGCTTAATAATAATAGTAATAATTCGTCACATTTACAGTTGTGCTTGAAAGTTTGTGAACCCTTTAGAATTTTCTATATTTCTGCATAAATATGACATTAAACATCATCAGATTTTCACTCAAGTCCTAAAAGTAGATAAAGAGAAACCAGTTAAACAAATGTGACACAAATATTATACTTGGTCATTTATTTATTAAGGAAAATGATCGAATATTACATATTTGTGAGTGGCAAAAGTATGTGAACCTTTGCTTTCAGTATCTGGTGTGACCCCCGCCTTGCAGCAATAACTGCAACTAAATGTTTCCGGTAACTTTTGATCATTCCTGCACACCAGCTTGGAGGAATTTTAGCCCATTCCTCCGTACAGAACAGCTTCAACTCTGGGATGTTGGTGGGTTTCCTCACATGAACTGCTCACTTCAGGTCTTTCCACCACATTTCGATTGGATTAAGGTCAGGACTTTGACTTGGCCATTCCAAAACATTAACTTTATACTTCTTAACCATTCTTTGGTAGAACGACTTGTGTGCTTAGGGTCGTTGTTTTGCTGCATGACCCACCTTCTCTTGAGATTCAGTTCATGGACAGATGTCCTGATATTTTTCTTTAGAATTCTCTGATATAATTCAGAATTCATTGTTCCATCAATGAAGGCAAGTCGTCCTGGCCCAGATGCAGGAAAACAGGCCCAAACCATGATACTACCAGCACCATGTTTCACAGATGGGATAAGGTTCTTATGCTGGAATGCAGTGTTTTCCTTTCTCCAAACATAACGCTTTTCATTTAAACCAAAAAGTTCTATTTTGGTCTCATCCATCCACAAAACATTCTTCCAATAGCCTTCTGGTTTGTCCACGTGATCCACGTAGCAAACTGCAGACGAGCAGCACTGTTTTTTTTGGAGAGCAGTGGCTTTCTCCTTGCAACCCTGCCACACAAACCATTGCTCTTCAGTGTTCTCCTGATGGTGGACTCATGAACATGAACATTAGCCAATGTGAGAGAGGCCTTCAGCTGCTTAGAAGTTACCCTGGGGTCCTTTGTGACCTCGCCGACTATTGCACACCTTGCTCTTGGAGTGAACTTTGTTGGTCGACTACTCCTGGGAAGGGTAACAATGGTCTTGAATCTCCTCCATTTGTACACAGTCTGTGTGACTGTGGATTGGTGGAGTCCAAACTCTTTAGAGATGGTTTTGTAACCTTTTCCAGCCTGATGAGCATCAACAACTCTTTTTCTGAGGTCCCCGGAAATCTCCCTTGTTCGTGCCATGATACACTTCCACAAACATGGGTTGTGAAGAACAGACTTTGATAGGTCCCTGTTCTTTAAATAACACAGGGTGCCCACTCACACCTGATTGTCATCCGATTGATTGAAAACACCGGACTCGAATTTCACCTTCAAACTAACTGCTAATCCTAGATGTTCACTTACTTTTGCCACTCACAAATATGTAATATTCGATCATTTTCCTCAATAAATAATGACCAAGTATAATATTTTTGTCTCATTTCTTTAACTGGTTTCTCATTTATTTACTTTTAGAACTTGAGTGAAAATCTGATGATGTTTTAGGTCATATTTATGCAGAAATATAGAAAATTGTAAAGGGTTCACAAACTTTTAAGCACAACTGTATATAGCGCTTTTCTCACTACTCAAAGTGCTCTCCACACAGGGAGGACCTGGGACGTAAACCCATCATCTCCTAACTGCGAGGCAGTAATGCTTACTCTACAACGATCTTCTTAAATGGCCTGGGCACATTTGTTGCTACCCCTAGAAAATATCATAAATATGAGGATTCAAGTGATTCTCCAAACTAGCTCTATTCTTGAATTCGTATCACACTTGTCTCCAATTGTGCAATTGGTCATTCAGTCGATTTAAATGGAGAAAATTCGACACTCTGCTGTTTGGTGTCATCATGTGTCCCACACTGAATGTGGACCAGAGAAAGCAAAAGAGAGAGCTGTCTGAGGAGATCAGAAAGATTATCAAAGACACTCATGTTAAAGGCCAAGGCTAGAAGACCATCTGCATACAGCTTGATGTTCCTGTGACAATAGTTTCAAATATCATTAAGAAGTTTAAGGTCCATGGGGCTGCAGTCAGTCTCTCTGGATGTGCCCGCAAGAGTAGAATCAACCCCAGAATGGGCAGAAGGATATTGAGAATGGTAGACAAAAAGCCAAGAACAGCTTCTAAAGAGATACAAGCTGAACTCCAAGGTCAAGGTCCATGAGTGTCTGATCTCACCAAGCGTCACTTCTTGAGTGACAATGGGCTCATTGGAAGAAGACTCAGGAGGACTCCACATAAAAAAAGCCAGAGTGAAATTTTCTAAAATGTATATTGACGAGCCACAAGGGTTATGGGAGACAACACTGGAGCTCTTTGGCAGGTAACATCAGCTTTGTGTCTACAAATGTAAAAAATGAAGCTTTCAAAGAAAAGAACATCAAACCTCCTATGAAGAATGGAGGAGGATCACTTAATGTTTTGGGGCTGTTTTGATGCATGGGGTGCCTTGAGTCTGTGCAGGGAAAGATCTCTACATCTCTAATGGAATGTCTGATCTTGCTCTAATGATCACCAGATATTAAAATTTAAAACAATGTAATATTCTACAAATAATATTTTGTGAAATAAGCCAATGAGAACATTCATGCAGATGTCACAATTAAGAAGTGGTAGTAAAGCAAATGTAACGGAGGGATGAGAAATTCTGCATGTATGTGATTTGAAGAACTGATTCAGCTGCTTCAGTAAGGGAAAATCCAAAGCGGCTATGCAAAGAACTGGCCACTCTTTCAATTCCATTCCATTTACTGGCCACTGATTCAATCCCATTCCATTTATTTGTGTATAGTGCTCTCCACTGAGTCCAAGCTCAGAGCATTGTGACAAGTTCTCAAGTAAAATGCAAATATAAACCCTACAAATGGCTCATTTCACAATGAGCACAGATAAAGACACAGATTTGTTTAAAGTGACAGGAAAACAACGTACAGTAGTCTGAAAGTCAGTCATTTTCTAACCCACTTAGGCTTGAACAGGACCACGGCTGGGTGTGCTGGAGCCTATCCCAGCTAGCAGAGAATGCAAGGCAGGAACAAACCCCTGGACAGGGTGACAGTCTATCACAGGGTGAACACACACACACACACAAACACGTATCCCAACCACACACTAGAGCCAATTTAATATCACCCACTCCACTTAACCTGTATGTCTTTGGACTGTAGGTGGAAACCAGAGCAACCAGAAGAAAACCATGCAGACACGGGGAGAACATGCAAGTACCACACAGGGGAGGACCCGGGACACAAACTCTGGTCTGCTTACTATTGTGCCACCATGCCACCCCTAGTTGGAAATTAACATAACTAAAACCTGACAATATCCATCCATCAGTCTATCATTCAAACCCACTTACCCAGAGCAGGGAAGCTGGAGCCAATTCCAGTAAGTATCAGGCACAGGGCAGGAACAGCGGCCATCACATGATGATGAAAACTCAGACACAAAGGCGCATCAGCACCAATTTAGCAATGCCATCTCGCCTAACTTGAATGTCTTTGGACTGTGGGATGAAACCGGAGACCCCATAGTGGTGAAAGTTTATTTCCACAGGCATGGTTTCTGCCTTGGGCATGATGCTTGCTAGGACAGGCAACAGCTTCCCTGTGACTATACCCAGAATAGGTGAGTTTGTAAAATGGATGGATGAATTACCTGATGCCTAATATGTGCCTACCCTGAAGGGTGAGTTGGAAAATGAATGGATAAGAATAATTTAACAGTACGCAGAGTGAAGGGTGAGATAGAAAGTGGAAAAGAATAATTTGACAGTATGCAGGGTATTTTGACACGTCTTTGCTTTTTTAGACTGTAGTGTTATTTTTCTCGGCAGATTCTTGCCCTTCCCTTTTACTCAAAGATACAATTGTCAGACAGCCATTCACGTCCTGCGAGGCTCCTCCATGCTGATGTCTCTGCGAAGGCAGCAGACCCAGTTCAAGTTTCCTGAACTGCAGCATTCCTGGTATGCAGATTGGCCAGCGCTGACTCACCAATGAGAGCTCGCCTTTCACGGCGCTGTTATCTAGAGCCGTGTGCTCATTCTGTATTTTATTCACCACACGCTGGAATACAAGAAGAGAAACTGCTAGAGGGATGTGATCACAATGCCACATAGGCACCATTGAGGTCCAGGAACACACTACTCTCGGTAAGGAGTACTTTTTCAATTTTTTTTCTTTTTTTTATTTATTTGGTACTGTGTTTAGTAAGTTGAGGAAGGTGGGGGACAGGATGGGAGTGTACGGGGCACATTACAGCTTGGTGACAACAAGAACAAGGAAGCAAAATGAATAGGGACACATTATCTTCTCGGGCACAGGGTTGGGTCACAGTGTTGGAACAACAAGGAAAGCAATGGTGTTTCACAAAGGCTGTCTGAAATGCTTTTTCTACACTGCTTCCAAGCACAAAGAATTTTTTTTTTTTTTTTTACCTATTGTTTCGGTTTACAAAATGGTACTCGGTTTAATACATATGTGTGTAGAACAGGAAAAAAAACCCCATAAATGACAGTGCCATTCAACTTCCTCGATCGTAAGGGCTACAAACTTGTTGAGGATTAAGTGCATTTTACACCACACAAAGCACAGACACAAATGGAAATCTTTAGATTCGACCACTCATAGGTCGTCCTGCAGCTTCTTTGGGCCTTCTGAAATGGCCAGAAGGGGGCGCACACAGTCCTCTAGAATTCCAGCAAGGAATCTTGGAGTCAGCTGGGAGTCGTCGTCCTTACCAAATGGTTGGGACTTTCTGTTTTGTTTCTTTTGGGTACTACGCTGAAGTTTTCAGCAGTGGTTTATGATTTTAAGTGTTAGAACAGAAACTGCCAAAGTGTTTTCTGGGATTGACTGAGTTTATGTTTGATAGGTGTGCTCTTTGTGTTGTGTCGTTGTTGTTACGCTGTGGTCTCTTCTGTAAAGTCTGCTGACAAACCAAATTTCCCTCTTGGGAGAATTGAGTTGAAAATGTAGCGTGTGCTCCATGGATTTTATTACATGAAGGCATGACCGTGTAATATTGTGTAGTACAGACACCCTTCTGCCTCACTCAGCTACTAGCTCCTTACACTCCTTGTCGCTCTCTCAGGTCCCCTCCTTACTGTCCCACGCACCAGACTCTCCACCCTGGGAGTAAGGTCCTTCAGTGCTATAACCCCTCAACTCTGGAACTCTATTCCTCAGTCTCTCCAAGATTGCTCCTCTTTTTTTTTTACTCTGTGTGTAAAGCGACCTTGGGTTTTTGAAAGGCTCTCAATAAATGTAACTTATCGTTATTATTATTATTATTGTGGACAAATGTGTGGGTACCATGAAAAAAAAAGAACCCACAATTGTCTCTGAAATAACTTGAAACAGACAAACGCAATCGGCACCCATCATTGTTTATTCTGTATTCAACAAAATTCAGATTTTGCTTTAGAGTTTTAATTCAAAACATTTCAAATAATAACACAAATGAAAGTGATGGAACCCTTAACCTAATATTTTGTTGCACAATCATTAGAGGCCATCACTGCACACAATCTGGAGCTCTCCATGAGACGTCTGCACCTGTCCACAGGTAGTTTGGTCCTCTCACCCTGAGCAAACTGTGCCAGCTGTGTCAGTTTTGGAGGGGGGTCTTCTTCAGACTGCATGGTTCAGTTCTTTTCATAGATGCCTGATGAGATTCAAATCAGGGCTCATATAAGATCACTTCTGAATAGTCCAATGTTTTGTTCTTAGCCATTCTTGGTGCTTTTTGCTGTGTGTGTGTGTTGGCTCCTTATCAAGTTAAAGGATCCATGAGCTGTGACTGAGACAGAGCTTTCGGACACTGGTCAATATATTTTGCTCCAGAATGTCTCGATAGTCTTTGAGATTTCATTGTTCCCTGCACAGTCTCAAGGCACCGTTTTTCTAGATGCAACAAAGCAGCCCCAAAACACAACCGAGCCTCCTCCATTGTTTCACAGTAGGTTTGGTGTTCTTTTCTTTGATAGACTCATCTGTGCACATAGAGCTGATGTGATTTGCCAAAAAGGTCCAGTTTGGTCTTATCTGTCCAAAGGACCTTCTCCCAGAAGCCTTCTGTCTTGTCAATATACATTTTAGAAAATTCCAATCTGGCTTTTTTTATGTGGAGTCTTCTTCTGTTGAGCCCACTGTCTCTCAAAAAGCAACAGAGGGTGAGATCAGACACTCATGGTCCTTGACCTTAGAGTTTAGCTTGTATCTCTGTCAAAGTTGTCCTTGGCTTTTTGTCTGCCATTCTGGGGTCAATTTTTTCTCTTGTAGACACATCCAAGGAGGTTTGCTACAGCCCTATGGACCTTAAACTTGTTAATAATATTTGCAACTGTTGTCACGTGAACATTGAGCTGCTTGGACATGGTCTCATAGCCTTTGCCTTTAACATGCGGCTCTATCATTTTCTTTCTCATCTCCTCCGACACCTCACTCCTTTTCTTTCTCTGGTCCATGTTCAGTGTGGGGCACACAATGACACCAAACAGCAGAGTGATGACTTTTCTCCATTTGAATGACTGACTGCACGATTGGTGATACTGATATGTATGATATGATTTCAAGAAAACAGCTAGTTTGAAAAATCACTCAAATGCAATTACAGTAGAACCTCCCTCTGGTCATGAACATTTCCAAACACGTACAAACTGGGTTACGATCAAAAAGTTCGCCAAAATTTCGCATCTGTTCACGACCACACTCACTGGTGGTGAACAAAAACACGTCGCAGAGCCGGACTCTCCCTTAAAACTGTAACCTCCTCTCCACCCAGCCTCCTCCTCACTTCCTTTACACCAGAACTCGACTCATGCAAGGTTAGTGTAGCTGCCGAAATAAGGTGTGGTCAAGCATGGGTAAAACGCGTGTCAAAAGAAATCTCACAGTCCAAAAGTTCATTTTGAAAATATTTAGTGAAAGTTAAAAGCAAATAATCCACACAAGAATAAAAGAAAAAATAGTTACACACGTAGAATAAAAGGCAAAAAAAAGGGAAAGAATGTATCTTGTCTTAAACTTAGCTTTTCTTGAGAAACTTTAGTTATTTCTGTACTTAAAAGTTCTTTACTTCTTCTCTTCTTAAAGATTCTTAAATTCTTATATACTTAAAGATTCTTAGCTTCTTCTTCTTCTGTATGCTTTAAGCATACGGCACAGCGCATGAATTAAGTGCTGTTTTCTTACATATTTACTTCACACACTCAAAAGGCCGGTTAGCACTTAGGCATGTTCCCATGCACGGTTTAAAACATTATGCCTTTCACACTTTACTCAAGGCAAGGCTGTCACTTACTGAAGATTATTGTTTTACTCAAAGCTGTTAGAAATGGCAGGAATATACCAATACAATTTGTGAATTTCCCCTTGGGATTAATAAAGTATCTATCTATCTATCTATCTATCTATCTATCTATCTATCTATCTAT
>JANRMT010062823.1:14325371-14348622 GCA_026402145.1 Polypterus bichir lapradei
TATCTATCTATCTATCTATCTATCTATCTATCTATCTATCTATCTATCTATCTATCTATCTATCTATCTATCTATCTATCAATTCAGTTTACGGGGGTTATAGGAATCTCCCATAGATTATGCATTGTCATCTAGTAAAATATTCATGAATCTTATAGAACTAGAGAAATGACTCTAACAGTTAGTTTTCTTGGTTATCTAGGGTTAGTTTTTGTATAAATTAAGGATTTTTCAAACTTTATTTTTTTTCCCTGTACTTAAACCACATAAAAAAGCATTTACAGCGAGCAGTTCGTAAGGGTCTAGCACGAACTCTTGCAATTTTAGTTTTCACTGTTATTCAATGTCTTTACATTTTGTTTACTATTACACTGTGCATTCTATGGTATAATTAACTATTTTTGTGCTTAAAAATCTTAAAAAAAATAAATAAATTTACATACAGCTTGTACGGTCTGGAACAGATTAATCATATTTACATACAATCTTATGGGGAAATTACGTTCGGGTCACGACCAAATCGGGTCGCGTCCAGAGTTTTGGAATGAATTATGGTCATAACCAGAGGTACCACTGTATTTATGATCTTTTCTAGGGGTTCCAACAAATGTGTCCAGGCCATTTTAAAATATCTTTGTAGAATAAGCAGTTCCTGGTCCCTTTTCACACTTGCTTTGATTTACTCAATGACTTATCAAAGGCGTGCAGGTATACAGGGGACAATTGCCGTTCTTTTTGTCACTTGCCAAGAGGCAGACTACACTTTTTCAATGAGCTGTAAGGACACACACACAAATTTGTCCATGTCTGTACATCATTACATAATCGAAAATCAACTTGATTCAGTTCAGGGAGCCTATCCTGGCAGCACTGGGTGCCAAATAGCAACCAGCCTCCATCTACCCTTCCACACAAGGAACTAGAAATGAACATAATGTGCACATGTGAGATGGAAAGTGGAATACTTGCCGGAAGAAACCTTTATAGTGTGAATAGAATCTGGAGACATGAGGCCCTCAGGCACATGCAAAAGCTTACAGCTGAAAGCTGCCTCTGCTATATCACAGCAGGTGCAAACTCCACAAAGACATCAGGAGAACAGACATACTCCACACAGACAGAGCCTGTGTGTGGTTTTGGCAACCAGAATATTGAATTAATGTGGCGGCAGCAGTAAATGCTCCTCCACCATGCTGCCTTTTTAATATTGGATAATTGTTTGCTCTTTCAGTTTCAAATATCACATTATTATCATATTACATATTATGTATTACATAAATGTACTTAATTATAGCATAATAATGTATACTTTAATCATATTTTTGTAATGTACTTGTACATAAGGACAAAAACGGGCAAGAATAGAGATTATAGCAATAAGTGCTAAAGACTGGGTTCAAATCCAAGTCTGTCTGCCTGTATGGAGTCTGTCATAGTTTTATTTCTTACAAATGATTATGGATCTGGGAAATTCATAAATAGTGGAAGTTAGTAAACCTCCCATTATGTAAGGAAACTGATGGGGCTGGTTTGATTGGCTAGAACAAGGGTAATCAACTCTGGTCCTGCAGTGGCTTGAGCAAAATTTTTAATTGCAACCTATTAATTTACTACTGGAGAAATTGGTTTTTTTTTTTTTCTGTTTCTTTGCTCAGTTTTGGTTAAGTCATTTGTTACAATTCAGAACCTTTAATTGCCCATTTTCATTTTAAACTGCTTTATTAAAGTTTCAATTGTGGCCTATTTTCTTAACCATCAGTTACGTAATAAAAAGGTGCTAATGACGGCTAACGTGCTTCCATGTCAACCTGTGTGCATGCATCATGAAGTATCTGTTTTAATACAATGTTTTGAAATAAATGGGAGAGATGGGAAGGACCAAGAGGTACAAATCTGTTCTGGACCACAAAACCTATGAATTATGTTCTCAGAAAGCAGGGTTCTCCAACTCCAGTTTTTGAGGGCCGCAGTGGCTGCAGGTTTTCTTTCTAAACCTTTTCTTAATTAGTGACCAGTTTTTGCTGCTAATTAACTTCTTTTTCTTCATTTTAATTTACTTGGTTTTTTTTTAGGATTCAGCCAATTGTTTCATTTTTTCCTTAAATGGCACTGAAACAGAAATGAGATGTGAAGTTAGGGAGCCAAGAGATGACCAGCTAATTCAGGGCCTCAAACCCCAGCCAGTTTCTTAATCAAAAGCTGTTGCTAATTTAACCCATTAATTCCATGACTTGTCAATGCTCTTGTTCTTCCATAGCAGACATTTCTAAAGTGGTTGATTTTCTTTGATTGTGCCTGAGCAGATCAATATTACTGAGACCTTCACCTTTCTTAATTTTAATTATATATTTATTTTTATTTTTTCGTCTGACACCTTTATCCAAAATGACTTGCAACATTTGAGTGCTACAATTGGTTACATTTCTTTAGTTTTTCCAGTTGGAGCACAAGCAGGTGAAGTGCCTAGCTCAGGGTCACACAGTGCCAGTTGTAGGATTTGAACCCACAACCACAGGGTTTGAAGTCCTAACCATAACCACCACACCACACTGCCTGTATCATATTGTATGATGGACACAGGTTAGCTGGTCATGTGTCAGCTTTTTTTGCAACTCATTATTGTTTAGCTGTTAATTAAGAAAAAAAGAAATAATTAAGGGGTCTGAGTTTTAAACAGCAAGTCAATTAAAATTAAGGCAAAAGAGTTAATTAGCTACCAAAATCTTCTGTTTTTGGTCTACAGTTACTGTGTGTTGTTTAAAATTGAACTGCACTAGAAATGATTGAATCCCACATTTGGCAAATGCATGTTCTTATTTTGGAACCCAAGACTGTGAGAAAAGTATAAAAGCTCTGGCAACTGCACTGAAAATTAAAGCTCACCTACAGATTGATGGAAGACATTGCTTCTGTCCGTACCTAGAAAAATGCCCCCTACACACTCAAAGTGAATAGAGTGGACTGCCAGGGACCCCACGACTGCATTGGGCTTTGTCAGGAGCTTCCTTCAAAATACTGTTAAGAATATAAGCTGTTATTAAAAGAAGCTAAGTGTATCCTTTCATCCATCCATCCATCCTCCAACCCGCTATATCCCAACTACAGGGTCACGGGGGTCTGCTGGAACCAATCCCAGCCAACACAGGGCTCAAGGCAGGAACAAACCCCGGGCAGGGCGCCAGCTCACCGCAGGGCACACACACACACACACACACACACCCACACACCAAGCACACACTAGGGACAATTTTAGGATCACCAGTGCACCTAACCTACATGTCTTTGGACTATGGGAGAAAACTGGAGCACCCGGAGGAAACCCACACAGACACCCTTTCATTAGTGTTATTTTTTTCTTCGTCTTCAAATTACTGCCTTACCACTAAGGACAGATTTCATGTTTTATTTTATAATATAATATATATATATATATATATATATAATGAGAGAGCAACAAAGAGAGGGGGAGAGAGAGAGATTTGGTTTGGTAAAGCTGCAATTTGGTAAAGAACATACTTTATATTCTCAGCAGGGTTGTCAGGTCCTTGGGGAAAAAAAATGTATAACCCAAGGACAGCTTGAAAATAGCAAATTTGCCCCCACACCCCTCAAAAAAAAAAACAGGCCAATAACTGAAGTAGACACAGTAAAATACCGGAAAGCAGGGGATGGTGCCGGAAAAGGTTAGCTATATACAATCAAAGCCCAGAGGCTGGGGTGGGTTCCCTTCAGTGATATTTCAATGATAAAATAAAATACCATAACACAATGGGGATTGGAGGGGCTTGGAGATTTTACAGTGGTAAAGAACATATATATAGGTGCGAATAATAAGGGAAGGGTGCCAGATAGAAGGAACAGTGTGAGGATTTTTATGGTGGCTGGAGTGCCAATTCTGCCACCAAGCCCCAAGTTTTTCCCTGCAGGTTGTAGGGCCTACATGCAGGTATGGATGCAGATGAACGTCATACCCAGGATGGAGTAATTGCAGTTTAAGGGCCTTCCTCAAGGGTTCAATAGAGCAAAGTCTCTTTTGGAATTTACAGAATTCGAACCGGCAACCTTCTGATTGCCAGTGCAGATCCCTAGCCTCAGAGCCACCACTCTGCCATAGATAAAAAAAAAAAAAAATAGCCCAAAGTACCACATTGCTTTTAAAAAGGTAGCCCAAAAAAACACAAGCACGCAATAAGCCCATTTATTTCCTCACGGATGGGGTTCAAAAATGCAAGAAAAACATGGACCTGGCAACACTGATTCTCGGGCAGCATACACCCCCTGCTGGGTATGACTCCCAAATGGGTGAGCGCTTTTCATAGGTACTGGAGTATCCAGTCTTGTGCCTGATGCTGCAGAAATAAGCCATTACTCACAGTGATGCCTGTTATGTGATATGATAAAGTCTTTATTAGGCAGTCTTAATAGATGTGTCCAGCCATCATAAATAGCAAACTGATCTGACTGAAAATTGGAACGGTAAACTGAAACAATTCAGATTTGTTTAGATATTTTGAAGAAAGCCGTACTTCACTCTGTGATGCTGTATTATGGAGTTTCAAGGAGCTGTGAGGTTTCACCACAGGATCTGGGTAGATGCTGATCATCAAGTTTAGAGCTAAGATTTGCTATTCATTAAATGTCTACTTTTTCTTCAAAAATGTGGATTTATGTACAGCAGTCAGTAATGAAAACCATATGTATTGCCTGTTAGAGTGATTCATTGTGGCAGCGCTAGTTATGAGCTCTTTTAACTACAGGACTCTGACTGTGCCTAGTGGGGTTGCTATCCCATAACGGCACACTTTAAGTTTGTTCAGGAAATGGGCATTTTGTATCCTCCCTTACTGAGAAGGAATGGTGCCCTTTAGCTGCTCCTCATGTCCCAGACCATATCCAACAGACAAGGCCAAGATTTCACATGACTTTGTCAGAGCACCTCCTGCCCCATGTCTTGAAGTCACCAGATAGTTTCCATACCTCGCCTACTAGTTATTAGTCTGATGGCGCTGATGCGACTTTTTAAAAAGAATGCAATACACTGTGCCTTTATTTTCTTTCTTTTGTTAGCGCATGCCTGTCTGGGTGAGAAGGTAGGGGTTAGTTTGTTGGGCGGTTAATTAAAAAGGGAATTTTTATAGCCTCGTTAGAGGGCCACATCAGTTTTGTTATTAGTGATCGCGGAAGCCCGCAGGCCTGTAGCCAATTGTGTTCATTAGTAGCTTCATCACAACTAATTGTGAAGGATAATAGAAGTAAGCATGTTGGCATGTGAAGAATAGTCGGCGTCAGCAGTTTGTCCTTCTCTCTCACTTATTTCAATACAGGCATGCGAAGACTTATGGCTCCATTTGAAATCGGCCATTTGGCTATATGTCAGATTAGGTTGTATGTTGGACATAAAGTGTATAGGTCACTGCAAATTGAGGCTCTCTGGGTCTGGTGTGGGTCATCAGTAGGCATACTTTTGACTAACTGATCTTTGAGTCTCGGCACCCACACGCAGCAGCCGTGTAAGGCAGTGTTTCTCAACCACTGACATGCTGCTGGTGTTTTGCGTTTTGCCATCATTGATTTGCTCTTGTGTCACCTAAGCCAGTGTTTCCTAACCACTAGGTTGCAACCCAGGGTCTTAGGTTGCCTTTGTTGGTTCGTGAGTGGGCGACCAACGGTTATGTGCGATACATTTCCATATTTCCAGGTAAGCTCATTTTACCAAGGGGAAGCCCCAGTAAGGCTTGTTTTACCAAGGGGGCAGTTTGCAGTTGCTGCTAGTGGGTTGTCAAGGAACTTAAAAGGCAAAACTGGGTCGTGGGACCATAAAGGGTAAGTAATACTGGTGTCAGGGAAGGCAGTTTGGGGTCAGTGGGAAGGCTGAATGCATTAGCCACGTGGAGTGGAGACAATCAAAGCAAATTATACAGGGCCCTCCAAGACTCTGAAAACATATGAGACCCTGTGAAACAGTAATAGTAATAACGAAAGATTTATTTCTTCTGCTTGTTATGTCAATTTCTAGAACATTATTACTCTATTGTTTTCCTTGTACGAATTGCTTTAACTTGGTCGGCCATATTGGCACATGACTAGAGTTGTGATTTACAAGCCGTGTTGTATTACCTGACCCCAGTTTTTGGTACATTGCCACTTTGTGGAGGACGCAGTTTCAGCAGGCATGTTGGCACGTGATGCCAGTGCATTATAGGTGGAGAGAACATTTTCTTTCGTTTTCTTGTACATTCTAATAGATGTCATTGAGTATACTCTTTGATAATCAGGCCACCCATTCAAAACTCCTTCTTGAGTTATTCTCAGAACAGGCAACAGCTCTGGGTGACCCTGATTTGGATTACCTGGTGTTCAGACATGGATGGATAAAACTTTTTCTCCCTTCTTAATGTCATTTTGCTGTTCTTCAGTCTTTGTTTTTCTTTTGGTAGGTTACCCTGTCTTTCAACCTTTTTGTCTGTTTTCAAATAATAATGCATTGTGAAAATGTATTAAAATAAGAATTGTTCGAAAAGTGTGGGGCTTCAAAGTCTTAATCCATAATTAATCCTTAATAAATAATCCATAAAAAACAGTGTATTGTGGAAGATAGATTCTAATAAATAAGTTAAATTCAAGGATAAAATCAGAGTCAGAGTTCCCTTTTCTTCTTGCTTAGCCCCTGTGCGTCTCTTTCTCTCTGTCCCTCTCATCTCCCCTTCTCATCCTCCAAGACTCTCAGTAGGGCTGAGATGCCTGCAAACTCTGTCATCCATCTTGGAACCCACTGAGCCTGACTCCTTTGTCCTGCCACCTCCGTCGGCATCTAGAGGACCATTGGAGCACTTGATTACTCCTGCTCCAAACCTCAAAAGGAGCGATCCTCAATGGCCCCCCTCGCTCTACCACAGGGTATCCCTCACCTCCTGTCCTCACTCTGCACTGCCTCAACTGCCTAAATCTGATCTCTTTCTCACTCTCTTTCTGTCCTTCTCAGTTTTCCTTCCTTTGGTTTCATTGTCATTTGCCCTTCCTAGCTCAGATCTTTATAGTCCAGTTAGCGTGAACGATCTACGAAGCACTAATGAGGGGTGACTGTGCCGACTCCTCTCCTACACATGAACAAGCAATTTGCCAATCCCCCCTAATAAACACTCTGTGGCTGCTCGTCTATCCTGGTCACATCAACACCTACTTGATCAAAGCTGAACAATTCTTAAACAGAAATACCCACATTAATCTCGTCAGAGATCCCAAAATTGTCTCCCCCCCACTGAGGAGCTTGCATATCCTCATTGTGTTTTTGTTGGTTTTCCTTTAAACATCCCAAAACATGGATTAACTTAACTGCTGATTTTATAAAATAGTCACACATTGGTATGAGAGTCTTCAAACACTTCTTTAACACATTGAGGGAGATGGCAGTTTGAATGGAGATTTGGTAACTCTTTCCACCAGCTAGAAGCTACACCTCAAAAGAGTCTGATTTGAGATTTGATTGTGTCCTCACCAGATGCTGTTCATTGGCAGGCCTAAGTTGTTGAGAAAGAGTGATCATCTGAGCAGGGTGAGTGGGGTGGTGAATTGAGCTCAATTGTCAAAGATGGGGTGTGTTCCACTTGATCTCCATAGCCGTAGAGCATTAGGTGTATCAAACAATGCTTTTCCTCCATGATGAATCGAGCATTGTCGTCAGAGCTGGTGGTTGGGGAGGTCATCCAGGATCATCCATGATTGACCTACAATGCTGCTGCTGTGATCATCTGACCAGTGTGTGGAGTTTTGTCCTGGGTCAGCCACAATCCACCTACGATGCCACCGTTATGAATCGAGCACGATCATTTGATCAGTGTGTTTGGGTTTCATCCTTGGTTGGCTTCTGCCCATAGTTGGGAAATGCTGGTATAGAGTGAGGTTTCACAATATTTATCGGGTGTAATGGTAGCTCAGTGAATAATGCTGCTACCTCACAGCTCCAGGAGACCTGACCTGGTCACTACCTGTATAGAGTTTGCATGTTTTCCTTTTGTCTGCATGGGTCTCCATTTTCCTTTTGCATTCCAGAATACAAAACTCTCATTATTGCCCGGTTATTACAGTAAATGAGTATGCCCTGTAGTGGAATTACATCCCATGACCTTCAAATGGGATTAAACAGAAAAATGGATGAATGCTTTAGTTTTGTTCTGTTTAGTTTAAGATGAATCATTTCTTTCCAACTATTTCCCGTAAAGCCTCCGTATTTCTGATGAGCAGATTCCGGTCATGGTAAGCTTGTATAAACAGAGTTCATAGGCCAAGCAGTGCATGAGTGTGACTTCTGTCACATCTTCATTATATGCTCCCTGGGTTTTATTTGTGAGAAGTAAGTTGTTTTCATCCCATTTCTGCAGTGGTATGGGTCGTGTTTTGATGTTGTCTGTTTAAACAGACGGTACAAAAGAAGAGCGATAAGTAAGTGAATGCATGTGTGTGTATGCCTGCATCAGCATGGCTGATAATCAGAGACAAGATGAAAGCACTCCTGCGGCCTTCATGGTTCAACTGATGAAGTGCTTACCGGTTAAAATAAAAAAATAATCAAACGCTGTCCTTGCAAATGGACCTCGCATCGCCCCTTCGTCACTCCTGCCTATACTTTACCCTACGGTTTGATTTTTAACTAGGCCATGTGTGAGCTCACAGCATCTGATATTCATTTTCATCTGGGGTTGTTTTACGTAGAGGGAGATAAAAACAACTTCCTTTATCTTTTTTATTTAATCCTTTTAACATATGTTTGATATCAGGGCAGTTTTTACAGGACAGAATGAATTGGCAAGAGCTCTTTTGAGTTAGAAGAAAAGCAATTGTTCAGCACAAATTTTGCAATTCAACTGAATATTGTTTTGTAAACCTTCATCTCCTCACAGCTCCGAGCTTTTGCTCTTATTTGAAATTATAAAATGTAGAACATAAATTCCATGCAAATCTGCATAATCTAAATCAGGAAAATGAGAGGCAGTTACCTATCCCAGCAGCACCGGGAGCAAGGCAGGAATCGGTCCACTGCCATTTACATCCTGGTAGGCATGTATAGTATGTATTTACTTCATGCAACATGATATTCTCAAACACTCATAACTATTTTATAGATTATCATTTTGATTGACAAGATCAGATATATTAATTAATCCAGCCCTTCATTTTTTTTTTTAATACTTGTGCTAATTCAGGATCACTTAGAGGCACATCTTGTCACTACAGCACACATTCACTCTCACTTAAGACAGATATATACTTCTGCGTCGCGCATACACTGTCAAAAGTAATTTATGCCTCTCCATCTTGCTGTGCTGCAGGCACATGTCATAACGCTAGTTGGCACTGTTTGTAACATTCAAGAAAAGCAAATGATCCATTACAATGCTGGCAGCTCTTGCCCTCCAGGATCACCACACCGGTAGATGAACATATTTATTCCTTATATTTTTGCACTTTCTCATACATTTGCAGACTTCCAAACCGATGTTAGCCAATATTTTGTGCAAAGAACTAGCCGCCTTCTGATTGTCTTTGTGCTGTTGTGATAAGGTATCATATAAATGTGAATATTTTCTTACTTTGTCAACTAATCTTTCCTCGATTTGTTCCATGTTTACTTCAGAATAGCGGTAGATGAACAGAAATGCATTTCAGGGGATATGTCGTGTCACAAATATGCTCATGGAAGACGGTTTATGGGCTCAAATAATGTCGTTTCTCAGCCGAACTAGGGGTTGGCACTGTCATCTGATGATCTCTTCCTTTGTCCCTCTGCAGACCAGCCAAAGAACCACCCCCGTAAGGTTGCTTTTGGACTACAAATCCTACCTCCTGATGACATTACTTCCGCCTCCCAGAACCCTCACTTTCAGTTCCGATCCAAGATATCCCGCTTCTTCCTGTCTGCTCCATATAAATAGAACAGCCATCCCAATGTTAGCCAGTTCAGTCGTGGACACTTCCAGTCCATGATATCCCACTTCTTCCTGTCTACTCCATATAAATAGAACAGCCATCCCAATGTTAGCCAGTTCAGTCGTGGACACTTCCAGTCCATGATATCCCACTTCTTTCTGTCTACTCCATATAAATAGAACAGCCATCCCAATGTTAGCCAGTTCAGTCGTGGACTGATCTCAGTTAGAGACGTATTTATTTTTATTTTGCATATATCTCAGTATAAGAGGTGACCATCACCAAACCTTTTTCTGCCTCCCGTCTACTTTATTACATTATTTACTAAACAGGCTGTTTTATCTTGGTAGAGTAATATATATTGCTCTACTTTCCCCTATTGTATTATTAATGTGTAGCCTTAGAATGCCTAATCTCACAGACTTACCATTGTATATAACTTATCCTCACCTTCCCTTCTATATCTATAACCTCAGGTAATTAGATGTAGTAAAAAGACAAGCAGGAGTTAAGTTACACATAAAATAATGTATTACTGATAATATTCATAAATAATAACAAAATGCAAAGTACATTTGAATATTGGCAACCATGCAACCTGTTAAAATGGTGATGTGTAATTCAGGTGGCACACAGACTTGTAGTTACTTAATGTCTCTAGTTAAGGCATCATTGGTGCTCAGCTTTTAGCCACATGTCTGTTCAAAATGGCTGACGCTGTGCTCTTCATTGTGTTGTCTTCATCAGTTCATGGTGTGATGGTCTTCTTCAGTTGTTAGCAAGAGAAAGATACTTCTACATCATCACAGGTTAGCAAGGGAGATGCTTCTTTTCAGATGTTAGTAAGAGAGAGAGAATGTGGTTGAGCAAGCAAATTTATAGGTTTTTTGTCCAACCCCTTCAGCCAATCCAGACAGCCATATCTCAGACCAATGGGGGAAATAGTACATTTTAACACCTGCAACCCCCCAAGACCATATGTTAAGCTAACCTGGCTTTGTGTGGGGGATGAGAGAAAGACTTTAGCAAAGAAATACTCATCAAACTGGTTTAAGACACATCCCCCAAATCCTGTTGTAAAATTAAAACAAAGAAAAGTCGTAAACGGGGGGGGGGACAAACACGAATGCCTCTCACCAAAGTAACACTAAATTACATTGCTTCGCCTAAATTATAAATAAAGACATACAAAACATTTATCAAGTTATATGCAAAATCTTACATCACTACACAGGCCAATCGGAGTTGTAGGGGTCTGCATTAGGGTCCGCATCGATGCGACATGTAGCCACATTTTTGAGAAGATGCATGTCAGGCTATGCCATAGCTACACCATAGGCTACAGCACAGGCTCGATGCAGAAGTGTAAATCAGCCTTTACTATGTGCCGGGCCTATTTAGGGTGACTAATTAGTATACACTGTATACATGTGTAACAGGCTATGACAGATAAGGGTCACTACAGAGTCCAAACCCTGGACACAACCAACACAAAAACATTCACGGGTTCAAAGCTATCTATCTATCTATCAGAGGTTTTTATTATCAAAAGTACCTCACAGAGGTTTTTTCCAAGGTTACACAAGCATAATAATGAGCAAATTCTTCTTTCTTCTGTCTCTCTTCTCTTTGTCCACGTCCCTCCAGCAAGTGTTGCCTTCCTTCCTTCCTCTTGACTCTGACTACACTAGAGGAGGCTGGACAGCTTCCTTTTATATCACACCCGGATGTACTCTCGGTGCCAGGGCATAGACCAGTGGAAGCACTTCCAGGTCAGACAGAAGCCCCTGAGAAACGGGGATTATGAATCCCCACAGCATCCATGGGATCCAGCAGGGGGCTGATTCACAGCTCTACAACTCCCATCATACCCAGCAGGTGTCCACATAGTTACTGAGGTCTTGAGATGCTGCCATCTAGTGGGTTGGGGATAAACATATTCCGGAATAGGAGCCTTCTTCTATTGTCCGGGAAAGTCCAGTCCTATCTCTGTCCTTCCATTCCCCCTTTACTTCTGGATGGAATGCTGGTTAACCCTGCCTATCGCTTACAATACACATACACTCTATATAATGTGGGTATAGTATACTGAAATATATAATATACTGAAATGGAAAATTGGCATTCTAGTTTCTGTTCTTTCCCAAAAACCCACCCATTTTATTTCAGTCCAGCTTGCGCAGTAAGGCCTTGCAACTTGCCAAACACACAGGTGCTTCTTCAAGAAGATCCAGATTGAAAAATGCCATTCAGGTCACCTTTAACAAGACCTTATATCTTAGCAACCAAAGGCTGTGCTTACTTTTCTTTACCTTACGGAATGTCACCAGAAGCTAGCGAGAGCAACATTGGCATGCAGGGATCTCACACATCAGAATTACCAGACACAATTAATTAAGCTACTCCACTTCCGTAGGGCAGATGATAGTCCAAGATCTGCTCACCCTCAACTGAACACACAACAGCTGGGCCGACACATCAGACTAGTATTTCTAACAGGTCATTTCAGATATGCCACCCGTACTGCCACTGAAGATCCCAATAAACACTGTCCTCCTCCTTTTAATGATAGAACAGATCAGGGACCCGTCAGAGGCCCTCTGTTCACACCTCTTTGTCTTCTAACCCTACAGCAGGACAGTGCTAGGCCATGCACAGCTGCTGTGGTCACAGATGTCCCAAGAAAAGAGTGCTGGTGTCCAAGTGCTGTCTTGACATGCCATCTGTCCTGACCTTAACAATACAGTAAGTTTGGAATGCTGTGAATTGCAGTGTCAAGAGGCTCACTGACTTTGTGCACCAAAGATCTACTGTAGTTGTGGCTACAAGAGGTGGTCACAGAGGATTTTGAAGGATTGCTGCTCATGTTCAATGATGTTCTCTTTTTCTGTTGTTGTGGTTTTCAGCCATGAAGGGTAAAATTTCAGTCTAGTAATGTACATTACATTTCTTTAATTCCGTCATGTATTCTGTGTGTGTGTATATAGAAACGTGATTTTTTTTTTGTTTTTTTTGTTTTTTTTAAACGCATTCTTGACTTCATGGAGAGAAAGACATCACCTACATTCCAGCTTAATTGCTTCAACCTTCAACAAACATCAAATCAGACCCAACTCTTAATTTTAGACAGGCCAGTTTAGCAAGATTCCTCCATCTTATAATTATTTATAACTATTGCCTACAAGGGCTGGAAAAAAAAAAACCTGCAGTTGGTTATGATTCCAAGGAAAAATGGATCATTTTTATTTGGCAAAGCAAACTAACAATTTTAAAAGCGTGTTGTTTTCCCATAATCCCGTGTGGAATGCATGCTAATCAATGTATGCACCCAGCCAAAAATGAAGCAAAGAAACCTCTGTGGTGCAGATGACGATTTGTAATTTATCAATATGTGAAGACAGCTTGGATGACACAATGGCAACAGGCTTAGTGCCTCACACATCCAGCGTCCCGGGTTCAAATAGCCAGTCGCTGTCTTGTGTGCTGTTTGCATGTTCTCTGATTGTGTTATGTTTCAGCCAGGGTTCCTCCCCTGTGTGAGGTTCAGATTCCATATTTATTTCAAGTTTTGTTCATTTTTGAATCTTTTGATTATGTTAATATTGCTGTTCATGTTTATTATTTATATAATTCTGTATTCTTCATCAGTATGGTAGGTCATTTAGTTTCTATGTGTTTTTGTATTTTCTGTTCTGTTCCTTGGGTTTTGTGGGTGGTTCCCCAAGAGGCAGGGCCACCTGTCCATCACTGTCATCCCTGTGAAGGTTGAGGAAACCCGCAGTCCCTTGCAGTTTATTGTTGAGTTTTCTGGTGATTTATTGGTTCATTTTCATTATTGATTTGCTAGATTTTGAAATCTGTATTCTATTTTTTCAACATCTTGGGACTTGTTTGCCCCTGAACTGCCTTATTTTTGAAGGTGACTCCTTCTGTATCTTGTTTTGCTGCTTGGAGTCTTTTGTGCTACAAAGCATTTTGTGATAATATTGTTTTTCATTTATTATCCTGTGTTTACCTTTTCATGACTAGCTGGTCTCTAGTGGGCTCTCTAGTGGGCATTTTGAGGTATATTTACTTGACTACAGTTTTTCGCACATTGTCACTTTGTGGAGGACACAGTTGCAGCAGGCGTGTCGGCACATGATGCCAGTGCATTATAGTTGGGGGCCACATTTTCTTTCATTCTCCTGTACATTCTAATAGATGTCATGGAGTATGCTCTGTGGTAATCTGGCACCCTGTTCAAAATTCCTTCTTGACTTAATCCTAGAACAGGCGACAGTTCTGGTAGTTTTCTCACTTCTTAATGTCATTTTGCTGTCCATCAGCCTTTCCATGGTGGTCGATATTGTATATCTTTTTTATATTTTGAGGTATTTGAGGATAAGTTTCATATATTTCAAGTCAAAGTTATTTCTTCACAAACATGGTATATATGAATTTGCTACACAAAATTGTGTTCTAAAGTTAAATGTTTTCTATAAATTGCACAATCTGGTGCTTTACAATGGAGGATGTGGGGCACAGAGGAAAAGCTGACAAACTTACCAAATACAGTGCCCTTCATAATATTTGAGACAAAGGCTCATTTTTCCTTGATTTTTTCCCCCTCTGATCCACAGTATAAAATGATAACTCAAACAATTCAGACATTGTGATTAAAGGGTACATTGCAGACTTTCATTTAAGGGGATTTTCAGACATTTCAGTCGCATCACGTAGAAATGACAAAACTTTGTCTACATGGTCCTCCCAATTCAGGGCACCATAATGATGGACACACAATTCATTGTGCCACTGCCATCAACAGCTCCATCATCATTGAAGAGAAAAAGAGAAGTGTGCCAGCACTTGTGGCAGCCATACATGCCCAAGCCATTACACCACCGGCACCGCCATGTTTAACAGATGAGGTGGTCTGCTTTGGATCTTGGCCAGTTCCTTTTCGTCTCCAAACTCCAGACCTTTTTCACAAGCTGACCATCCTGTTTTTTATGGTTTGCATCTCTCCGTGGGGCCTCTGTGTTTCTCTTCGTCAAGTCTTATGCTGATAATCGTCTCTGACACACATACAGTACATCTGCCTCCTGAAGACTGTGTCTGACCTGTCGGATGGATGTCTGGGGCTTTTACTTGACTATAGTCAGGATTCTTCTGTCATCAGGAGTGGAGGTCTTCCCTGGCCTATCAGTCCCCTTGTGATTACTGAGCTCACCAGTGTGTTCTTTTTTCTTCATGATATTCCAGACAGCTGAGTTTGGTCATTCTATGGAGTCACTAATGTCTCCATTGGTTTGATTCTTGTTTTTCAGCCTCATGATTAGCTTCTTTGACTTTCATTGACACAGCTATTATCCTCATTGGCAACTACGGACTCCAAAGGGTAGAAACAAGCCAAGGTATCTTTTGAATTCATGAAACCCACCCGAGTGATCACAAACAACTGTGACACCAATTGTAATAATAATAATAATCATTTTTCTTTGCATTTATATAGCGCTTTTCTCACTACTCAAAGCGCTCAGCAATTGCAGGTTAAGGGTCTTGCTCAAGGGCCCAACAGAGCAGAGTCCCTTTTGGAATTTAAGGGATTTGAACCGACAACCTTCTGATTGCCAGTGCAGAATCCTAGCCTGAGAGCCACCACTCCACCTAATTCTGGGCCTAATGGTGCCCAGAAAGGGGGGGGGGGTACCAGGTAGAAGAAGTGTTGTCATTTCTATATGGTGTGACAAAATGTCTGAAAATCCCCTTAAATAAAAATCTGTAATGTGCCCTTTAATTGTTGGCTTTGTAATTTTGAACTGTGGATCAGAGGGGTAAATCAATCCAAACATTATGGAGGGCACTGTAAATTCTCATAATTATTGTCTAAATCGGGGGTCCCCATCTCTGGTCCTGGAGGGGAGTGGCTGCAGGTTTTCATTCTAACCCTTTTCTTAATTTGTTGACCCGTTTTTGCTCCTATTTATTTTCTTTTGTATTCATTTTATTTGACTTGCTCTTGAAGACTCTGACCCCTAAATTGTTTCTTTTTCCTTAATTAGCAGCCAAACAATAATGAGACACAAAATGAGTAAAAAAAAAAATGACCAGCAAACTGTGTCCATTGTACAGTATCCAAAAATAACGAAAGATGAAGGTCTCAGGTCCACAGAGCTTTTTAATCAGTGCTCTTACAAATATCTGCTATTGAACAATGAGAGCAGCAACAAGCCATGGAATTAAAGAACGGGTTTAATTAACAACAAGAATCAGAGCCTAATTAAGCAACTGGTTGGAATGAAATTTGTTGGAGTTTGAGGCCCTGACTTAGTTGGTCTTCTGTTGGCTCACTCGCATCACATTTAATTTCTGTTTAAGGAAAGAAATGAAGAAATTCATTTAAACCTTAAAAAAAGCAAGTCAATTAACATGAATGGAAAAGGAGTTCATTAGCAGCAAAAACCGGTTACTAATTAAGAAAAGGGTTAGAATGAAAACCTGCAGCCAATGGGGCCCTCCAGGACCGGAGTTGGAGACCTCTGGTCTAAATATTGCACTGTGGCCCTGGGAAACGTAATTTCCTACCATTGTATAATGTTCCTAGGTATACAGCATGTAGAGATGGTATGACAATAAAGTCCACTTGACTGGACCTGAATTTCTGGGTGTTCTGGAAGCAAAAGTGGATTTTAATTGGTACTACACTGCATAAGTGGCCATAGTAAAGTGGATACCTGGATGTATTTGAATTACACATACTGTATAATAAATGCCTTACGCCCAGAAGATCTCTAACTCTTAATGTAAGAAAACCTAATGACATACATATGGAAATGTTTAGATTGCTCGTGCAGGGAGAGTCGAGCAGACAGAAATGTAATGAAGCATTGTTGGTCCTCTTGCCCAGATGAGGTCATGGAGTAACATGACAGACGTTGTCTGTTTTGTTATAACCGCAATAACCACACACTCCATGTGCGTAGTTTCCGTATTGCTTTTTTCCTGCCCTCTTTCGAAAATGAGTGTTTCCTGTAAAGAGCAAAACATGATAGTCTGCCTAAACCTGTGAAAATTACTGAAAATGCATGCAAGTTCCTATTGTTTTTCTCACAGCAGAAATGTCAAAATTTATCCTCAAATCAGTTTTATATGATAAACTGAGAGGTATTCTCACGGGGCCAGACATGATTCTCAAACAACAATGCATGTCTGCAGACCACCCGTTTAAAAAGTGTGTAGTGGATAGTGGCAAACTCCTGTGCTGCAAAGGCTCCCCTCACAAAACACCCGCTCCCCCCTTCCAACTCCTCCAGTTTGTGCATATTAAACCACTGCTGAAGTTTCAAGAAGAGAGCAAAAGAAACCAAACAAAAGACTTCACAGAGTCACAGGGGTATGCTGGAGCCAATCCCAGCCAACACAGGGCGCAAGGCAAGAACAAACCCTGGGCAGGGTGCCAGCCTACCGCAGGGCACACACACACACATACACTAGGGACAATTTAGGATCGCCAATGCACCAAACCTGAATGTCTTTGGACTGTGGGAGGAAACCCACGCAGACACAGGGAGAAAATGCAAACTTCACGCAGAGAGGACCCGGGAAGCAAACCCAGCTCTCCTTACCGTGAGGCAGCAGCGCAACCACTGCGCCACCGTACTGCGGAACTGAAGGGTAATAAATTATTTGTACCTTGAAATGGGCGCTGCAACAATGGAGATGGACACACACAGGCCACCACAGCCACCTGGCCCCATGCATTTGAGAAGTTCATCTGTCAGCTACGATATCTTTCTGTCATTTTGCATCACTACATTCACCGGCCACTTTATTAGGTACACACCTATTTAACTGCTTGATAATGTAAATATCTAATTAGCCAATTCACTTCGGCCTGTAGACATTGTCAAGATGACCTGCCTGAAGTTCAAATTGAGCATCATAATGGGGAAGGAAAGGTGACTGAAGTGAATTTGAATGTGGCATGGTTGTTGGTTCCAGACGGGCTGCTCTGAGTATTTCAGATACTGCTGATCTGCTGGGATTTGTATGCACAGCTATTTGTAGGGTTTACAGAGAATGGTCTGAAAAATGGAAAATATCCAGTGAGTGGCAGTTCACTGGGTAAAAATGTCTTGTTGATGCCAGAGGTCAGAGGAGAATGGCCAGACTGGTCTGAGCTGATAGAAAGGTAACAGGAACTCAAATAAGCATTTGTTATACTCCATGTATACAGAAGGGCATCTCTGAACAAACAACACGTCAAGCCCAGAAGCAGATGGGCTACAGCAGAAGGAGACCAAACCGGGTGACACTCCTGTCAGCTAAGAACAGGCAACTGAGGCTACAGTTCACACAGGCTCACCAAAATTGGACGAAAGAAGATTGGAAAAAACGTTGCCTGGTCTGATGAGTCTCGATTTTTGCTGCGCCATTCAGATGGTAGTGTCAGGTTAAAGCATGGTTCCATCTTGCCTTGCATCAACAGTTCAGGTTGGTACTGGTGGCGTAATGGTGTGGAGGATATTTTCGTGGTACACATTTTGGGTCCCTTAGTACCAACTGAGCATCATTTAAATGCCACAGTCTACCTGAGTATTGTTGCTGACCGTGTCCATCCCTTTATGACTGCAATCTACTCATCTTCTGATGGCTCCTTCCAGCATTATAACGCGCCATGTCACAAAGCTGAAGTTTTCTTAAGTGTGACGAGTTCACTGCACTCAAATGGCCTTCACAGTCAGCAGATCTCAATAAATTAGAGCACCTTTCTCGTTTGTCAAATTCCTTATGTACTTATAGAATTCATCATTTATCTCATATGCATAGACCTATACTGCAGCGTCCTGGTAATAAATGCTCCAATTTAGAGTCATTAGTTGGATTTTGATTGCACGTTCAAGTTGAGCTTTTGGGGGTATGAGAAAAATAAAATGGAGTGCTTAGGGAAAAATGTTTAAATTCTTCATCAGGAGGGTCCGGATTTAATCCCAAAACTGTGAATCCTGTGAGGCAGAAGTGCTAACCATTCTGCCACTATGTCTCCAGCACATGAACATATATTAAAACTCATTCAGCCTTTGTGACGTGTCACATTCTACCCTCACCAGTTTCAAGTTTAAATGTGATTGGCTAAGCAGTGAGTTAGTGGCAGCCCTTTTTTGGCCCCAATAGAAGTAGAACACAGCATGAAACGTTGCCTTTGCCAAGCAGAGATGTCATTGCCAGGGCATACAGTGAGAGTGAATAAGTTCAAAAGCATTGAAGCAAGTCCCTAGAATAAAGTCCCTTTATTTTTCTTCCAAATTTATCTGAATATGGAATTTGCATGAGTGTTAAGATAAATTAGGAGTCCCCAGATGGGTATGGATGAAAGCTAACTCTGCTGTGAACTGACGCCCTAATCCAGAGGTGGGTCCTGCCTTACCCACTGTGCAGATGATGCTTATGATGCTGAATACTGACAAGACCACATTCGCTGTGCTGTTATGTTCTAGTCAGCGCATGCTGCCTGGCTTGTATTTGTTCCCCGTTTATGTGCCGCCTTTGATTATCTGAAAGCATAATTTCCCTTTCCTTATTGTACTTGTATATTATTTTTAATAGTATGCTGTTTAAGTACAGTTTACTTTCTATGAATTTTGTGTTTTCATGTCTTATGCTTCTTGCATTCTGTGGGAGGAATCCCAGGAGGCGAGGCCAACCAAAACTGCTGCAGGGTCCTCCTCCTGGCTTTATATTGCAGTCAGAAATGGACCCTGCAGTGAGCCATTGAGTGTCAGAGATTACTGTGAGTGGTGTTGTTTCATTTTTTTTCTTCATTTTCTTGTTTATTCTGTTGTTGGTTTATTATTTTGGACTTATTCACCTTTGGATTGCCTTTTAAGCAAATCCATTTCCTCTCTTTTGAGAATTGAGTTGTATTTTTCAAGCTTTGATAAAAGAAACCATCATTTTATAAAGATACGTTGTTGACCTTTTTGTTCACAAGCCAGGGGTTTATGGTCACCCTCTCCTTGTTGCTACGTTTTTGATTTTTCTTTGTATTTTAAACTCAGATTCATCTTTTTAAGCTTGTATTGGCCCCAGCCTGCAGGAAGCAGTTGGGGATTGAATGACTTGGGATGAGCCTCTTCTGTTATGATGGACATTATTTATTACATTTTTGTAGGAACAAACTATACATCTTTAAGTTTTTTTCTTTTTTTTTTACCTCATCTGTTTACGACATTTGTTTTGTGCTTAAAGCCTTCTAAGAAAAGTTATAATTGTCTTTTGTTATTACACAGTGCCATATTAAGTGCCACCATTTTTTGTTAGTCAGTGCTACAGTTTACACGGGGATTTTAATCAGAAGGCTATGGGAGAAGTGCCACATGTGACATCACCAGAGAACGACATCCACATCCAGGAATTATCCAATTGTTACATCAGATTTTCTGTTACTTATGTATCAATTTCTAATAATTCACTTACCTATTATTTGTTTATCTATTTATAGTATAGTATAGTAGAGTTATTTGCCTGTCTTGCCTTTGTCCTATTTTTGTATATGTTGCACTGTGGTTCTTTTATTTCATGCCTCTGTGTGCATGCAGTACATTGTTATGGATGATATGACAATAAAGCCACTTGACTTGGTTTGACCTGACCAACAGTAAATAGCACTGTGTAATGTTACCAGACTTGCTTAGGGGACTGACGCCTATCCCAACAGCATCAGCTGCTAGGTAGGAACCAACACTGGATAGAATGCATGTACACCACTTACCCACACACTCCTACTCCAGTCAGTCCAGTTTAGAATTGCCAAGTCCCCTAACCTGCACGTATTCCACCTCGATACTAGAAGTATCCAGAGCAGGGGTCTCCAACACGTCACTCGTGAGCCACCGTAGCTCACCACCCCTTTCCAAGTAGCTTGACAAAGGGTTAATAAATTTGAAAACTTGATTAGTCAAATTAGGGGTGGGCAATCTTTCCAAAAAATCATATCACAATCCACAATCTGAATTGCAGTCTATCTTTTCAATGTGGCATACACTTAAGAGAATATCCAGACTCACACTCAAGACCTAAGTAACACTTTATTTTAAATATCAAACAAAGTTGAATTCAATTGTTCTCTCGTTCGCTAGCTAAGTGGAGTTAAGGAACACGCCCTGAAGCTGGTGAGTGAGTGAGGAAGGCCCCGCCCCCCTCGGCCCGCTGCGTGTTTCTCGGATTCACACAAATAAATTGTTACTGCAAACGAACTCTGATACATAGCGAAATGAGAGAAGTCACAAAATCAATCAGAATGTTCAAGCAAATTATAGAAAAACACCCGATCTAAATCCGTTAAGTAGTTCTCTCGTGAAAAGCGGACAGACATACAGACAGAGAGACTTTGGATTTTATATATTATATATTAGTAAACCTTCAAAATAATGTTCAGTTACAGTCTCAACAGCATTTCTGGAGATTAGTAGAGCCAGATAACTATAAGAATCTTCAACAAGCAGCTCTGAAAATGTCTGCTATGTTTGGGTCTCCATACCTCCGTGAGTCTGACGTGAATGTCATGAAATGAAAGTTCAGAACAAGACTGACAGATGAACATTTAAATGACTCCATAAGAGTGAACCTGATTGGCTCCACTCCACCATACACCTCCGTGCCAGTCATCTGACTAACTAAACAACACATCACACATGCAACTGGACCTGTGAATAAAGTGACACAGTGACATGTGACAAAATGACAAATGAAGAAGTCATATCTGTGTATTTGGAATTGCATTGTTTTGTTTTGACAGCATTCATGTTTTAATTCAATAGTGTGAGATAAACTAGAAAATGCATACAGGCATACAAAGTGCAATTGCAGGTGAACTAAATATTTTTTGTGATATTTTAATGCAAAATGTGAGTTAACTGTGGACACCAACATTTTGTAAATGTTCAGGCAAAACAAGCTGATTCAGTTTGTTTGGGTTGCAATAAGTGATGAGAATAAACGTTGGGAAACATGAGGAGCTCTCGGCCAGTTTCATTTTGTAAAAGTAGTTCTCAGGGGGAAAAAAGGTTGGAGACCCCTGATCCAGAGGAAGGCCCGTATAGACACCAGGCAATTTCTATGTGCAGGATTTGAACCCAGGACACTTAACTTGTGAGGTAAGAGGAACTAGCCACTGTGCCACCAAGCTGCCCTTCAGTGAGCTATGTGTTGTTTATCCAAACAAGTCCCTGTTGTTGCATGTCTTAACTTTACAAAGCCACTCTTAAATGGTTGCACATGTCCTTCACTGTCTGTTTTGAATTATTGTGGAACCCAGCCACCCACAATCAGTGGGGTATGCTTTTGTATTTTCAGTACATCACATTGCATTGTTTTCTCTGTTGTTTGATCTCTGACTTTTTTTTCTTTTTTCCTTTTTATTATTTGTCAAGTCTCATTTTGTTAATTATTAGCAATGGTCAGTAAATTTAAATGTAGCGGTTTTGTTGTTCTGATGATGTGCTGGGTTTGAGGTAGCAGGGCTTTTGTTGTGGTGAACATCGTCGTAATGGTAGGCAGTCAGTTGTTTAAGCTGTTGCTCGGCTGCACCCTTTCTTGTTCGTAGTGAAGACCAAAACTGTGGGGATGGCTGTTAATGTGACAAGGACACCTTGAGTAAAAGGCTTTTTATAGGGGTGTTTGGTTTATTTAGTTTAGGCAACAACAACATTTATTTTGTGGCCAGGTGCAGGAATGACAGGTCACGCAATGCTAATTGTAGCTGCGTTTTTCCAAAATTGCCAAAGTTAAGCAGCTCTAACTGAAAAAAATGACGCGCAGAAATGATTCCACAGACAAAATATCTTCGTTTTTAAAAGTTTAGTTAAGTTTCAAAGTAAAACAGTTCACACAAAAGAAGAAAATTAAAATAGCAAAAAAAAAAAAGAAAAAATTCATGTTAAGAAAAGTTCAGTTCAAAGCTTAAATCTTGTTACATCTCAAATCGTTACTATTTACTTAAAATTTCTGAACCATTTCAAAATGGTCAGAAAACTGTATGCTTATCGCATTTCTGGGTTGAAAATGGGTCTTTCAAGTCCCTCATTACTGGGACCTGTTCTAAACACAACAGAATCTATTAACACACTGTTCCTCAGTTATAGTAAGAAGGTTCTATCTCTTACTAACTAATAGGGGGAAAAGACTATACCATTGTCTATGACTATGGAAGAAATTTATATTCTATTCAAATTAAGCAAACATTAATATGAGTTTAACTAAAATCTTTAACTTTCTAAAATTGGCTCTTACACTTATAATAATGATGAATTTTATTTATATAGCCCCTTTCCCATGCTCAATG
>JANRMT010062823.1:14353622-14366571 GCA_026402145.1 Polypterus bichir lapradei
AGCGTCCCTTGTATGAAATCAACTGGGCAAACCAACTGAGGAAGCATATACAGGAAGTAAAAAGAAACATTGTCCGCAGAATCCGCGAAGCAGCGAAAAATCCGCGTTATATATTTAGTTATGCTTTCATATAAAATCCGCGATAGAGTGAAGCCGCGAAAGTCGAAGCGCGATATAGCGAGGGATTACTGTATCTGTAGATAAAAGCTATGTAGTTGGGGAAAAAAAATTAGTGAGAATTTGATTTTGCGATATTTTATTTAATGAAAAATTAACAAACGTATCATTTACTTCTGGGGAAACATTCCACCCTTAGCTGTACTAGCTTGTATTCCCCCCCTGAAGAACTGGGTAGCAGTCGTTCCTGTGAGAGTACAGCAGAGGTGTGTCATTGAATTTTGCATTAATCTTCGGAAGAGTGGTAATAAAAACTCTTGAAATGTTCCAGAAACCATATGGTGATGAAACGATTAGCCATGCTGCTGTATTTTGGTGGCGGTAGTACTTTGGCAACATGTGAGTGAGTGATGAAGTGGGGAGACCATCCAGAACCGTTCCAAGGCTAACAAACTGTTGCAAGAAGACAAAAGGCTCACTTTACTCAACTGTGAAGGATGCTTTTTCAAAGAAGAGAAATGTTCCGAGCCTATGGAATCATCTGATTCTGATTTAAAAAAATAATAATAATAATCTTTACTTTTCAATCCGCCCTCGTAAATAAAAACAAATGTACCAGAAATTATCTTATAAAAAGAAAAATAATTCAGAAATAACAAACGTAACAATAAATAAGAAAATGCAACATAACAGTTTTGTGGCATGAGTGAGTGAGTGTATCAAGTAAGAGATTCAGTCGTGCACCTCCTCCCTAGTCAGACCCTTTTCCTTCAGATCTTCTTTGACTTTATCCATCCACCTCCGCTTTGGCCTCCCTTGCTTTCTCTTCCCCTGTTCTTGCATTCCCATTGCTCTTTTGCCCAACTATTCATTGTCTCTCCTCATCACATGTCCATTTCACTTCAGCCTAATTTCCTGTAGTTTAGATATCTCTACAACTTTTGCTGTACCTATAACTCTCATTTCTTATTCTGTCCGTTTTTGTAACTCCTCAAATCTATCTCAATATTCTCATTTCTGCCACATCTAACTTCTCCTGCACAATCTTTAGTGACTCAGCTCCTTCCTCCATTGCTGGAGCTACAACTGTCTTACTTTTAGCCTTCACCATAATTCTACAGTACAATCACAAAAACCACCTGATACCTTCTTCCAATTGTTTCATCCACTCTGCACTCTGTTGGTTATCTCTGCATCATGTTCTCCATCTTGGGCTACCACTGATCCTAGATATTTAAACATCTCCACTCTTTTCAGTGGCTCTCCCTGCAGGCTAACTTCTGAATCCTGATCATCATTAAACTTTATGCAATCTGTTTTCTTCCTCCTATTTATCTTCAGTTTCCTATCTTCATTAGCCCTTCTTCATTCTTCCAACTTCCACGGTCTTTTATCCCACGTGTCAACACATCCTTAATCAGATCAAAGAGGTAAGGACTTCAAGAAGATCCCTGGTGCAGACGTTCTCTAACTGGGATCTTGTGTGTTACCTCAACACTGCTTTTCACTTCCTCGTACATATCCTGGGCAATCCTCACACACTTCTCCATTCCTCCTTTCACTCTCATGCACCTCTTCACGTGGCTTCTCTATCATAAGCCTTCTCCAAATCGATGACCACCATATGCAGTCCTTTCCGGTTTTCTTGATGCTTCTCTATGAGAGTACAAAGACTGCATTAGTTGGTCCTTTCCCTGGCGTAAACCCAACTGCTCCTCCCCTATGGTGGTTAATTCCCTAAGCTTTCTCTCTATAACCTTTTCCCAAATTTCCATTGTGTGTGACATCAGCTTTATCCCCTCTATAGTTTCCACAATCCTGAGTGTGCCCCTCTTCTCCTTATAAATGGGCACTATCACATTGTTCCTCCACTCCTCTGGTACTCTCTCCTGTTCCTAAATCTTTTGCATTAGGTCCCACAGCACATCTACTCCCTCTTCTCCTAAACTCTTCCACACTTCTGCAATTTAATCGGGTCCTGCTGCCTTCCTATTTTTCATTCTTTTCAGTGCCACCGGGGGGCAAACCTGTCCAACTTGATGCCTTTTCGATTCCTGGATAAATAGAGAGGGTTAGTGTTGGGATGGGTATCCAGCTGTAAAACTTAGCCAAAACCTTAATGATGGAATCAATCCCATCAGCTTAATTTTACTGATTAAAATCTGATTAAAGCAAGCATTAAATCATGCTGAAAAGTGTAGACAAATGCAGTATACCGGTGCGTATCAGAATTTTTAATAATACCGTGAATTGGACTTTTGGCTATACTGACCACTCCCAATTTCAGGCAGCTTTGGCTCTAAAATCAAAACCGACCCTCTAAAAGCGGTATTTAAAGTAACACCAGATGGGATAATGTTAGGCAATGAGAAGTTTATTGTGGTATCTGGCACTCATATTGCTTTCATGAAAAGTCATTTTGGGTAACTGGAAGAATTCTAACGCACCTCCTGTAACTCAACTTAAAAGTGAAGGTTTAGATTATTATAACCTGGAAAGAATGAAATAGTCTGAGGAATGGGTCAAGGATTCTTTTAAGATCTGTGGTGGGCTGGCTCCCTGCCCGAGGTTTGTTTCCTGCCTTCTGCCCTGTGTTGGCTGGGATTGGCTCCAGCAGATCCCCGTGACCCTGTAGTTAGGATATAGCGGGTTGGATAATGGATGGGTGGATGGATTCTTTTAAAATTTAGCAAGAATTCATGATTGCTATTCTAAAATAAGCACACTGATTCACCCTTTATGCTTTCCTAATAGATACTGCGCAGTGAATATAGAAAGTCTGGATTTTTATTGTCTCAAAGTGTCTGCCTGAGGGTAGCAGTTTAAATAGAGAGTGACTGGGATGAGATGGATCTTTAATTAGGCTCTGGACCTTTTTCAAGCAGCAAGAACTGTAAAGATCTTTCAAGGATGGGAGAGGGCATCCGATGGTCTTCTGAGCAGTGGTGACGACCTTCTGGAGCACTTTCCTCTCTGATGCACTGCAGCTGGCAAACCACACAGATGCATTAAGTCAATATGCTCTATATGGAGCAACAGCAGAAGGACATGAGCAGCTGTTGGGTGAAATAGTTCTTCCTGAGGATCCTCGGGAAATAAAGTCTCTGGAAGTAAAGTATCAAGGACAGAGACAATATCAAGTGCAAGAGAGCCCTGCAGATCCTTAGCTGTCACCTTGGGGTTCATTTTCACCACATTGAGTATATTATATAACAAGCTCTTCCAGCATGCTACAGGAGTAACCTTCATTCGTCACCGCTTGGGGAATAGATTTAGGCAAAATTCTTTTAGAATTTCTTTTGTAACTGTTTTAAGCTTTAAACACTTCAGTGACTCTTTGTCCGCAGGGGGTTGGTGCCGTACCCGTAGTCCCTCCTGTTATTTTTCCTTTGCCTCAAGATCTCCTCCCATCTAGAACGATCGCTCTGCAAAGGTTTATGCGGCCTTCACATGACAGACATGCAAGTAAGAATTTCAGTGTACCCTGAATGTGTGACCAGGGTCACAATGGCCAGGACTTTGGGTACACACTACTCTTTTTGAAAGATGCCCATTGACATTTTATGACCACAGAGAGCCATCTTATCCAAATGATGGTGCCTATTTTTATGGCACAGTGTCCCCATCACTGCACTAGGTGCATTGGGATTCACACAGACAGACCACAGGGTAAGCACACCTTGTTTACCTCACCAACACCTCTTCTATCAGCGACCCAAGCTCTTCCTAGATGATCTCCCATCTAGATACTGGTTAGAACCAAACATGCTTAGCTTCAGGTAGATTATCTGTTGTGAAGTGCATGTGGTAGGTGTGGCAGCTGGGTCAACAACAATAGTCATGATGCAAATATCCCATATTTTGTATTCCAAGGTGTAAGTGTCATGGAGGGCAGAAAGGCATCCTTGCTGGATGAGAGAACAACTTCCTGGCTGGTTAGAAAGGATATCAGGGATGGACCAGCAGAAGCTTGATACCAGTTCCATCTCCATACAACAGGTGGCAGTGGTTTTCCCGAGGCATCCCAGTTTGGACAGCCACAAGGGTTGCATGGGAGTTGGAGTCTGAAAGTGCAGCCCTGTTGGGGTCCATTTGTGCCATCAATGGGCGCTGTTAGATGAGGTCGTCCCTAGTTCCCCCATGACCCAGAAGTGCTTCCAAGGTACCAGAAGCATTCCCGGGTCCTGTTCAAAAGCAGCCTGTTACTTCAACTCAACGTGTCTGAGTTGGGAGGTAGCGAGTGACAGTCACCTGGAGGGCAGAAGGACACACAAGAATTTTGTAGTTCTATGTATGTGTCTATGCTCACTTTGGAAAAGTATTGGTGAGCAATAAAGATCCTTTATTTGAACCCAAAACTACGTCAGGCATGACTGTGTCCGAGGTTTGGGGTCTCAGTAGTGCTCTCTATTGGTTACATGTAGCAGTCTTTTTGTTCCAAATGTAACTAGTTGAATAAAAACACAGTTTCTGTTCACCAATAGTGTATATTCTTATGGTTCCTTCTTACCTGCTTGTCCAATCACAGGTCGCAGAGGGAACAGGCTGAGATACAGTTTCCTCTGTATGTTTCTACTTGGATGCTTTGGCCACTATAATTGTCTCTAATGTGTTTATTTATAAATCTGTACATTCATTTTTTGATGGATGAAACTGGTTTTCTCTAATGCAGTAAGGAAAAGAACAAGTTCAGAAAATGAATGGATGTGATTTCCTTGGTGGTGTAACATTTTTATGTAGAACATACAGTGCAGAAACTATTCTGGCTCCTTCACCTTTTTAATTTTCTTCTGTTGCAGCCTTTTGCCAAAATGGCTTAAATTGATTTTTTTTTTCCATTGAGCAACACTAAGAAAGATTTGCAAGTTTATTGAAAAAACTGAAATGTCCTATGGACACAAGCATTCAGACCCTTTGTCATGGCACTTCTAATCTGGCTAAGGTGCTTCCCATTCAGTTAATCACCGTTGAGATGTTTCTACACCTTGCTCGGAGTCTTTCTTCTTCTTCCTCTTGTTACTCCTCTTCTATCTTTTCCAAACAGCTCAGTCAATATGGGACAGACCTTTTTCCTTCAGATCATCTTTTGCTTTATCCATCCACCTCCACTTTGGTTTCCCTTGCTTTCTCTTCCCAGGCACTGTATTTCCATTCCCATCACTCTTTTTTCGATGTATTCATTGTCTCTCCTCATCACAAGTCTATATCACTTCATATCTACTTTCCTGGGATTCCTTAGATTTCTCTCCCACTTTTGTTGTACTTCTGATTATCACATTTCTTATTCTGTCCTTTTTTTGTAACCCCACACATCCATCTCCACATTCTGATTTCTGCCACATCTAACTTCTCCTGTGCTCCCTTTGCTACCTGTATTTCAGCTCCATCCTCCTTTTTCTGGTCTTAAAATCCTTACATTTAAACTTTTCCTTAATTCTTTGATCACACAATACTCCTTCTTTGAATTATTCTATCCACACTGCACTCTGTGGGTTATCTCTACATCTAATATACCACTGGTCCTAGAAATTTAAACTCCTGCTCTCTTCAGTCACTCTCCCTGCTGGCTGACTTCTAAATCCTGATCATCATTAAACCTCAAATATTACATTTTCTTCCGATTTATCTTACAATTCTCTTTCTTCCAAATGCCTTCTTCATTCTTCCAACTTCCTCTCCACTTCCACCTGTTTTCACAACACAACACTTTGTCATCAGCAAAAAGCCTGCACCAGGGTGATTGGTCTCCTATCCCATGAGTCCTCCACCTCTGGCAAATTGATTTTTAATTTCTCATATACGACGTAAAGGGAAAGTATTGTAATCGTCCAAAAATTCAATACCGAGATTTTGATGAATCTCAACATTTTTAGACTTGTCTGTGCCCGAAAATACCATTTTTGGAATTATGTCTGTGTGTGTGTATGTGTGTAAACACGATAACTTGAGTATGATTTTACTTAAGTCAACCAAATGTTGCGTACAAGTATTAGGTACAAAAACGTAGATTTCTGTCAACTTTTGAGCTATTTCCACTAACTGGAAGTGGTACATTAACTTTATTCATACAGCTGCAGAGTCTGATTTATTCAACTTTACTTTTATAATAATTATTCAATATATTATTAATTTGACTTGATTTGTTGTTGATTGTTCTTTAATGTACATAATATAAAAATATAATCATTGTTTTGCGGTTTACTTCTCAAATATCCATCCCCGTATCTGTATATACGAGAAAGTCTAAGGGAGACCATTTCCAATTTTTTCATCTTGGGATGATCCTAGATATTTAAATTGATCCACTAAATACCTTCCTTGGTGCCCATCTGTGGTCAATTCAGTTGATTCTGCTAATTCTGAAAGGTGCACACCTGCCTCTCTTCAGAAGGTCCCACAGGTGAGCAAAAACCAAGCCGTGATGTTAAAAGAATTGCCTGAAGAGTCAGGACTGAGTCGAGGCACAGATCTGGGGAAGGCTACAGAAAAGGTTCCCAAGTGCACAGTGGCCTCCATAATTCTTAAATGGAATAAGTTCAGAGCAATGAAGACTATTCTTGGCTTCCTAAGGCCAAATGAACATTTGGGGGAGAACAGCCATGGTAAGAAGAACCAGATGATCACCGTGGCTGAGATCCACAGAAGTTGTGTAGGAATGGGAGAAACTTCCAGAAGCCTCTGCTCCGTAAAGATACGTGGACACTTGCTTGGAATTTGCTACTGTACTGGTGTAACCAAGATTAGCATCATGTCTTGAGGAAACTAAGCACTGCTCATCATCAGTAGTGACATCATCATGCTTAGTGACTGTGGACTAGGAGATTAGCCAAAATAAAAGGAAAGCTGAGCAGAGCATTGTGCAAAGATACCCTTAGTGAAAACCTCCTCCAGAGTGCTCTGGACTTTAGACTGAGCTGAAAGCTCACTTTGCAACAGGATGATGACCCTAAGCACAAAGCAAAGTCAACACAGGAGTGGCTTAGGGACAACATGTCATTGAATTGTCCCAGCAGAGACCAAGCGTGAACCCAGTTGAACATTTCTGGAGACCCCTGAAAATAGCTGTCCATCAATGGCTTCCATTCAGTCTGACAGAGTTTGAGAGGATCTGCAGAGAAGAATGACAGAAAATCCCCAAATCCAAGTGTATGAAGCACATTGCGTCAAACCCAAGGAGACTCCAGGCTGGAATTGCTGCCAAAGGGACTTCAACTAAGTACCAAGTAAAGATATTTCAATTCTTTATTTTTAATAAATTAGCAGTGATTTCTATAATCTCATTTTTGCCTAGTCACTCTGGGGTATTGAGTGTTGCTTGATGAGGAAAACAATACTTTAAGTGATTTTTAGCATAAGGCTGCAACATGGCAAAATTTGGAAAAAGCAAAGGGGTCTGAGTACTTTGTGAAGGTGACTGTATAAAAGGTAAAGTTATACCACAGAACAGACCCCATATTAATAAGCACTTACACAAGTGCAGTCCTGTCACTTCTTGTTCTATTCTCCTGTTCGAGTAGAACTTTGTAAAAGTGAAAATCCCCAGTGTTCTGTCCTAGAGACGTCTGCTTGGGAGCTTTTCCAAGATGTCTGCCAAGCAGCTGTATTAAATAAGAGGTAAAAGACCAGACCCCCTATGGATTGCCACGGGGCGCTTATTATACCTTACGAGCTCCAAGACTTTGCAACAAATGGTCAGCATATGTCACGCAATAGTAACTATCCAAAGCTCTTTGACTCTCTTTTTGGTAAAAGCGCGTTAATGTCGGACTTCCCATTCCCCCCTTGGCATCCAACATTTTTATATTCTGATATGCTGTTTAACAGACCTTCTTTCTTCCTCTTTGCAGAACGATCCGAGAGGAACAAACCAGAGCAACGTCTTTCAAGGTAAGAGCAGCCTTTCTGTAGCAAAGCTTTTCCTGCGGTTTGAAGGATGGAAAGAAGGTGTTAATGTTTTTGGACTGTTTTGTGAATTAGTTCTTAATTCAAATAGCAGCAGAGCAAAAACGCTATGAAATGCTCTTGAAATTATTAACATGCAATAGTAGGCATTTGCACAAAAAATATCCCAAACAGGGCTGAAGACCAGACCATACAGCTTCTTTGGCTTTTGGCGTGTTTGTGCCTTCTTGTTGTAGTGTGACTTCTGCTAGAATGTAGAAAAATGCATCAGTTTTAAAGCTATATATACTACTGATTTGTGTGCTTATTTCATAACAACAGAGTTGCATGGATTTGAATAAATAATCCAAACTGCAATCCCCGTCTAAGGCAGGGGTGCAGGTCTTCATTGTAAATATTTTTTTAATTAGTGACCAGTTTTTGCTGCTAATTAACTCATTTTCCATTCATTTTAATTGAATTAATTGTTTAAGACACATTCCTTGTTTATTCCCCTAACGGCACCCACACAGAAATGAGATGTGACGTCAGTGAGCCAACAGATAACCAGCTAAGTCCAGGCATCAAACTCCTACCAATTTAACTCCAACTAATTACTCAATTAGAAGCCGATTCTTGTTATTAATTAAACCCGTTATTAAATCTCATGACTTGTTGCCGCTCTGATTCTGCTATAGCAGACATTTCCATATCTATTGATGTTTCTTTTTTTCTAAATATACCGTCAAAATATTCTGTGGATCTGAGCAGATCGACATTACTGTGACCTTCACCTTTCTTTATTTTCAGATATTCTCCAACCAGTTTTTGTAATTAGAAGCCAATTCTTGTTGTTAATTAAACTGCCTATTAAATCCCATGGCTTGTTGATGCTCTCATTCTTCCACAGCAGACATTTCCGAAGCTGTTGATTTTCTTTCTTTCTTTCTGACCACGTCAGCAAAATGTTTTGTGGACCTAAGCAGATTACTAAGACCCCCATCTTTCTTTATTTTCAGATATTATATGATGGACACAGATTAGCTAGTCATGTGTTAGTAGAAAAAAAAGAAGAAATAATTAAGGGGTCTGAGTCTTAAATAGCAATTTAAATTAATATAAAATGAGTTAATTAGCAGCAAAAACTGGTGCCGAAATAAAAAAAAAAAAGGGTTAGAATGAAACCTTGAACCGGCAGTAGCACTCCAGGACTGGAGTTGGAGACCCCTGGTCTAAGAAGTAGATGAGTACAAACTGAGATGTAGAACTGGAGCAAAGAAGTAACCAGTAGAAATGGGAATTGCCAAGTTGGCCACAATTTGATATTTTCCTGATGCATAGGTTAACATATGCTTGTCCGTTTTGTATAATGTTTTAAAATACTAAGCATCCTGTTCTGGAATATATTGCAATATACAGTGGTTTTGGAAAGTATTAAGACCACTTCACTTTCTGCACCCATTATTGTGTCACTGTTTAAATTTTAAACGGACAAATGCAATCTAGATGCAATAATTAGATTCATAGTGAAAACACGTTTTCAGAAAGCTCTGTAAATCTATTAGAGATCAGAAAATGATCTCTTTCTATAGCACAATTTCATACAAAGGATGTAGCTCAAAGCTGTCAAAGAATTACATGCAAAGAGAAACAACTTAAATTTAGATAAGAATGAGAATGAATACTATACAAAAGATAAATAAATAATGCACACTTAAGGTGTAATTAAGAAAAATAGGATTCAGACCCTTTGCTTTAGCAACTTAGTTTGTCTGCTTTAATTCTCCTTCAGATGTTTTGAGAACTTCATTGGAGTCCACCTGTGGTAAAAATGAATTGATTGGACTTCGTTTCGAAAAACACACACGTACCTTTGTATAAAAGACCCCACAATCCACACTGCATGTCTGGACAAAACCAAGCTATGAAGTTCAATGAAGTTTCTGTAGTCCTATTGTGGGGAGTCATATATCAAGGCAAGGGGATGAAACCATTTCTAAAGCTTTGAGTATTCCCAGGAGCACAGTGGCCTCTGCAATTGTGAAATGGAAGAAGTCCAACCAAACTGATTAACCAATGTGGAAACCAGGGGCACTCCAGCTGCCCCGACCTTGACACAGACAGGCAGAGACACGAGTTCCAGCACAGCACTCATTTATTTACAAAAGGAGGAGTGCGTCTTCCTCGCTACCCTCAACACCACAGTTCTCAGAGCACCAAATACCTCCTCCTTCTTCTCCTTCTCCTTCTCCTTCTCCTTCTCCTTCTCCTTCTTCTTCTTCCTTTGTCCCTCTTCCTCCAACTCTGACTTGTTGAGTAGAGTGAGGCAGCCCCTTTTATGTTGGCCCTGGGGTGTTCCAGGTGGCTCATTAATCAGGCCTGGAATCACTCCCAGATGTGGTGAAAGCCCAATGTAGGGCTCTGTCGCTCCCCCTAGTGGCCCCCAACAGGGCTGTGTCAAATTCCCAGCGTACCCTGCAGAATTCCTTGGTGCCACAGCTGCCCAGGATGGCTGCCCTCTAGCGTCCCAGGGGAGGTAGTGTCTTGTAGATGCTCTCTCCCCCGGTCCTTCCATCCAGTTGGCCTTGGCCGCTCATTAGAGAGGTGAACAAGAACCCGATGGTCCCTTCTGACAGACCTTCAGAAGTACTCTGCTAAAATGGGAGATACTGTCGGAAGGACGGACCATCTTAGCAGCCCTCCATCAATCAGGCATTTATGGTAGAGTGGCTAAGCAGAAGCCTGTCTTGAGTTAAAGGTATTTGACAGCCAGATTAGACACTGAGAGCATGAGAGGAAAGATTCTCTGGACAGAGAAGATAAAAATCAAACTCTCTGGGCTGAACTCTAAGCACTTTGTCTGAATGAGCTTCAGGTGAAAAAATAAACTGAGCCAAGAGCAAAAGAAAAAAGTCCTTTCAGCCTGACAATTACACAAGGTCTACATTTAAGACAACATTGGAGTGGCTTTGGAACAAGTCTCTGTTTTTGAGTGGCCCAGACTTAAACCCCTTAGAACAGCCATGGAGAGACCTAAAGATGGCAGCTTACAGACGCTTCACATCCAGTCTGCATGAGCTTGAGAGGATCTGCCAGGAAGAATTGGATAAACTGCCCAAATCCAGGTATGCAAAACTTGTGGAGACTTACCCAAGAAGATACAAAGCTGAAGTTGCTACCAAAGGGGTTTCTACAAAGTAATAAATTAACGGTCTGAGTACTTCTCTCAATGAAAGATTTTAGTTTTTGACTATTAATAAATTTGTAAACCTTTTTGGCAAAATGTTTTCACTTTGCCATTATGGGTTATTGAGTGCAGATTAAAGGGCAAAAATGAAGATTTAGCCATTGTGATGAGCACGACAAAAACCACACCAGAAAAAGGTTTGGGACAGCCACCTGTATATTGTTCCTGGCTGCAATGGATACATTTTTAAGTACAGAGTTGTACAGGTTTGAGTCCACAACTGAAACGTCTTGTTGGAGCAAAGATGGTGGCTTTAAAGGAGAAAAAAGGAAGTGATGTCATCCCTGGGACATGGACTGGAAGTGATGTCGTTGGGCCCAGAACTGAAAGTGACATCAACAGCAGGGTTGGAATCCATCCATCCATCCATTATCCAACCCGCAATATCCTAACTACAGGGTCACGGGGGTCTGCTGGAGCCAATCCCAGCCAACACAGTGCACAAGACAGGAAACAAACCCCGTGCAGGGCGCCAGCCTGCCGCAGGGCCTAAAATCAGAAGTGATGTAATCAACAGGCCCGGAAACTGAAGTGACGTCATCAGGGTCTCGCAGGATTTCCTGTAACTAGTCTGCAGAGAATTGAGAAAGAGAGTTAGTGCACTCTGCCACCCCCTGGTCTGGCATGGAATTACTCTCATTCGGACACTTTAGCTGCCTCCTATGTGCGTGTGTGTGACACCATTTAAAATTAAATCTACAACAGAATACAATGAGCAGAAAGTGAAAGGGCTCTAAATATTTTTTGAATCCACTGTGCTTTCAAATGATTTATTTTGGAATTATATATATACACACACACACACATACACATATACAGTGCATCCAGAAAGTATTCACAGCGCATCACTTTTTCCACATTTTATGTTACAGCCTTATTCCAAAATGGATTAAATTCATTTTTTTCCTCAGAATTCTACACACATCTCTCCAGACCGCCCCCATCCATTCTCAACAGCAAGCCTGCTTGCCTGCTTGTACTGTTATGCACATAGCAGGAAGTTGTCTCTTGTCAGTACATCAGACGTGTTGACGTCTGGTGCCTTCCTGCTGTGATAGTGTGTACAGTGCTGTGCAGAAGAGCTCATCTTAACCTTTTGTCTTCTTCACCCTTCAAGAATGTTTCTGAAACACAAATCTGCTGCAAGTGCTGGTGATACAGTAAAGAAGAGAAAAACTATCACCATTGAAAATAAAGTAGAAATAAAACAGCAACATTTATTTATATAGCACATTTTCATACAAAAAATGTAGCTCAAAGTGCTTTACATAATGAAGAATAGAAAAATAAAAGACATAGTAAGAAATTCAAATAAGGCAACATGAATTAACATAGAATAAGAGTAAGGGTCCAATGGCCAGGGAGGACAGAAAAAACAAAAAAAACTCCAGATGGCTGGAGAAAAAAATAAAATCTGCAGGGATTCCAGACTATGAGACCGCCCAGTCCCCTCTGGGCATTGTACCTCACATAAATGAAACAGTCATCTTTGTAATTAGGGTTCTCATGGAAGGACTTGATGATGATGGTCACGTAGACTTCTGGCTTTTAGTCCATCAATGTTGGAGCATCATGATGCTTTGAGTAGGTGGTGGTGGTCAGAGAGAGGTGAAACTCCATCATTCATTGGCAGAGCACTTGGTTACAGCCGGTCAACAATAGCATTTATTAAAATAATGTACCTGTTACGACTTACATACAAAT
>JANRMT010062823.1:14366971-14419656 GCA_026402145.1 Polypterus bichir lapradei
ATATATATATATATAATATATATATATATATACAGTGGATGTTCAAGGAGGAAAGAGCATAGTTTCTTACTTGGGTATAGGGACAGTTGTGTTGGCCGGCTGGAGAAAGAAACAACTTTGTGCCCGGCTGGAATAATATAATGGTTGAGAGCAGTTCCATTCATCATATGGCAGTGGTCCCCTTGTGGCAGCCCAGTTGGGACACCCACAGGGGTGCTTGGGAGTTGGAATCCAGAAGTGCAACCCTGTTGGGGTCCCTGGGTGCCAGTAGAGGGCACTGTCAGTGAAAGACTTCCCTACTTTCCATACGACTCAGAAGTGCTTCCAAGTGGACACGCTGTGACATCGGAAGTCTTCCTTGGTTCAGCTTGAAAAGGAGCCTGACACGTCACATTTGGGAGTCGGAGTCAGGAGGCAGTGGGCTACAGTCTTAGAGGACGGAAGGAAGAAGACTTTGTTTTGTATTGTGGTTTGCATTGTTAGTTGTGGATAAATATGTTTTGTATTATCTCAATATCATGTTGTGCATTACTGTGTCTTAGGTTTGGGGCTCAATGATGCCCCATGGTGGTTACTCATATATATATATATATATATATATATATATATATATATATATATATAATATATATATATATATTGTATACATACACACACACTTAACAGTATATGTGCTGGAAGCAAAACTGACACTTTATCATTGGTCTTCTGCTTCTCATTTTACTTCAAAAATTTGTGAAATGTGACATAAAAAATTTCACAATAACCTTTTTCACATTGCGTGGGACTAGGTTACTGGATGTTTGTTTTATACAAATAAGAGTTCTGAAATCCCTCAGCTGGAAATATTGGTGATTGAAAACTATGTGTTTAATAACATAATTCTTGTGGTTTTTATTACTAACAACAAAAGGAATGCAAATTAAATCAAGAGACAAAATACATTTCAGCAAAGGAAATCTTTATGTAGCTTGTAAAGTTTCAATTTAATTAAGACCTTTTTAGCATGGTGTCACCTTTATATGCATTAATTTTTAACCCACTGTTTCATTCAAGGTAACTTGCAAGTCAGTGCGCACATTTTACAAACGTTCAGAAGTTGCAGCACTGACAGATGAAGGGATGTGCTGAGGGTTTTACAAAGATGTCTGGATACCTGGCCATTAGCTCACACAGCACATTTGTACTGTATCAAGTAAAGAAAATCTATACATTAATCAACATTCTCTTGCCAGGTATTAAAAAGAAACAATGGCGTATTATTTAACTATGTTATTTTCACACTGTCTTTAGGTGCATGTCATAAGCATAATCAAGTATTGTCATTTTAGAATTGTTTGCTGTTGCACCCTGCACCACCAGGGACCGGTCAGTGCCTGATGTGTGCCCCTGGCAGAGGGTTGTGTCCTACATGTGTGTGCGTGTGTGGCTTCACATAATTGTGTCATATGGCCCTGGCAGCCATCATGTCATAAGTTTTGGTCTAAATTTTATTTCTTAGTAGAAACTTTATGTTTTACTCATTATTTTCAAGGAACATTTTAACTGTAAGTGTGTTAACATATGAAATTTGACAAACAAGAAGAGGCCTTTCAGCTAAACAGCTAAGCTGACCCAGTCTCTCATCCAGAGAAGTTTTAAAGGTCTTTAAGATTTCTGCTTTAACTCCATGTCTCAGTAATTTTTGATTCCCACAACTCTTTGATTAAAGAAGTGCTTCCTGGCTTCAGACCTACGTACAGTAAATGCACTTCCCCTTAATCTCCATTGATGTTTTCTAATATGTGTGGTTTACTGTTAAATTGAAATAATTCTGCTGGATCTACTTTAGATTAAACTAAATACAGTTTATTAATCCCATGGGGAAGTTCAAATGCATACAGAAGCAGAAACATAAAAAAAAAACAAGGATACAGACTCACAGGACAAATAATCAATGCCTTTGAGAATTTTGAAGACCTGAATGAGGTCCCCATGCTGTCTCCTCTGCTTGAGACTAAACAGCTTTAATTCTCAAAATCTGTCCTCAAATCTTGGGATGCTCTTGATTGTGCTCCTCTGCACAGCCTTAAGTGCTGCTCTGTCTTTGTTGTAGCGTGGTGACCAGAACTGCACACAATATTGTAGTCAAATAATACTTTGTCACAACGCCATTAGTGAGTCATGTTTTGTTTTTTATCTTTGCTTGTGATAACTCAGTGAGGGTGACTAACAAGCAAGACATTCTCACTTTCTTGTATCAGTGCTCGAAGGAGTTCTGTTTATCTATCATCTCTGTTTTATAGTTTCCTTTTCTATGTAATATATAGTTAATTTTGTACTTATGGCACTATAATCTATCTATCTATCTACTAATTATATAGTGCCTTTAATATTGTCTATTACATAGTGAAATTAATATGTATCTATTTATGGCATGTGACTCTGTCTGTCTGTCTATGTATCAAATAGTACATGATGATACCACAGAAAAGATGACTTGAAACAACCCAACAAATGAAGGGTTCCCAGGGTAGGGAGACATAGAAAAGTCACTGGAAGCTTCTTCAGATCATGTTCCGTGTCCAAAGTCAGACGCTATTCAAATTCAGACCATTGGGTTTCCCAAACTAATGGGATGCATCCAGCTCTGGGTGTTGCGGTCAGGGTTAGCAGCCCCCAGTGGGATATCTATCTATCTATCTATCTATCTATCAAATAATGTCTTTTGTATCTATCTATCTATCTATTTATCTATCTATCTATCTATGTCCATCTATCTATCTATCTATCTATCTATCTATCTATCTATCTATCTATCTATCTATCATATAGCGCCTTTCATATCTATCTATCTATCAAATAATTTCTTTCGTATCTATCTATCTATCTATCTATCTATCTATCAAATAGTGTCTTTCCTATCTATCTATCTATCTGTCAAGTAGATAGGAAAGACACTATTTGATAGATAGATAGGAAAGATACTATATGATAGATAGATAGACAGATAGAGAGAAAGGCACTATATGATAGATAGATATGAAAGACACTGATTGATAGATAGATAGATAGGAAAGACACTATATGATAGATAGATAGATAGATAGAGAGAAAGGCACTGTATGACAGATAGAGAAATGCACTATATGATAGACAAATAGTGTCTTTCATATCTATCTATCTATCTATCTATCTATCTATCTATCTATCTATCACATAGTGCCTTTCTCTCTCTATCTATGTATCTTTCTTGGAATGCTTATCAAATAGGCCTCACCAGGGTGATGTTAAGCAAGGTCCCCTCATATTTATCATGAAATTCTGAAAGTTCAGATCTTTTTTTTTTTCTTCAGTTGATGAGAAGCAGATGTGGCCGGTGAAGTAGTGTACTCTGTTATTTACATACTGTGTGTCAAGCTCAAACTTTCTGGCTGCTTCATCATTTTTAAAATGACACAAGTATTCTGGTATCTCCACAATGCGTGACTGTCTCAGAGAAGGTTTAATTACTGTAGCAGTCCCCAGCTTTACTTAGCCCCAAAAGCTAACTCCTTTTTAGTATTTACTTTGAAGCTCTTGCTTAAATGATAAGGCCATTTCACCATGGTTTTTTTTTTGGGGGGGGGGTTGAGGGTATGGGGAGGGGAGTGTGTGACTAGACACACACCAGCCTTGTTCCCAGTAATGTAATCTACTTGCATTATTGAAGCAAGAGATAGATGTTGATGGATCCTTTACGTGATGTGATGTATTATGATGACGAAATGCATGCCAATTAACTAAACTCTTTTGACTAACTTAGTCAAGTGAAATATTTTCACCTTCATCTAATGCACAACTGATTTTATTTATATATAAAGTTCTTTTACTATGTCATGAGGCTTTAGAGTGATGAAAGTGCTAAAGTTTTATGTACACACCTTATTTTCATCACAATCTTGACAGGCCATGTAATGAGTCCATTCAGGATATTAATTTATTTTAGCTGATCCAAAGTGAACCTTTAAAACTAACGTTTCATGAAGACGGGTGCCCCATTAAGGGCTGCTTCCTGCATTATATGATATACAGTATAGTGAAACGTCTCTTAGACAAACCTAAATTTTGTTTACAAAAACAGAGAAAATGTGACGTTTGCAGGTGCCTATCATTATGTCCAATATGCTCATACATCTATAGTTTTAACTCAGTGTATTGTCATTTGGTTTTTTACGGGTGGTTTAAGGTCTCTACGTTAGAATACTCCAGTAGCAGTGTTATGTGTAAGCACCCCCGATTATATTTAACTTCCTTTTTTATGTATATTTTGTTCATATTTTATGCTTTAATTTGAGGGGGAGTCAAGCTAAAGTTAGAAAATAGGATTTATCAGAAATTTGAACAAACCTTTTTTAAAATTGATCAAGTCATTTCTCAATGTGGTCTCCACCCATCTCAATGCACTTGCGCCACCTGCCTGGATTGCAGCAGACTTGACAATTTTTGCCCACTCCTCCAGATCTGACAAATTATGATGGCAACCACTGTGCACAGCTCTCCTCGGGCCACCCCACAGGTCTGGGTTCTGCCTGGGCCATTCCAGAACATTGATCCTTCTTAGAAGAAGCCATTGCTCTGTTGATTTTGATGTATGCTTAGAGTTGTTGACCTGCTGAAAAGTGAAGTTCTTCTTTATCTTCCTAAGAGACGCTTTAAGGTTTTCTGCCAAAATAGGCTGATATTTGGAGTTATTCATGATTCCACCCACCTTGACTAAAGCCTAGATTCCATCTGAAGAAAAGCAGACCCAAAGCCTGATGCTGCCTCCACCATGCTTCACTGTGGTGTTCTTGTGATGCTGTGTTATTTTTGCACCAAGCACACCTTTTGGAGTTCTGGCCAGACAGTTCAACCTTGCTGTCATCAGACCATAATCCATTTTTCCACATGGTTGTGGGAGATGGGGTGGACCCCTTTGCAAAGTTTAGCCGTGCTCAGATATTTTTTTTTTTTTTTTGTGAGACTTGCTACCCTAGTCTACAGCCCAGACATAGGAAGAATACGACTGATTGTTGTCACATGCAGTTAACAACCAGTACTTGCCAGGAAATCCTTCAGCTGCTTTAATGTTGCTGTAGGCCTCTTGGTGGCCTCCCTGACTGGTTTTCTCTTCATCTTCTCATCAATCTTGGAGGGACATCCTGATCTTGGTAGCGTTGCTGTGTTTTCTCCACATGTTGATGGCTGTCTTCACTGTGCTCCATTGGATGTTGAATGCTTTACCCCTGCCCTGATTGATAACCTTTCAATCATGAGATGCTATTCATGTTTTAAAAAGTCTCCGCTGCCCGTAGCTTTTGGAGTATGTTGTAACCAAGAAGATATCAGAATAATCCTACAGGAATCAGCCAAACTCAATGAGAGCCACTTTAATTGACATCAGGTGTATGCTAACTACTATTTGAGATGAGACTTATTGTGACTGGATGGTTCTGAGCGCTGCGACATCCTTGATTATTAAAGGGTGGGCACACTAATGCTACCAGGTTTTGTAGGATTTTTTTTCCTTATTTCACTAGACAGTTTCTGAAATAAGTTGCTCACTATGAAAACAAACTGGACATAGGTGATAGTTTTATATCACTTGTTTTTTTCTTTTTTTTTCTTTTTTTAATAAAGAACAGTCTTGTGTCTCGCTCACTCACTCTAGTTTATCCTCAGTATGACTATTTGGTGCCACAAGCCGAGCCATTGCCAGGTATGTGGAGAAGACATGGTGTCACAATTGGATGGGATGGAGATAACAGTATAGGGCAGTGTTTCCCAGACTCGGTCCTGGGGACCCCCTGTGGCTGCAGGTTTTTGTTCCAACTAGATTCCTAATCAGTGACAACGCCTGATAGCACTGACCTTATTTAATTAGCTTCTATTATTTTTCTTTTATTCTACATTCAGAAAAACATTATAAGACATTTAGAAATATTTCTGCTTTTTCTATAGATTTAAATGCTTAACTCTCTTTTGTTGATTTCATTATATTTTGCCCTTTCTCTGTGCAGTTTTCCCACTTCATTGTATTTTATTAATGACAATTTAAAACGAGCAGAGCGGACACCCAGTCAAACAACACGGAATAATCAAAGGCTGCAGCTACTTTAGTGTCAGACCCACTAATTAGTAAATAATGGATTAATTAAACAATTAGAAGAACTTGAGTAGAATGAAAATCAAGATGAAAATACTGTTAAAAAGAGAAAACAAAAATACATTATTCCCATATAACTGCTTGGTACATTTTAATATATATTTTTTAGCAAACTTAGTTTTCTAATTTCTATATTGTTCCCAAAACACAGAACTTGGGACATAACAGTTTACTGAATTAGCCCAGGGGTTCAATTAAAAACAGAAGCTGGTTGGAACAAAAACCTGCAGCCACGGGGGGTCCCCAGGACCGAGTTTGGGAAACACTGGTATAGGGGGTGAACATCTCACTCTTTCTTGTGCCACTGTGTGCTACCAACTGTATGAGATAATGAGAGTACAAGAGGCAACACCACATAAGAAGAATGCCTATAGCCGTGCACTGTTCTAGCTTTTGTTTTTTGTTTTTTTTTTTTACATTCTTTTCCTTTTTTATCTTCTGCCACCAGTTCTTAAAATATTTGAATTGATGTAACTGGAGTTTCAGCTGTATCGTTATTGTTGCTGGTACACACAGTCAGTCCGGTGTTTCTGACTGGGTTTGGTACACCAAACATCAAATCACTCCCTAGGATCTGAGATATTCAGGGCTGTTGGCTCCAGGTATCAGCATACCCAAGCAGTTCTGGCTTCTATAGTTAATGCCAGAGGATTATGTCAGGGTCCAAGAGATTATGCTGGTGCTCGAGATCCTTTGGTGAATCACAAAGAGTGCCCGCTAGTATAGGTACAGCAGTTGCTCACCTAGGCCAGTGTTGCTCCATCTTATGTTTCTGCGAGGAATCATCCCATTCTTGAGTAATGTGTTTGTTTGATTGTAATTCTTTTCGTTATGTTAATATTGTTGTTTACTTAGTTTCTGTGTATTTATATATCTTTTGGTATGTTCCATGTGTTTTGTGGGTGGCTCCCAAAGAGGTGAGACCACTTGTTCATCACCGCCAGGACTGCCCTCAGTTCTACAATGGTGAAGGTTTCCAAAAGTTCCTGGAGGTTCATTTGAATGTCCAGGAGGGTCAGTGAGTGTTTTGTTCCTCATATTTCTCTGCTTATGCATATTGTATGTTTTCTGGATTTTTGAACTTCGGCTCCTTTTTCTGACCTTGACTTGGATTACCGTGTTGGGACTTCAGTTCATCTTGGATGGCTGTTTTGCCTTTATGTGTTCCACAAAGCTTCATGTTATTTTAGAGCATTTATTTAAAAATACATTTTTGTATTTTATAAAGATTCTACATGGCCCTCTGTGTTACTAGCCAGGGTTTTTGATGAGATTTCCCCCTCTAGTGGGTATTTTTGGAACCATTTGGGACCCTCGAGTGGCATGTCCTTACACTTTGTGACCTTCTGCCGCTGTTTCCCTTCAACTCCGCCATCGGCAAGTATTCCCACATCTATTATCTTGACCTGCTTCTTTTCAACCACTACGATGTCCAGTCGAATGTATGGCGGATGTGTGCATTTAGAAGTCAGACAGTATTTTCAAGTAAAGTTCCTATTGCTTGGTACCATCAGTTCTTAGGGGCAGTAAAATGTTGTATTTTTTCTACTGTAATACATAGCGTTTTGCTGTGTTTTAAGTGTCATACTATTTTTCTGTGTCTAATTCCCTGCATTCATAGAATTCTGGGAAATGCAAGGTTGTTAACTAGGTCCTGCTTCCCTGTCGGCTCCTTTTTTTTTTTGCCAAGGAATAAACGGTTAAGCATCCTTTTTACTCCTAAGGGAAATCTTGGAGATGCAAGCGTACAAATGGAAGTCACCCTACAGCAGTGATTCCCAAGTTCAATCCCGGGGACCCTCTAATTTTTGTGGAAACTAATTTCACAATCAGTGGGTCGTTTTCCCTTCAATCAGTTTCATCGTTTCAGTAACTGCCATTTTCCTTCTTTTTTGTTTTGTTTTCAGAAGTATAGTAATGTGAGTTTTGCATTTACAAAAGGTATTTGTATTTTTGCAATATCGTTTGGTTACCCACTTGGGTGCTTATTAGCAGGGCCAACACGTTGGATGAGGTGACATGGCAGTCTCCTCAGGTGGCCCTTTGGTCAGGGCAGCATTTTCGTACCGTATAATAGGAAATAATAATATAAGAATGTCCTCACAGGTGGCGCAGTGGTAGTGCTGCTGCCTTGCAGTAAGGAGACTGTGGAAGATTGTGGGTTCGCTTCCCGGTTCCTCCCTGTGTGGATAGCGCTTTGAGTACTGAGAAAAGCGCTATATAAATGTAATGAATTATTATTATTATTATTATTATTAAGAATGAGAATGAAGCATGAATTGTAAGAGTTACAGACACATCAAGTACCTGTTGTGTATATACTGCCTTTATAAATGTAAGAGAGATTTTCATTTGAAAAGTTTAAATATCCTAGAATACACTGTGAGCTTCTGAGCATCAAGATTGTGCATGCATGTTTCAAAAGTACATGTCAGTAACTGATTTTGATGTTCATTTTACTGATTTTTCTCATACACTGGATTCAAAAAGTATTCGGACACCTTCACTTTCTACACACTTTATTGTGTTGTTGTTTTACTTTTTTATGGTGTAACTAAGTACTGGGGTGTTGTACCGTGTTAGCCATCATGGATGTAGTGAGAAGTCAAGCAAAATGACACCTTTTATTGGCTAACTGATTGTTTTTTATTGGCTAATTGATTAAGTCTTGCCTGAAGAAGGGGCCTGAATTGCCTTGGCAGCTTGCATATTGTAATCTTTTTAGTTAGCCAATAAAAGGTGTCATTTTGCTTAACTTCTCACTATGGTGTAACAAAAACATCCATCCATCCATCCATTAAAATAAAGAGTTGGGGACACAATATATAATTGCAGAGAAAAGAAAATCAACACTGAAAGGACATCTTTTCAGACTGAACAGGTTCAAAATGGCGATGTCTGAGGTTTTAAATGATCCTGGCAGAAAGGGGCGGGTCTAGGACGACGTACAACAGAAGCTGATAATTTTACCATTTTTTTTCCCATCAATCTGTACTCAATTACCCAGATGTACATAGTGAAGACATGTTTTCAGAAAAGTTTATGAATTTATTAACAATCCAAAATTTAAATCTGTCATTCTTATAAGTGTGAGTGTGATAATTATGTCATTACTACCACATGAGACCCCATTCTGTGGCACTCAAAGTTGTGCTGAGGTTTGCTTTAATTCCCATTGAGATGTGTCTAGAACTTGATTGGAGTTATCTAACTGTTGTCTTCTTCTTCTTCCTCTTCTTCATCTTTTCCCAGTTATGCCTGATCCACCTTCTCTAAGCTCAATCCTGCACCTCTTCATCCATCCACCTCCTTTTCTTTCTCTTCTCCTGTACTTCCATACCCATCATTCTTTTGCCCACCTATTCCTTGTCTCTCCTGATCACATGTCCACGACACTTCATCCTACTTTTCTGCACTTTCTAAGATATCTCTACCACTTTTTTTGTACCTCTGATTGTCTCATTTCTTATTCTATCCTTTCACATCCATCTCAACATTTCTACCACATCCAGCTTCTTCTCCTGTGCTCCTTTTACTGCACATGCCTCAGCTCCATCCATCATTGCTGGTCTCACCACAGTCTTAAAAACCTGACCTTTAACCTTCAACATAATTCTTCAAACACATAATATTGTACTCCTGATACCATCTTCCAATTGTTCCATCCAGGCTGCCTTCTATGGGTTATCTCTGCATCTAATCTACCACTGATCCTGGGTATTTAAACTTCTCCACTCTTTTAACTAACTTCTGAATCCTGATCATCATTCAACCTCATACGTTCATCTTCTTCCTATTTATCTTCAATCCTCTATCTTCCAAAGCCCATCTCCAGTCTTTCAACCTCCTCTCCACTTCCTCTTTTCTGGTGTTATATGACACAGTGTCATCAGCACAAAGCCTGCACCTGGGAGATCGATCCCCTATCCCATGACTCCTGGTGCATGCTTTTTTCCACCTGTGGCAAATTGAATGGGTTGGACATAATTTAAGAAAGGCATACGTGGACCCCCATATAGAAGGTTCCATAATTTACACCGCATGCCAGGACAAAAACCAAGCTGTATAGTCCAAGGAACCCTCTGTAGACCTCCACTGTCATTGTTGTGAGGGACAGATCAGTGAAAGGGGATTACACCATTTTGAAAGCTTTGAGTGTTTCCCGGGAGCACCATGGCCTCGATAATTGTGAAATGGAAGATGTTTGGAACCACCATGACTCTTCCTAAATCTAGCCAATCAACCAAACTGACAAACCAAGACCAAGAAGGGCCTTGTTCAGGGGAGGTAACCCAGTGGTCACTCTAATAGAGCTTCAGAAGTCATCTGATAAGATGGGAGGACCAGTGAGAACCTCTCAGCAACACTTCCATCAATCAGGAGTTTGTCATATACCCCCCAGATGGAAGCCACTCTTGACAAACTATGTTTAAAAAACCCTGACAGCATGTCTGATGAGACAAACATTGACCTCTTTGGGCAGAACTCCAAGCACTTTGCCTGGAGAATTTTGGACACTGCTCATCACCTGCCCAATACCATCAATATGGCGAAGCATGGTGGTGGAAGCACCATGCTACAGAGTTGCTTCTCAGGGACAGGGAGACTGTTTAAAATTGAGGAAAGGATGAATGTAGCCAAATACAGAGAGGTTGTTCAATAAAACCTGCTCCAGAGCGCACCAGACCTCAGACTGGGGTGACTACTCACAATTCAGAGTGACAATGGCCTGAAGCATTCAGCTAAGGCAATGCTAGAATGGCTTTGGGACAAAACTCTAAGTGTCCTTGAGTGGTACAGCCAAAGCCCAGTGGGAAGACCTGAAGTTGGTTGTTTGCAGACACATCCCATCCAATCTAATGGAGCTTAAGCAGATCTGTCAAAAAGAATGGGAAAAGCTACCCAAACGCAAGTGTGCAAAGTTTATAGAGACTTGCCAAATAGACTCAAAGCTGCAATTACTGACAAATGAACTTCTACAAAGTACTGAATTAAAAGTTTTAATACTTACATAAATGAGAGATTTTAGCTTTTGATTCTTAGTAAATCTGAAAACATGTTTTCACTTTGTTATTATGGGATATTTAGTGTAGATTGATGGGCAAAAATGGAACCATTTCAAATTAGATCTAGAACTCAAAAAATGTATGTAGAAGGTGAAAAGGTCTGAATACTTTATGAATCCACTCCATGTGTCTGTCTGTGTTCCTATGTATGTTTATGGGGCCATTCTATACAGGGGTCACCTCCCCAAATCAAAAGAAAATTCAAAAGTTTGATCACAAAATAAAAAAAAGTGTCAAATTCAGTTCCAGATTGTGAGGTGCCAAAGCCAATCCTGGCAGTATTGGGCACAGGTCTACCAGAGTGTCAGCTTGCATGTTGATTAGCTCTGCAACAAGTACTACTTTCAGTGAACTCTGTATACAGGACAATAATGAACCTATAAACCTTTAAATCAAATCAATTGAATGATTCTCTGACTATATTATGTTAGTTACTTTTTTTTCTGCAGGATCATGTCCGCCACACAGAATAAGATCAGCTTTTACTCCATTTTTCCCCAGGGGTTTTTAATCTGATTATATGATTTGCTGTCCAGATTGCATTTCAAGGTTACTATAACCTTCTCAGGGACAGTGCTGCAAATTTCTCAGCAGTCATTGGAATAACTGATGTCTGCAATGGTGTAAAAAAAAATAAATAATGGCTAGAATCTGATGTGCTTTCAATTTTGCCATTGGAGGCTCCATGCTTAACGCTTGCTGCCTTGCAGCCCCAAAGGCTTGGGTCATATTCCCTGCCTGTTCACTCTCTGTGCTGATTTTTGGTACATTCTCTTCATGTCCTCTTATGCTTTGAGCTTGTTAATAGTAATGATTCTTTACATTTATTTACCACTTAGATCACTAATTTAAGCACTTTTTCAAACTCCACGCAGGGAGACCTGGGCTGTGCTACGTGCCACCTTGTTCTAACCAAGTTTCAATGATGTGTGTGTTTTTTGGTAAAGATAACTGTGTTCAGTGGGAGTCGTGCCACCCTTGGCCAGACTGGAGCCCTAAGTAGAATATTGTTGGACACCTATCTAAAACTACTACACTATTATTTCTTATAACAGCTTTAATTTGAAAAATAAATATCTTCTTCTTTCAGCTGCTCCCAAGTACATATAATGAGCTTAACTATAACCTTTAATACCAAATACAAATCCATGTGTCTGTGGTTCTCTGTGTAAAGAAACCTTCCTAATGTTTGTGTAAAATTTACCCTTAAGTTTCCAACTGTGTCCCCGTGTTCTTGATGAACTCATTTTAAAGTCACAGTCTCGATCCACTGCACTAATTCCCTTCATAATTTTAAACACATCACTCAGGTCTCCTCTTAATCTCCTCAGCTCTTTTAATCTTTCCTCATAACTCATCCCCTGTAGCCCTGGAATCAGCCGAGTCGCTCTTCTCTGGACTTTTTCTAGTGCTGCTATGTCTTTATGGAGACCCAAACTGCACCCAGTACTCCAGATGAGGCCTCACCAGTGTGTTATAAAGCCTGAGCAGAACCTCCTGTGACTTGTACTCCACACATTAAGGCGCTATATAACTGACATTCTGTTAGCCTTCTTAATGGCTTGTCTGGCAGTTGATAGCGTCAAGTCCATTACGACCCCCGTAATCCTTCTCATAAGGTGTACTCTTGATTTTCTGACCTCCCATTGTGTATTCAAACCTCACATTTTTACTCCCTACTTGTAATTCTTTACATTTACTGACATTACATTTCATCTGCCACAAATCTGCACAAGCCTGTATGCTGTCCAAACCCCTCTGTGGTGATTCAGCAGATTCTAGATTATCTGCCAATCCGCCTCGTTGTTAATCGATCTAATTTGTGGCATGTGATGCAACAACAACAAAAACAATTTTAATACTACTACTACTACTAAAATTATTATTATTATTATTATTAAGATAACAATATAAAATACAGCTAATACTATTTATCATGGAGTGCCTTAGGAGGTTAGTGAGTACATACAGTATATAAACCCTTCACACACATTTTTAGGACATCAGTGCACACTGGGGTAACTCAAAAGGAGTTAAAAATGGCAAATCTTATTCCGTTATATAAAAAGTGTAATCTGGCAGATTCAAGCATTCAAAGCCAGTAAGCTTAACATGCATCACAGGTAAATTAATGGAAGGAATTATTAAGGGAAGGATTGAGTGTTAGTGAGCAGTTATCATGGGTTCAGACGAGGGAAGGCGTGTTTTACTAACATGCTGGAATTCTCTGAGGAATCAGCCTCCCATCTGACACATCGAGACAACACCAACTGCATGTACAGTATAGTGCACGCAGCACAACATTGAAGCATAGGGTTGGGTAAAAGTGCAAGGTGCCAGCGTCTAAGCAGGTGCCCACCATCACGTGGCACATACAATGTGTATATATTCTGTGTTTATTGCATGTGCTGTGCTGTTGCCCTCTGGCTTCTGGGTTGTAACTCGTGATGTGCCGCATCATACAAACTGCCACAAAGGAATCAACCAACAACACTAAGCTCCTTTGTTTATTAACAGTTAATACTAACAGGCTGAAATGTTAAGACAGAAAACACAAAATATGAATACTCAAGCTCTGTTCATACAATTCCAGTCGAGAAGGAGTTGAAGTGCATCAGAAGTAGTAAAGGGGAATTAAAATATACAAACAGGGAAATAGCAGATGTACTAAACTCGAATTTTTCTGTGGCCTTCACATGTGAGGAAGTGAATAACCTCCCAGTGGTAAAAGGGACGACTAAAGAAGTGCTGTTTGATTTGGAAATTGTAGAGCAGGACATGCTGCTGAGATTAAATAGGCTCAAATAAAACAAATCTCCAGGACCAGATAAAAGCCTGGCCAAAACCTGGAACCAGCCATCACTATCAGGTTTAATGTCACATGTACGGAGTTTGGTGAAATTTCTTCTTACATGGCTTGACCAACATGCACAATGTATTGTTTTAGCAACATCCAGATGCCTTATTCATTATGGGGTTATAGATGAACAAATTGGCCTGAAGGGTAAGAGTTAGCAGCCACTGCGGTTGGCATCTATCTTAAATATTTTTAAAAATACTTCAAAGTTGGAGAATGTTTGCCCCAGTCATTTCAGGTTTGTCTTCTCCTGATAACGTCATTGGACCTTTCGTTTCACTCTAATGTGTTTCTTTTTTTCTCTCCTCTTCCTTTCAGCCAGGGACCTCTATCTTCCATAAGAGCGGCCATCAAAAGAAGTGAGTGCCAACTTTTTCTTCAACTCTATGCCTACCGAGAGGTGCAGTGGGTAATGACAGCTCTGGTATCTTGATATCGATTTCCTTTTGGACTTGTATGTTTTCCGGCCATATGTAGGCTCTGTTATATTTTTTTTTCCCGACCAAAAACAAAATACATGCCAGTGTGAATGGTTATTTGGGGAGAAGATGCCTGTCCTTGCAGCCATGGATGCAAAGTAGGAATAAATCTTACAGAGGGTGCTGGGTCCATCACAGTGCCTACTCTCACACATGTATCCCCATGGGGCCAATTTTAGATTTACCCATTCATTCGGTTGTTGAACAGTGCAGTGCCAAAGGAATTGGCTGCCTATTATGGCAGCACAGGATAAAAGGCAAGGACCAACTCTGAATAGGGTACCAGTCCATCACAGGGCCCACTCTTGCATGCACTCAACCAAGCAAGGCCAATTTTTGAATCCGCACGTTGTGGTGTAGTGGGTCCACGGCTCATGTAAAAAAGGGCCGCTTTTAAATAAATAAGCACCGCACTCACGGCTTGGTGAGGGGGCGTGGTGGTTGTGTGGCTGAAGCGGTTCTCGGGGCGATTCGTGATGTGGCCGTTTCTCACCTAAGTGCACAGGTGAGAAACAGTCCGCATCTGTGATTGTTCCTGGGGCCGCTGATTTGCCACAGCTGCCATGCCCTCTTGATAAATGGAAGCGCGAGTCGGTTAGGGGGAGAAAGAAAGAAAAGAGAAAGAAAGACGGAGGTTGCTGGAGAACAGGAAGCAGTGTGGCAAGAGAGCCGGTGTGAGCGAGTGAGCAAGAGAACAAGCAAGCGAGTGAGTGCAGGCTCACAGGTAGGCAGCTGGAAGGTGAGCCCCAAGAAGGGTGTTTGGCCAACACTCGGTGGGGGCAGAAGGAAGCGGTCGCTCCAGCTGAGCGAGCAAGGAGCTGGAGTGACCAGTTGAAGGATGACAGGCCGTGTAAGGCCGTAAAGGCAGCAGGAGTCGGGAGGCTTGGTGGGTGAAGTCCTTGATGTGAGCATCCTGGTCGTCAAGGAAACCAAGTCTCGGTCTGGGGTGAGTGCGCGACCGAAGCCAGGGATCGGGAGGCCTCCATACCACTCAATGGGAGAAAAGGTCAGCTGCTGAGAGGGCGACTCTTTTGTTGCGGGGCCCAGACGGGAGAAGCAGGAGAGCCGCCAGGGTAAAAGAAGCACCAGGCCTTGTGTTAAGGATTGTATCCTGCGTTGTGTTTTAACCTCATTGTTTTTAGAAGATTTTTCTAATGGATTTTAACCTCCACGATTTCACAACTGTTTGATGATTATTTAATGACTCTTTTGAATCACTGCACTTTATTTAATTTGAGCATTGTTTTTGTTGATTGTTTTAATAAAAGCACTCTACACCCTTGCTATGTCATTGCCTCACTGCTAAGCTCATCGGTAACATTACCGACGGTGTAGGGTTCAAGGGCTCCCAGGTAGATGATGGGAGCATACAACCAACCTGCATCGTCACACACATGTCCATCTATCCATTTTTTGAAACTGCTTATATACGGTGGATTCATGACATATTGAGACTGCTTTACTCTCTGCACACTTTATTGTGTTGTAGATTTCAATTTAAATAAAAAAAAATGTGCCACTTTTGTCCATCAGTCCACACTCAATAACTAAAAATGACAAAGTGAAAGCATGTTTTCAAAAAGATTGACAGATTTATTAAAAATCAAACACTGAAATCTATCATTTATTTAATTGTTAAAACATTTAATTCCATATTAGCAGAAGCTCCTTTTTCAGTAATTCCAGCTTTAAGTGTATTTTTTAATTCTTTGCACACTTAGATTTGGACAGTTTATTCCATTCTTCCCGGCAGATCCTCTCATACTCTGTGAGATTGGGTGAGAAGTGTCTGTAAACTGCCATATTCATTTTCTCTGGTTCTAGATGTTCTATGGGGTGTAAGTCTGGGCTTTGGCTGAGCCACTACAAGGACCATCAGAGACCTGTCCTGAAACCTCTCCAGCGTTGTCAAGCTGAAAAGTGAACTGTCACTCCAGTCTGATGTGGCATGCACTCTGGAGCAGGTTTCTTCGAAGGCCTCTCTGTATTTCATCTTTTGCTCAATCCTGACTGGTCTCCCTGGCCCTGAGCAGACCCACAGTGTGATACTACCACCATCATGCTTCACTATGAAGATGGTATTAGGCAGGTGGTGAGCAGTGTCCAGTCTTTTCCAGATATAGTGCTTGGAGTTCTGCGCAGAGTGTTCAATTTCTGTCTCATCAGCCCAGACAATCTTTTCCGTCTGCTCTCAGAGTCCTTTAAGTGTCTGTTACTCAAGAATGGCTACTGTCTAGCCTTTCTACAAAAATGTCTGATTGATGTGCCACTGAGAAGGCTGACCTTCTCACAGTTTGTCCCATCTTAGCAGAGGACTTCTGAAGATTTATTAGACTGACCATTGAGTTCTTGGTCACCTCCCAGATCAAGGTTCTTCTTGCTCTTGTTACTCAGTTTGGCCAGACAGCCACCATCAGGAAGAGTCCGGATGGTTCCAAACTTCTTCCCTTTCACAATTATTGAGACCACTGTGTTCCTGAGAACACTTTACAAATGTTTTAATTCCTTTGCCCTGATCTGTGCCTTACCACAATTTGATCACAAAGGTCTACAGTGAGGTCCCTGAACTTCATGGCTTGGCTTTTGTCCTGGCATGCCATGTGAACTGTGGGACCTTCTAAGCACTGGTAGATGTGTGATTTTTCTAAACAATGTCCTAACAATTCAGTTTGCCACAGGTGGACTCCTACCGAGTTCTAGACACATCTCAAGGAGAATTCAAGCAAACAGGATGCGCCTGACCACAATCTGAAGTGCCACAGAAAAGGGTCTGAATACTTATATGAAGAAGAGATTTCAGCTTTTGATTTTTAATAAATTTGCAAACCTTTCTGAAAACGTGTTCACTTTGCCTTAATTGGTTATTGAGTGTAAATTGATGGGCAACCTTGGCAAATGTGTTCATTTAAAATTAGAATGTGCCAAAAGCAAAGGAGTCTGAGTACTTTCTGAATTAACTTGTAGTTCAGTGTCTCAGAGAGCCAGTACTTCTCTCACTGAACTGGGAAAAAGCCAGGAACTAATAATGATTGGGGTGTCAGTCCATAACAGGGACCCTTCTCACACACCCACTCACAAAGGGTCCATTTCCTCTTTTGAAACCGCTTATCCAGTTTAGGTTTGTAGGGAACTTGGGTTTATGTCAGCAGCATGGAGGAAAAGGTGGGAACCCACCCTGGATGGGGGTGCCAGTCCATTGCAGAGGGTACCCACCTATACTTCTTCACATTCAGCCAATTTAGATTGCAAGTTAACTTAAAACATAAGTCTTTGGGATGTGGGAGGAAAACCAGAGGACCCAAAAGAAGACCCAGACAGGCTTGGGATGAGTGTGCGATTGTCACACACACATGGAGACTGAGAGCTGATTTCAAAGCCAGGATGGCGGATGAGTGAACCATTAGCACTAAACACTATGCCACTCCGCTGCTCATCAGGGAAACTGTAATGCAGAATGAATTATTGATTTTCAGTTATTATGTTGCTTGCATAAATATGCATTCATGTTCAGGCACCACATTTTTTTTTCTACTGCAATTAACTGTTATCTTTTTGTTTTCTTTTAACATAGCTACATCAACAAGGATTGCCACACAGACAGAGCAGCAGCGTGACAGGAGGTGAGAAGCACACGTGTTTATGCGGCTCTTCTTTGTCCGCGGGGCTCTGTAGCCTGTTTTAAAAGTTGTTTAGAAGTTGAAGGCCATGCCTGAATGGATGCTGACGCAATTCTCTTAATGAACCGCTCTGCTGAGCAGCTGTCAGCTCATGAGTCTGTTGTTTTATTTTCTTCCAGGAGACCTGAGATAACTATTGTGTCTGCAGAACCTCTTGGACCAGCCTCTTGGATCCAGGGTGTTCCAGGTGGCTGTCCCAGTTCAGCAGCTCTGGGATTTCCTCCACCTGCACCAACTGTCTGGGGACCAAATCTTCCCACTTCAGCTCAGGTAAAGATGCTCATTTATTATGAACGTGATGAGGTCTCCCTAGGAGTTTTTTTTTTTTTTTTTTTTGCATGACATTAGTGGAATATAAAGTGTAAGGAAGAACAACGTATAGAATCACAAGTGATCAGTTCTTCTGTGCATCTTCAATCCGAGCCCCTAAACATTTGTGGTATGAACACTGTCTGCTGCGCCACCAGATCACATATTTCAAAATATCTTTAACAAATAAGAGGGTTAAAATCAAACAGATACTTTATAGGTTTCTGTTAGCGGCTTGCATGCTGCACACTCTTTTCTTTCATGCAGTTCAGAACAGGTCAGCCACTTGAAGCTAAGCCTGTTCAGACCCAGCCAGTACTTGGGTTGCTGCTGAAAGAGGTGTTGGTTAGGCCAGCAGGGGGCGCTTCCCTTGTTGTCTGTGTGTGAATCCCTATGCCCCAGTGCTGTAACACGGACTCTGTGCTGTAAAAATGGCACCATCCTTCAGATGAGACGTAAAACTGAGGTCCTGACTCTCTGTGGTCATTAAAGATCCCTGGGCATACTGTAAAATCTTGCATATAATGAAGTTTGCTAAAAATTGGGGTGTGCATTATAGACAAGACATTATTTTAATTAGGTATTTTCAAAAAGCCTGCACAGTAGAATGTAGATACTTGAATTCATTATGTGTATAAAGTTCCGTTTGTGTTCCACTTCACTGTTGAGTGGAGCTGTGTTACAGTTCTCTCCTCTCTCTTCACATGCCTTCAGTGCAGTGGTAACTGCGGACTTTATAGGCTGGAACCAGAAAGGGCGGAGTCAGTTGCCCTCAATGGGTGACTTCTGTGTAGTCTGCACCCCTAAGTCAATACTTTGTAGATCCCCTCTTTTGCTGCAATTCCCTTGTTGAATGTCTCTATTGGGTTAACACACCTCACCACTGGGATTTTCTCCCATTCCTCCACACCAAGCTCCTCCAAGTCATTCAAGGTAGGTGGGTTCTGTTGGTCTCCAGCAATCTTCGAGTCATGCCACTGGATTGGGGTCTGGGTTTTAACAAGGCCAGTCCAAGTCATTTCAATGTCCCCCTTTAAACTTGCAGCTTTAGCTGTATGTTTAGGGTCATTCATTGTCCTGCTGAACTTTCACCCCTGTCTCAAACCTCTGGCATACTGAAGCAGGTTTTCCTCAAGAATTGCCCTGCGTTTAAGTGCCATCCATCTTTCCATCAGTCTTGACCAGTTTTGCTGTCACCACCATGCTTCTACGTGGGAGTGGTGTTCAAATCCTTCCAATCCAGTGGAGTATTTTGGGGAAGTCAGAGCCTATTCTGGCAGTACGAGACATGAAAATGTCTATAGCAAGCACGTCGATCCGTTGCAAGGCCCAGTCACACTTCCACACTTGAACTAACACTCGATTGTAAGGATAAGTATGGCAGGGTTTTTTTTTTTTTAAAGAAGTGCATCTGTGATTAGGTTTGCTTTGTTCTTTGTTGTTTATTTCTTATACAGTGGATTCAGAAAGTATTCAGACCCCTTCACTTTCTGCAGCTTTATTATGTTGGAAATTTTATTTTGAAGGGGTAAATGGGCCATTTTTGCTCATCAGTCTTGTGACGGTCCAGGTTGGCTCCACAGTCCCTGGCAGCTGGAAACTGGATCCATCGATCACGTAACCAAGGATGAGGGTGGGGCACATGAAAACACGAAGAGTAAGCTAGCATTGTTTAAAAGTGATAAGTGCCTTTATTAAAAAAAAAAAAAAAAAAAACGGTGTTCCAAATTAAAGTGCACTTCTCCAAATAGTCAATAAATAAATTAAAAGAGGTGAATCAGTGGAGATTAAAAAGTTAAATAAATAAATCCATAAATCATTCTTAAAATGAGGTTAACACCACAAAGGCAGTTTCTTCTCTATTAAAACCACAAGCCCTAATGCTTCCTTCTCAAATATGGCATCTACTCTTCATATTCCTTCAGGGCTTTGTAGCAAGAGGAGACGCCCACCAACAGGTGTAGTCAACCTTTAATCCTGACTTGGGTCTCCATTGCCAGTCCTTTGGAAACCATGGAAAGCCATACCAAGCAACACACACGTCCCATGCCGCCAGTCCTTCGGCATCTGCGGGACACACTGCACAATGGGCTGCTCCTATGTGTCACTTAATAGGAGCGCCTTCTTCAACCCTATCAAGTGCAGGCCACAGACTCCAATCTCTGGGGCTCCCTTCTTCACAGCACATGCTCTCCAAATTCTGCCTCTTGCTCTCTCTTTCTTTAAACCTTCATTCTCTTCTTGTCCCCTTTTCATTCTCCCAGATGTCCTTTTAAACTATGGCTGGGCACGGGTGCCGCAATCACCAATTCTGAGGTATGACTGACATACTTGACTGACATACTTTGCCATTTTTGCTCATCACTCTTGTGATGGTCCAAGTTGGCTCTACAGTCCCCGGCAGATGGACTGTCATGTCTGTATGTGAATGTGCGATCAGCCAGTTACCTCAATCAACCTCGGCGCAGCATGTCTCACATGCACCTATGCCTGCGTGGAGCCTGCTCATTCTGAACTAATTTATTTCAATTAAAACATGCATCGCTACAAACCTCTCTCATCACAAGTCTGTACTCAATAATATATAATGACTAAGCGAAAACATGTTTTCAAAGTGGTTTTCAGAATTAATTAAAAATCAAAAACTGGTATCTCTCATTCCTAGAAGTATTCAGACCCTTTACTGTGGCATTCCAAATTGGGTTTAGGTTCATCCTGTTTGCTTTCATTCTCCTTGAGTCCATCTGTGGCAAAACTCAAATATTCATCTTCTTCCTATTTATCTTCAATCCTGTATTTTCCAAAGCCCTTCTCCATTCTTCCAACTTACTCTCCACTTCCTCTTTTCTTTCTACACAACACAATATCATTAGCAAAAAGCTTGCACCAGGGGGATTGGTCCCCTATCCCATGACTTCTGGTGCATGCTTTTTTTGATGGAGTCCTCCACCTATGGCCAGTTGAACTGATTGGACATCACTTAGAAAGGCACACATGTACCTGTGTATAGAAGGTCCCACAATTCACATTGCATGTCAAGACAAAAACCAACCCATGAAGTCCAAGGAACTCTCTGTAGACCTCTGTGATCAAATTGTGGTGTACAATCAGGGCATGGGGATAAAACAATTTCTGAAGCTTTGAGTGTTCCCAGGAGCAAAGTGGCCTGAATAACTGGAAGAAGTTTAGAATCAGCAGGACTCTTCCTAGAGTTGGACAATTAGCCAAACTGAGTAACCGGGCAAGAAGTGTCCTGAACAAGCAGGTGACCAAAAGCCCAGTGCTCACTCGAAGAATTTTGGAAGGCCTCTACTGAGATGGGGACACCAGCTCAGCCACATACCATCAATCAGGTGTTAATGGTAAATTGGCTAGACGGAAGCCACTCTTGCCTAATGGCATTTCAAAGACTTTGAGATGATGAAGAAAATGATTATCTGGCCTAATGAGACAAAAATTGAACACTTTAGGCAAAACCAAACACTTTGTCTGATGAAGACCAGACACTTGTCATCACCTGCCTAATACCATCAATATGGAGAAGGCATAATGGTGGCAGAACCATTGTATGAAGTTGCTTCTCAGGGACAGGGAGACTGGTCAAAATTGAGGGAAGGCAGGATGCAGCGAAACCCAGAGAGACCCTTGAAGAAAACCTGCTCCAGAGTGCACGACAGTGACCTGAGACATACAGCCAAGACCACATTGAAGTGGCTTTAGATCAAGTTTTTGAATGTCATTGAGTGGCCCAGCCAAAGACTACTGTTTAACCTTATAGAACGTTGTGTGGACAGACCTGAAGGTGGCAGTTTACAGATGCTAACAGAGCCTGAGGGGATCTGCCAGGAAGAATGGAATAAACTGCCCAAATCCAAGTGTGCAAAGCTTATAGAGACTTACCCAAGAAGACTGGAAGCTGGAATTGCTGCCAAAGGGGCTTCCACAAAGTAATTAATCAAGGGTCTGAATACTTAGAGGAATGAGACATTTCCATTTTTGATTTTAATAAATTTGTAAAGCTTTCTGACACCAGGTTTTCACTTTGTCATTATGGGTTATTGAGTGTAGATTGATGGTCAAAATTGGATTTTTTCCCCCCCATTTGAAAAGAATTCTACAACACAATGAAATTTACAGAACATGATGGAGTCCGAATACTTTCTAAATCCAGTGCATTTATATTGTGTGTGTGCATTTGTGCCGGTGTATGTTTCTGGGCCATTCTGCACAGGCAGGGGTCACCTCTGTGTCCCTTCCCCATAATTAACATGAATTTCTCAAAGCTGTCAAACCCAAAAGTTTGATCACAAAAAAAAAATGTGTGTCAAATCCAATTCAAGATTGAGGAGGTGACAGAGCCTCTCCTGGCAGCATTATACACTATACTCACATGGGGCCAGTTAGGATTTGCCATCTGTCATAATGGCCTGCATTTGGGACATAAGAGGAAGACACACACAGACATGGGGGAATGTATATAATCCACACAGACCGCAAGTCACAGACTGTGAGACAGCAGTGCTGAGCTCTTTGCAGTTGAGCCACCTGGCCCAGAACAAAAAGTGCCATATTCCAGGAGTTTATCAAAAATAATGATTTAGTGATAACAGGGGTGAGATGACCAAATGGAAAGCATAATCTATCAAATAAGCTGAAAACAATATCTTTGGATGACTTATTGATCCCATTCATTTTCTAACCTGCTCATCCTGGTCTGGGCCACAAGAATCAGAGCCTATACTGGAAGGATTGTGGGCATGAAGCAGGAACCAGCCCTCGTTGAGGTGCCAGCCTATTGCAGCACACATACCTACATTCATTCAGTTTCATTGTAAAGTGGACAGTTTACCTAAACTATGCTTCTTTGGGGCGTGGAAAGAAAAAGAGGCGTTGGCCACAGTAAAACCAATAGAGACATTAAGAAAACATGCAGTCCTTATATACTTGGTGCTTTGAATCTGTACATCATCTCAAAAAAAGTATGAATACCCGTCTCTGATCTTATTAGGTAATATCCTGTTTTGGCACTGCCTGTATGGAATTTGCACTTAATTTGTCATAGTAAAATATTTTTAAACAAAATAAAAGAGTACATTGTTTTTGAGCAAGGTTAGCATTTGTATATTGTGCTAATAAGTGACATTGTTGGAAAATAAATGGACTACACATTGCTTTTGAGTACAGTGTTTTCAGTTGTTACTTTTTTTTTCTGGTTTCAGCTTCCACCTTCGTATGATCAGGTTATTAAGGAGAAAAATCAAGAGCAGAACTCTACCACCGCCACTAATGCCACTCATCGACCCTCCACTGCTACTATAGCCACCCAGACAGAGCCGGACGAAAACCCAGGGACCACCTCCTCGGAAAGCAATGTGATTAACGTGGTTGATCACGGCGAGCCTTTCTCTGCTACAGGTAAGTTAGCACATCAAGGCACTCGATCAATCAGTGTCCATTCTGGTATAACCAGCCACAAAGTAAGAGCCAAGTTCAATAGGACACCAGTCGAATCTACAGCATAACCGGACACATAACACCGCTTAGAGATGCCAGCAGTTCTAGACCAGCAGTTTCAGAAAGTAAGTGACATTACCTCACATCTATAGTACACAAAGTAACTACCTTGAACTTAAAAGTACTTATCCCTAATCATAACCGTCTGTACTAGACACTAACCACACTAACCCCTAACCTTTGGTTACCCTTAATCTAAACTATCTGTACTACACGATAACCACTCCAACCCCTAACCTTAAATTACCTCATATCTTAACTGTCTCTACTACATGCTAACCAGACTAACCCCAAATCTTAACCATCTTGGATTTCTTACTCACAAATTAAGGCCTTTTCTCTCAAGTCCGAGTTTTTCCGACTTCACATTATGATGTCAATTCAAAATGGCGATACATGCTGCAATTGGGAAGTACTGTTCCACTTTATAGGTTTAGTTAGTTTATTAGAACAGTTAAATGAATCACCTCAATCCATAGTACTGAATATCAAGAAGGTAAACGTTAACATTACCAGAGTGAATAGTGACAGAGTAATCGATGTTAGCTTGATACGTGCTGCTGTTTGTACATTGCACTCAATGGTTGCTTTGTGCAGTGTTTAAGCTGCAGCTTCCAAGTACAAATAGTACTGTTTATCATAGCCAAGAGCTTAAAAATAATTTTTAGACATGACACCATACTTTTCGCTCCTTTCCTGATCATCAGATTCTTCTTCAATCTGGACTACAGAACTATTAGTTTGTGCTTTGTTGCTGAAACGGCAGCTTTCATGAGGGCATCTGTGTTTACTTTCCTAGTTAGGTAGCGGTAACACACAGAGGTCACAAATGACGTAATTGCTGCTTCTGACTTCCCAGCCTAACCATATGACGAATGCAGTATCGCAGGACAATGGGTTCAAATGCCACTCATGCATTGACTATGTAGACTTGTCATGTTCTCCTTTTTGGCTGTTTTGGGTTATTCTGTGGGTTCACTGGCTTTCAAGTCACAGCCCGTAGACATACCCATCAACAACAACAACAACATTTATTTATATAGCACATTTTCATATAAATAATGTAGCTCAAAGTGCTTTAGATGATGAAGAAAAGAGAAAAAAAAGACAAACTAAGAATTAAAATAAGACAACACTAATTAACATAGAATAAGAGTAAGGTCCAATGGCCAGGGAGGACAGAAAAAAACAAAAAAACTCCAGACAGCTGGAGAGAAAAAAATAAATTCTGCAGGGGTTCCAGGCCATGAGACCGCCCAGCCCCCTCTGGGCATTCTACCTAACATAAATGAAATAGTCCTCTTTGTATTTAGGGTTCTCATGGAAGGACTTGATGATGATGGTCATGCAGACTTTTGGCTTTTAGTCCATTAATGTAGGAATATCATGATGCTTTGATTAAGGTGGTGGTGGCACAGGTCACCACCACAGAAAACCGGGAAAAGAAACAGAAGAGAGAGTAGGGGTTAGTACGGATTTTAGAGCCACCATGAATAGTTATGATAATTACTTGAATATACAGAGCATCAGGATTAAATTAAAATGAAGTTATGAGTAGGTCCTGTTAAAGTAATGAGTTTTTAACAGTTTTTTAAAGTACTCCACTGTATTAGCCTGGCAAATTCCTATTGGCAGGCTATTCCAGATTTTAGGTGCATAACAGCAGAAGTGACTCACCACTTCTTTTAAGTTTAGCTCTTGGAAATCTAAGCACTCATTTGAGGATCTAAGGTTACGATTTGGAACATAAGGTGTCAGACATTCCGATATATAAGATGTAGCAAGATTATTTAAGGCTTTGTAAACTGTAAGCAGTATTTTAAAGTCAATTCTGAATGACACAGGTAACCAGTGTAGTGACATCAAAACTGGAGAAATGTGCTTGGATTTCTTTTCCTAGTTAGGATTCTAGCAGCTGCATTCTGCACTTGTTGCAAAAGATTTGTCTTTTTTGAGTAGTCCTGAGAGGAGTGCGTTACAGTAATCTAGTTGACTGAAAACAAAAGCGTGAACTAATTTCTCAGCATTTTTCAATGATATAAGAGGTCTAATTTTTGCTATGTTTCTTAAGTGAAAAAATGCTGTCCTAGTGGTCTGATTAATATGCGATTTAAAATTCAGGTTACAGTCAACAATTACCCCTAACTTCTTTACCTCCGTCTTGACTTTTAATCCTAATTTATCAAGTTTATTTCTAATAACCTCATTATATCTATTATTGCCAGTCATTGATATTTCTATTTTCTCTTTATTTAGCTTGAGAAGATTACTATTCATCCATTTAGAAACACAAGTAAGACATTGTGTTAGTGAAACAACAGAGTCGGGGTCATCAGACACTATTGATAAATACAGCTGCGTGTCGTCAGCATAGCTGTGGTAGCTCACATTATGCCCAGAGATAATCTGACCTAACGGAAGCATGTAGATTGAAGCATGTACATCAATGGCTCCGAATTTATCTGAGTGACTGATTGTGCCATTTTATGAACTGGCACTGCTTTGCATGTTGTCAGCATAGACACTGAATAAGTGGGTTAGACGTTGAGTAGATGGATCATGATGTAGAACTGCTCAGAATACATACTGGGGTCAGTCTGAGCATGAATGAATAAAAACTAGTTCTGTCAAGCGATCAAACGTTTAATCGCATGACTTTGTGTAATTAATCGTGATTAATCTCAGTTTTTTTTTTATATATTGAAATTTTACCACAAAGATTTTTAAGGGCAATCAGACCATATTAATAAGAATGTACACAATATAATGGCATATAAATGTACTTCACGTATTCGGGTAACTGGAACAAGAGGAAATAAAGACAAAACTTCAACTGTGAGGAGGCTTTATTCACTCATACTCTATTGCTGTGTAATGCTGAACATAGAAAACAAACATCCATCCATCCATTTTCCAACCCGCTGAATCCGAACATAGGGTCACGGGGGTCTGCCGGAGCCAATCCCAGCCAACACAGGGCACAAGGCAGGAGTCCAATCCCAGGCAGGGTGCCAACCCACCTAGAAAACAAACAGTTGGGCTTATATTGTAAAATAGATGACATATTTAAGGCGTAGTCTCATACTGCAGTCTCCATGTATTTCTCAATAATCTATACTAATAAAAGGCAAAGCCCTCACTGACTGACTGACTGACTGACTGACTGACTCATCACTAATTCTCCAACTTCCCATGTAGGTAGAAGGCTGAAATTTGGCAGGCTCATTTTTTACAGCTTACTTACAAAGGTTAAGCAGGTTTCGTTTCGAAATTCTATGTGTAACGGTCATAACTGGAACCTACTTACATACATATATACGGCCATAGCCTGCAGCTCAGTCGCCGTGAGAGGCGGAGTTGCGTCCCCCATCATCACGCCTCCCACGTAATTGAGTGCCTGCCCATATAAGGCCGTCCGTCAGCAGCAATCCAATAGACACACTGCCGCTAAATATTCGCGGGTGAAGGACTGTGCTTATGCAAACGAAGATGAGATGGTCAGGGATAGACTAGTGTTTGGCACAAACTCAGCGAAAGTGCGAGAGAAACTTTTAAGTGCCGGGTCTTAGCTAACATTAAATAAAGCCATGGACATCGCAAGATCGCATGAGAGAACACAAGCACAGCAGAGAACCTTCGATGCATGTACTCCGAGCGGCTCACGTGAACTGACTGTGAACGCAGTACGCAGAGAACAAGCAAAAGCTCCAAAGAGCGCTGAACAAAAAACGCATTACACAATTGAGAAGACAGCAAAAGAATATGAAGCGAGTGACGCATACAAGCATATTCATAAGTGCAGCAACTGCGGAAACAAAGCACGGTGTAAACCTTAAGTTTAAATTAAGTTCATAGACAGGCTGCCGCTGGCGTTTGTCATGTCTATGACGAATACGATATTCGCGAGATACAAGTTTAATGAGAAGACGCAGGGTATAAAACAAGACTTTTGATCACTTTGTAATGGAGTTAAAATTGCTGTAACAGAGTTAAAATTGCTAGTGAAGGACTGTGCTTATGCAAACGAAGATGAGATGGTCAGGGATAGAATAGTGTTTGGCACAAACTCAGCAAAAGTGCGACAGAAACTTTTAAGTGCCGGGTCTGAGCTAACATTAAACAAAGCTGTGGACATCGCAAGATCGCACGGGATAGCACAAGCACAGCTGAGAACCTTCGATGCATGTACTCCAAGCGGTTTTACGTGAACTGACTTTGCAGGACTGGGAAAGGTAAACCCGTGCATGCAGTATGTTATGTCTCAGATAAAGCGGAAGACGAGCTGCTTATTGATGCAGTAGGAAAGGAACAACCCCGTGACGCTGAACAAGCCTTTGTAGACATATCAATAGGAAAGCAAAGTGTAAAGCTTAAGTTTAAATTACGTTCATAGACATGCTGCCGCTAAATATTCGCAGGCAAATCCATAACTTAATACCGGGAATGCCTGTTAAACATCTTAGATTCACGAGTACCGATTTGGGTAGTGATCACTTCGATGAATGAAACCTGAAGATGAGATGGTCAGGGATAGACTAGACAAACACGGAATGTAACTTGAACACAACACATCCTCCAAATACGAACCTGTTTGAAAGAAATAATGATAATCAAATCCTTGATGACAACAACACTCATAACAGTCACAAAACAATTACATTGACAATATTGTTACGTTATTTTTAAAATGGTTCCTTTTCTTTTTCATAACTTCTTTAACACACTACTTCGCTGGGAAGCGCAGGTATTTTGCTAGTGCTTAATAAATCTCACTCAAAAGCCATACAGAAACTCCAGAAACAGAATTTTATGAACGGAATACAATTCAAAATTGTTAATGTAGTTAGCCAAGTTAATTTCTCAGCAGAAACAGCAGGTTGGCCTTTTGGATTATTATAAATAATACACTATTGCTATTTTATTAAACCTAGCCATTTTGCTTAAACATACAAGTTGGGTCACATTTCCAGAGGACATGGCAGCTCGCTTTTTCTGCACAATATGCCCAGAGAGTGAAAACAACCTCTCGCAAGGCACTGATGTGGCAGGTGTTGCCAAGTACTTGCAAGCAAGGCAAGCTAGCTCTTTGTATACCAGAGCATGTGTGGACCACCACTTTAGGGGGCAATCCTCCATGCTCATGACAGGCTCTACTTTATAGTGCTCCAAACATTTCTGAATACAGCCCTCCTCCACACTCCCACTAATGATCGATGGATGGAAGATGGACGCACATTTTTCAATGACAGTGTGTGGGATTGCTAGTAATTAAAAAGTATGTATTACCTGCAGTTCTCGAGCAATGCCTCCAGTTTCTGAAATTTCTCCAGCTCTGCATTTGTTGGCATGACCACGTTAGTTTTATGTAGGGCTAGTGCATCTCTTAGTGGTTGCCTGTTTCTTCGCACTCGCTTCACCATCTCCAGAGTGGAGTTCCTATCAGTGGGTTATTTCTTGACACTAACGGTTGACGAAGGCAATGCACTCTCACTATGACATAGGACAGTAGATTTCGTTGCATCACATTGGGACAGATTTGGAGGCGTTCTTCCTGTTATTCTTTCCAACGCAAGTCGAGTTATCACAACAAGTCACGAGTACTATCAATACATGGCAACATCTACAGTTTATGGTGGTGAAGCTGAAATTCAAGCTCTTTCCAAGATTAGATTTTTCGACTCATTATCTGTCGTCTCCAGAAAAACACCTATTCACAACTGCGTCTTCCAAGAAGTATTTCTTTCTATCTTGATTTCTGAATTCCTTTCTCACCGTTTTCCGTTCCTATTCTTACACCGCCGTATGCTATGGCGGGCATCCACTAGTTGGTACGTCTTGTGCGAGTGTCTCAGTCTCCAGGCCATGCGCAACTTGCAGTTTTTCAAGTTCTGCAGTATTTGATGAACTGTGCCTGAAGTGCCCAACCACCTTTCGGCATTTGGAAAGTGCACCGTCAAATGCACTATTCTACAGAGACACTATGACAGAACGTTGAATGCTGTGCGCGATGTATGGCAAGTGTTCGAAAGGCAGCTGTCTCGCCACTGAAATTAAATTTCGTGCACTATTTGTACTGAGTGTGCTTACTTTATTCTCAACGTTCCACTGCTTTGCTACATCCATAAAATTTTCGGCGCATGTTTCGGCATGATGTCTCTCCGATGTTTTCATGACCATCAAAGCATGCGAATGCAGTTTCCACTGTTCATCGACATAATGGGTTGTAACCCCGAGGTAGCTATGATTTCCAAGTGATGTCCAGTAGTCACCAGTAAGGGCGACCGCCTGCGTGATCTCCAACTCCTTAGCTAGTTTTGCCCCCTCTGAGTCATACAACTCGTGCATCCTAGTTACCCCTGTGGCTCTTAAGGTTAATTCCTAAGTTGGGTCGTTGGACGTGATCCGAATTATGTTGCGCAGACCTTCGTCCTCCACTATGTAAATCGGCCTGCATGCTGTGGCTATCCATTTAGCAATTGCTACCATTAATTTGCTGGAGGTTGACGTGTCCATTGGTTTCTGCCAAACACTGTCGAGCGTAGTCTGTCGCATATTACCCTTGGCTAATGCTATTAGTGTAAAATGGATATTTGGCTTGCATGTGATATTGTACTGGTAGGCTGCTTGTACTCTGGTGATAACTAAACTCGGCTTGACAGTAACTACACACAACCTTAGTTTTATCGAGTGAACCATCGGGCAAAATTTTGAAACTGAACTTCCCATTTAATGGACCTTTTTCCATCATTCCACAATTAGGAATATGGAGTGACTTCTACGAGAAATAACTTGAAGGCTAGAGCAGCATGCATTTAGTTTGCAGGCACAGCTTGAACTACGGGAATTTCATAGGGTGAAAAAGAACCTGCGTTAACTAATTTTTTTATAGGCGTTAAAGTTAGAATGCGTTAACACGTTAATTATGACAGCCCTAATTAAAATACATCAGTAATTGAGTTGATGCTCATAATTTGGTTTTCTTTTTCAACAGGAAGGCTGTCCAAACCGCTAAGACCTTCTTTACTACCATCAGCAGTGCAAAAACCTTTGGCTGTCCCACAGGAATCTCCTCTGACAGTTCCCATCCCAAATGACTCTTCATTGACTGATAATCCTACAGAATTAACTAACAGCCAGGCTGCGCTTGACCCTGCCAGCCTTCCAGAAGTTTCTAGCCATTGTGAATCAGTAGAACCACCAGCCAAGCAGGAGGTGGTAGTTAGGCGCCCAGTGCCAAGACCTCGGTCGATGATCAATTTAAAAAGCCATGCCAAAATAGAACAAGTACCTGTGCTGGTTGAGGTGAACGAAGAGAGCAGTTCTTGTACGCAAGACAACATCCTCTTGACACAAAATAAACACTTACAGGACTTATTGGAGATATTTGGCCCAGAGGCCCAATTTGATCCAAACATGAGTACCCATGAGAGCCAGAGAAATATCCGGGCTAAAATACAAGCTTTTGAGTCTCAAGCCAGCCTTGAAGTGGGTACCAGCGATCTTTCAAACCGACCAGAAATTGCTCCTCGTACTTTTGTCCCAAAGCCACCAGTTACAGCAGCTAAGCCATTTATTGCTCCTAAACCAAGTGCACGAGCCCCGGAGGAAATCCCACCTTGGAAAGAGACAAAATCTATAATGGCTCCCTGGGAAGAACCTGCTTTAGTGCTTCCAAAGATGGAGGATAGAGAAGCATCCTTTAGCCGCAAACCAGAACTTCCAAAGAAACCTAAATCCCAAATCTTTACCACTGGGTCCACCAATGGGAATGATTTTCTTGAAAACAGACAGCAGGAAGAAAGGAAATTCCCAGTGCCTGCCCCAAGACCAGTTGTTCTTAAAAAGCCCGAAAGTAAAAACTCCTTGGCATCTCAGCAACAAGCTGTAGTGATCCCGGCACCTAGGATGTCTGTGCTTGCCAGAGCGAAAAACTTTCAGGCTATTGAGGAGGGTCCTGCAGCACGGACAAGATCAAGTTCTGATCTGATAAGCTTTGATGATGACAACTGTGGCTTGGTGACTTCGGCTGTGAAGAATGGTGTAGAAAGTAGAATTTCCAACACTGGAGGTAATGCAAGCAGGGGCATTTATAGCAAAAGTTGCCATGATTTTTATGCTGTATTTATTATCTTAAAATAACAAATTGATTTTTTTATTTAATAGTTAACCAGGTTATATTTTAAAAGAATATTTTGAGGATGGTGAAGGTAGGGGGGTACACTGATTAATGCTGCTGCCTTATGGATTCAGGGTCCTAAGCTTGAATCACACACCCCTGTCTCCCTCTCACATTCCCCAAGATGTGCAAGTATGGTTAATCGTCAGTCTAAATTTAATATTCTGTAATAATCTGGATAGCATTGAAGGGATAAAGGTGATAGACCACTAGGGTCAGTTCACTATATTACTCATATAATAGATTTCACAATGTTTTGGCAGAGTGCTTATTCTAAAACAAAAATGGTTACATGTAGTTTTAGCAAGACCAGCTTTGAGCAGATGCAAAAGCAAAACCTCAGTAAGACAAATTGGGATACGATTTTACGTGAAGAGGCCATTGAGGAGACGTGGGGCAGTTTTAAATATAATGACTTTAGAATGGTGGTCTAAAGTGAAGGCCATGAGAGCAATGGTTAAAAGGATAACAGGAAGGCTAAAAGACAGAAAGAAATATTGCAGAAAAGGCAAAAAATGCCCCAAAAAGAGTATTTCAGCATTTTTGTATTAAAAAAATGGTCAGGGAAAAAGTGAAGAGCATTAGGAATGGTAGAGCTGAGCTGGAATATTAAGACGGTGAAATAGCTAATGCTTTGACCTTGCACTTATTGTTGTTTATACATATCGGTAACCTCCCAAAAATCCTTTAGTGACTACTGTACATTTATAAACCCTTGGCACATATTTTTTTGAAAATCTCTGCACATTGGGAAAATTCACAGCTGGCATATATTGTCCTGTTATCTGAAAAGGGAGATCAGGCTGATCCGGGTAACTATAGGCCAGTAAGCTTATAATAATAATAATAATAATACATTTTATTTATATAGCGCCTTTCCCATGCTCAAGGCGCTTAAGCTTATTCATCACAGGTAAATTAATGGAAGGAATTATGAAGGAAAAGCTTGATTAGCACATGCTGGCGTATTACTGGGTTCAGATGAGGAAGGACATGTTTCATTAATGTGTTGGAATTCTGTGAGGAAGAAACAAAATCAGACAATAAGAGAATTGCATGTGGTAATATTTATGTTGACTTTTAGAAGGCTTTTGATATCACTTTAGTGACAAACTAAACGAAGTAGTCCAGGGTACGGTCTGTGGGTGTCTAAAAAAATTGGACCAATCACAGGAAGCGAAGGGTTATCATGCAGTGACTTGCTTCAGAATTAGTTGATGTTAAAAGTGGTGTCCTGCAGGGGTCAGTGCTGGGGCTGGTGTTCTTATTAATATGTATAAGCGATCTGATAAGAATATAATCAATAAGCAGGTTAACCCTGATGATGATACCAAACTAGGTAGAATGGCAGATAATGGAGAATCAGCTAAATTGGTATAGAGGGACTTGGGCAGCTTACAGGTCTAGGCAGATTTATGGCGGATGTAATTTAATGTAAGTAAATGTAAAGAGTGTCATGTAGGATACAGAAATGTTAGATCTGAATACACAACAAGAGGTCTGGACCTTGAAAGTGCACTTATGAGAAGGACCTGGGGTCATAGTGGACTGGTCATTATCTACATCAAAACCGTGGACACAAGCGATTAAGAAGGCTAATAGGGTGTTACATTATATAGTGCCTGGTATATGGAATACAAATCAAGGGAAGGTAAGTCATATAAGACACTGGCGAGGCCTCACCTGAAGTACTGTGTTTGGTGTAAATCTCCATATTACAAAAAAGACATAACCATACTGGAGGAAGTCCACAGGAGAGCAACTAGGCTGATTCAGGACTGAGAGGTCTGAGCTGCAAGTAGATGGATGAGAATAAGTGAATGAGTTGAGCTTTTTAAGTTTAGAATTATGTTTAGAATGATTACATGTTTAGAATTATGAAATGAATTAGAACAGTAGATCAGAGTTGTTACTTTAAAATAATTTTTTTGCAACAAGAGCACATGGACACAGTATAAACTTGTTAATGGAAAATTTTGCAGAAATGTATGCTTTTTGGCCTCTACTATCTAATGGGTGGTCCAGATCTAATTATGTAATTTTCATTACGCTATAACTTATTAAGTTTATTACATAGAAAATCACCCAAAAAATCCCCGACCATCGAGAAGTGTGCGAACTGACGACATGAAGAATCGTCTTTGTGCCGAACTGGAATCGTCCCCGCATAAATCAAAGTCATCCAGACGATCTGGATCTGCATAATTAGATCTGGACCACCCTGTATATCAACATTTAAAAAGTAACACTGAAATATTACCAACATTTTGCATTACACTTTTCTGTAGTCCTTGAGTCATTATCAGAAGTCTGCATCATCCTTAATAGTACCTCTCTGACTTTCTGTTTATAGTGCTTTAGAAACTCACCAGTGATGCACTGCATACGTGGGTAAATTTCTGTAGCCAATCAGCAAAGTGGCATGTCACAAAACCACCTGTATAGTGCCATTGCTGGTGAGCAGTTCTACAAAGAACATTGCAAGAAAATTGCAGCAAAGTATAATATTGCAATTTCAGTCAGCATGTTCTGTTATACTGTTGAATGTGTGATGTACTATACGATTATTGCATTTACTGTAAGTGTCACATTCACATCAGAAAGCAGTCAGGTAAAGGAGTATGGTGGACTTTTGGTTAAATGAAAGATAAAATTGTTGTCTCATCTCCTTTCTTTTAGATTTTAACTTCACTGAAGCAGAAAGCACAGCCGATACTCAGGCACAGCAAAAAGTTTTTCGTAAACCAACAGTGATAAGAATCCCAAGCAAACCAAATGGAAGTAAGTCTGTGTGATGTGGTGGTCAGTGTGTTAAGTAAAATGTTTATGGCAATGCAGTCTGAAGCAGGCTTTGCAAGTTTGTAAAATGTGTCTTATAATAACCGAGCCTGATTTAAATTTGTAACGAGTGTTGTGTTTGTTAGTATATTTTTTACTGCAGTGATTCATTAGTTTAGCTCCATTTAGTTAATTCAGTGAAATGTGTATCAGTGCCATCCTGAATAATATTTTCTGTGTTCTATCTAAATTGAAAAACAGTAAAGGTGTGTATGTGTGTGACATATATATTGTGAAGCCTGCGACTCGTACAGCCACCCTAACCCCGACACAGACAGACACAGAGACGCGTTTTGCCACGCTACACCCAGTTTATTTACAGTTTCCCCACAGTCCAACACACAGTGTGCAAATCAGCAATAGGGCAATACACAGTCCCTTCCTTGCCGCCAGTCAATCCGCCTCCACTTTTGTTCAGGCTTTGTCCTCTTCCTCCCGAATCTGGCAATTGATTGGTTGTGACTAGCTCCCTTTATAGGGCACCTGGAAGGACTCCAGGTGCCCAACGAGCTTCTTCCGGCCACACTTCCGGGTGTGGCCATATAAGGCCCTGGAAATGTTTATGTGCCCTGCTGGAAACCAAGAGTGCTGCCCTCTGTCGGGGGAGAAACTGTCCTGAAAATACTCTCTCCATCAGTCCTTCCACACTCGGGTAAGGGTTCCAGCTGCCGACCATAATATAGGATATATATATATGATATGATTATATACAGTATATATATATATATATATATATATAATATATATGATATAATATATAATATGTTGCCATAATTCTTCATGGCATAGATTCAACAGGGTGCTGGAAACTTGGGATAAATTTACTGGTACGTCCACTCCTGCGAAGGTTGGCAACTGTCTTTTCCACTTCTGAATAATTTTTCTCACTGTAGAATGATGAACTTCAAATTTTTTGGAAATGCTCTAATAACCCTCCCCAGATTGATGGGCAGCAACAGTTGCTTCTCTGAGGTCATTACTGATGTCTTTTCTCCTTGGCATTGAGTTAACACACAGCAGAATGCTCCAGACCAGCAAACTTGCCAGAACTTCTTTTAGTGAGGTGGTCATATTTGCTGATGATCACTTCATCAGGTGCATTTGAAGACCTAGCTGGTACTTGCCCTCTTCATTCCTATGGAAGCGGTAAGGGTGGACTTAATTTTTCACACACTACTTCTGCGTTTTGGCTTATTTTTTGTTAAATAAATAATGACACTTGACATATGTCATCTGCTGTTGTTCATCTAAGGTTTATTTACCTGATTTTAAGACCTGCTAAGCACCATATGATTTTTATTATGCCCTGATATGTAAAACCTTAGAATTGATAGTGGGTGTACTTTCTTTTTGACATGACTGTATATATGGGATTGCACATAAAGGGTATATATATATAGTTGTGAAAGAGACAATATAAGGTAAAGTCACTATCTAAAACAGAATGGAAGACACTATTTAGGATCTACAGTATGTATAGACATACATATATAAGTCCCTATATAATAAGACAGAGAGTAAGTACTTTATTGATCCTGAAAGTAAGTTCAAGTAATAATTCAAGAGTTAGCACTATGGGCTCAGGGTCATGTCATGTCATGTCCAGAAAAAATTGCAGTTATCATTTTCAAGTCCCTGCTGCACTGTGTTTCTGGATGATATCCAGCATTCTGAGACAGTTTTCTGTGGTTGATTTGATCAAATGTTGTATTTCAGCAGATGCAGACGATCAGGCTCCTCCACCACTCCCAACTCAGAGACCCATTGGTGCGTTTTCTGCTGGCATTCCCAGAAAACCTGATATTCCCTCCAAGGTACGAGAAGAGGTAAGATGTTTCTTTACTACTGAATATGAAGTGTTAAACACCAACATCAGGAGTTGTGACCAATCCCTTACTTTCCACAAAGGCCGTATTAAGTGCTTTGAGTACTGGAAAGGTGTTATATAAATACAATTTACTTTTATTATTTATTTCATTCTTAGTGTTTTTCACAAGCACATTTGAATTCTTTTTGTCCTAACCCTTTAATTTCTTGAATTAATATTAGCGCAGGGACTGAAATGTGACTAACACAATCCGCAATTCCAAGATGGCTCTGTGGGTGAGTGTTTGTGTTTAGTGTTTGTATCTGCCATGTGCTCAATGCTGCTATGACAGGCTCCAGCCCCACCATGATCATGAATTGGTTCAAGTGTGTTTTTGAGTGTTAGGTAAAGTAAGGTAATGTTAGGTAAGTAACACATAACCTGCATATCATACAGTATAACATAGATAACAGTTTAGACTAAAATACAGCCCATAATAATAAGGTAAAGTTCATAAATGGCGATCCAGGTGTGAACGTGCTCCGATGCTTTTCAGTTGTGGTCTTGATTTTAACATTACCACTTGGTATAGATGTTTAACACCAGAATGCAGAATGGCCACCTTCTTTGACACTGTGCACCGGACATCTGGTCAGGATGGTTGCTGATTGGTGTCAGCTGTACCCTGAATGTCACAGTGTGTTCATCTCTTTGATGTTGCTCATTGCCAGCTTGTGAAATGTCCCCGACTGTGAGCCAAGCACGTGTCCTTTCAGCTTTGTCAGCAGCAGACTCCAGTGTGACACTAGAGATGTTTCTGGGAGAAATTCTGTTCACAAATCAGTGGCTTACTAAGCACATGTTTATAAAATGTGGTAAGCATTGAAAGGTATCTTCTGGAGGTCAATTCATTGAGAAACAATGAAATATAAAAATTAACATCATTTTGCCCTGAAGATGACCTTTGTTTTCTTCCAGGAGGACAATTCGTTTGATACACCAGTTCGTCCCAGGTAAATTTATAAATGTTTTTTTTTTCTTCTTTTTACCAGTCCATCCTTTTTGGGAAGTTACTATATTTGAAGTAAAGCACATTACAGTCATGTGGTTTGCATATTGCTTAATGGATGTATACAAGAAATGTAATCAGAATTACTGACTTGCTTCTAGGAATTGTCTTCCTTAAACTCCTCCACTGTTTCACCACCCCAAGTGTAAATCCTAGGCCCACTTGTTGACTTTGCGAAGGTGGCACGTTCTCGCTCTGTCTGCCTGACTTTTCCTCTGAGGGGACTCTTTTTTTTTTTTTTTTTTTTTTCCTTCCTCTTACATCTGCAGAGGTGTTCAGGTCACAATATGTTGTTTAGTGTCTCTAAACTGGCCTCATGGATATGCCTGAGTGTATGTACACTAAATGGATAGGCGTCCATTCCCTAACCCTAACCCTAAGCCTAACCCTATCCTGGGCTGGCTAATGCCTTATAGTGGACTTGGGAAGTTTTCAGATCCCTTCGCTGTCTGCACACTTTATTGTGTTGTAGGTTTAATTTTAAATGGATGCATTTGCCATTTTTGCCCATCAATCTACACTCAGTAACCCATAATGACAAAGTGACCACATGTTTTCAAGGTTTGCAAATTTAATAAAAATCAAAAACTGAAATCCCTCATTCATGAACGTATTCATACTCTTCATTTAGTACTTTGTAGAAGCCCATTTGGCATCAATTCTGACTCTGAATCTTTTTGGGTAAGTCTCTAATAGCTTTACACCCCAAGATTTGGGCAGTTTACCCCATTCTTCCTCACAGATCCACTCAAACTCTGTTAAGTTGGATGGGAGGTATCTGTAAAGTGTCATCTTCAGGTCTTTCCACACATGTTTTGTTTTGTTCTTTATTTCACCTTATACAGTTTCTTGTGTTAGGAATTTGTTAGTTTTCACATACCCCTTGGGGTACAGCACCCCTTAAGGGTCTTGCTCAAGGGCCCAGCAGAGTAGGATCTCCTTTGGCAGTGACAAGGATTCGAACCGGCAACCTACTGGATATCAGCACAGATCCTTAGCCTCAGAGCCACCACTCTGCCCATAAAAATAACAAAAAACACACAATAGTGCTTTGTGTGCTATGGGGTTTAAGTGTGAAGTTTGTCTGGGCCACTCATGGACACTCAGAAACTTATCCCAAAGCCACTCCAGCATTGTCCCGGCTGTTTGCTTTAGGTCATTGTCATGCTGGTGGTTGAACTGTTGCACCAGACTGTGGTGGTGTGCACCCTGGAGCAGATTTTATTCAAGAGCCTCTCTGTGTTTGCCAGCATTCATCCTTCCCTCAGTTCTGACCAGTCCCCGTGTCACAGAGAGGCACACCATAGCATACTGCTGCTACCACTATGCTTCAATGTGCAAATGATATTAGGCAGGTGATGAGCTGTAACTGATCTTCACCAGGCATAGTGCTTGGAGTTCTGCCCAAAGAGTTTAATTTTTGTCTTTTCAGACCAGAGAATCTTTTTCCTTATGGTCTCAAGGGTCCTTTAAATACCACTTTGGAAACTCCAAGCAGAAGTTAGCCACTCTACTATAAATGCCTAATTTAGTAGAGTGCTGCTGAGATGGTTGTCCTTCTGACATGTTCTCCTCATCTCAGTACTGGATGTCTGAAGCTCTGTTAGAGAGATCATTGGGTTCTCAGTCTTCTCCCTGACCAAGGCCCTTCTGGCCTGGTTACTGTTTTTGGCAGGATGGCCAACTCTAGGAATAGTTCCAAACTTCATCCATTTCCCAATTATTGAGACAACTGTGCTCCTGAGTACACTCATAGCTTTAGAAATGTTTTTTATCCCCTTGCCATTATCTTTGCCTTACCTCAGTTTGATCATGAAGGTCTACAGTACCTTTCATCTATCTGTATGTCTGTTAAAAAATGTGGTGATTTAGAAAATCAGACAAAAAACAAAGCCTTGTTTAAGCTCTTTGAGTATTAATTTATAGAATCAGACCACATTTAATTTCAGGTTTATCCAGTCCCTTCAGCAGCTTGGTCAGTTGATTCATATGCTCTAAAATATAACCTGCATATTGATGTAATTGAGTTTTAATGTGTGGGGGATACTTTCCAAAATTTATATCACCTCAAGTGTCATGAGCATAGTGGATTTGTGCATAGCTTGACCAGATCTGTACAGCCAGCCGTCCAGGACATGCCATTAATCACTTTACACATAAAGTAGGTCTCGCATTGCAATAAATATCACTGCTGTCTTCCAGCTTTAAAAAATTTACTATGAAATTAGAAGTGATTTTCCGGTAGTCATACTGGTCGTAACATTCTTTTCTTTATGCTGTCTGCACCTCCATTCATATGAATATGAAAGCATGTCAGGATATATGGGATACTTCTTAAAAATGTGTTAAAAAATTTCTTAAAAATATTCTTAAAAATATGTTATTTCATCAAATTTAAGACCCAACAATAGGGCTTCAACAGTACGATAGTCCAACACAAGTGTACCCCTCACCTATAAGAAAATAAATTATGAACACACATTAACCAATGTAGCTCATCTAGCCATTGGCTCTTTGCCCCTGGCGACATTTTCTGTCATAGCCCCCACCAATCTGATTCCCATCCTTGCCTCGTTCGTCAGCCTCTATGTGGTAAGCTTATTACGTAAGAACTTGCTTATTTGTCCCACAAGTAAATCCCTACAGTTGATCTCACCTGGTCTAACCAACACATTCCATCCCAACTGCCTAGTACTGTATATACTCAAGGATAAGTTCTCTCGTGGATAACTCAGGGCATGATTTTACAGTATAATTTCTGGTGTTTTATAATGTCGGTCATATAAGTCGAATGCGTGAAACTTATGCTATTGATCCAAGAGATTCTGATATGCTACGCCCACCTCAGAGAGTAACCACAGAGCCCATTGCCTTTTTTTCTATGTCTTGTGCCTACGTAACCACATGGTAAAACCCAAACTATTCCAAAGCAACATTTGCACTGTTTTGTGTTTTTTTTGTATCTCACACCCTCATACACCTTTATCGTAACAGCATCCCTTATCTATGATGAAGCATTCTATCAGAAGAAAATATGAAGCTGGTTTTAAATTAAAAGTTGTTGACATGGTGAAAGAAATTGGTAACTGCGCTGCTGTAACAAAATGTCTATGAGAAACTGGTGCGAGATTGGAGGAGGTAAAAAGATGTAAAAAAAAAAAAGCGCCACATTTTTTATTTATTTATTTATTTATTTTTTTTGAAACAACAAACAAGTGTGACTGTCATTAGGTTTTATTTGTACTTTATTGTTTATTTCATATACAATGGTTTAAGAATACACCTGCTTGAGAAGTTGATTACGGTGGGTGCATGTGCTTGACCATCCCAGGAATAAAGTGGTGACAAGCAGAACATTTGTGTCATGCTGTTTCTCTGGTTTAACCTCCTTAGTTTTATGTTTACCCCAAGAAAAATGAAATTTTTAAAAAGATGTTATTTTGTGTAAATACCAAAGTGTCAACATAAATACAGTGGGAAAGGAATGTCGAGTGTCCACTGCTATACTGATGCAGATTCATTAGACATCTTTCGTGTGATGTTTTTTGAAACAGTCACCAACCCACAGGCCGACATCGCAACTGGGACAGTAGAAGTGGGTTTCTTTGTGTACCTTTCTTAATATTTTTTTTTCTGTTGTTTGCACGTTTGAGGGTAGAATGTCTGACCTGCACGATTGACGCCACCCATTGTGTTATTGCAGGAGACCACAACACAAGGCTTAGTGACTTCAACATTTCTCCTGACTTGAACACTGACAGTTGCTGCATTATGAACACTGTTTATTTTGTACTTCTGCTTGTTAGCAATCACTTTGCTTGATTGGTTCATGTTTATTATGTGGCACTTCCCTGATTGGTTACTGGTCATTACAACATCTCCTTCCTTGATTGGTCACCTTCGTGAAAGAAAATCATATTCTAATATATGGTGGACCTAGAAGAATTTCTTTCCTTGTACTTGTGTGGTTTACCCATATGCAAATAAATTGTATTTTGTATAGTTTGAATACCACATACTTACACAAATGGCAAATAATTTACCGGTTGCTACAGTTTTGTGATAAACCTCATGGCCAGCAGTGTTACCATCTCCTCAAGGATGGTCTGTTTTGAGTAAGACATAGACAAAACAGTGCTTATTGTAAAAACTTTTGCAACTGAAGTCATGGTCCTCAAAAGGATAATGAGAAAACTTGTGTAAATGCAAGCTGCAAATGATGCAAATTAAGCATGGAAGACATCTCTTCTTGTTTCCGCCAATGCGCGCCTGCCAAGTGTATGCTGAACGTTCATGAAATATGCATTTCTGATTTGGATTTGAGACATTTCTTTATAATATTTGAGCCATTTAATGCAATAAGTAAATAAATATAAAATGCAGGTTGTTTAAGTCCACTTTCATTTTTTCAAAGTAGCGCTTGAATGAAAAAAGTTTAGAGACCCCCCCCAATCTACAAAGATTACCTTCTATGTTCTCTTTACTTTACAGGTCAAATGAAGACAAAGGTTTCAGTTGATCTCTATGTGATCTTAAGTGTTTTTTCCTTCTCCTAGGCTTAAGGGGCCAAAGGTCCTACCCTTTCGACCACCACCACCAAAGGGTGTTCCTGCACGGCCTCCTCCTCCTAAGACTTCGGCGCCAATGCGACGCTCTTCCTCTGAAACGATGTTTAACAGACCGTCATCTACACGGCCGCAAAGCTTAATGTTGACGAAAAAGGGACCATCACTGCCACCGAGGCCTGCCCCTGGCCATCCTCTCTATACAAATTACACAGTAAGAGTCCCTCGTCAGCACTTCTGGTCTACTGGTGTGTGTCTTTGTGTACTTATAGCTGTGGAGCACTGGGTGCTTCCTAATCACAATCACACTTTGTGTTTCATAACCTAATGTGTGGAATTTCTCCAGCCTCTTTGTGTGTGTGTGTTTTTCCCCCAGGCCACCTACCAATTTTGTTATTTGGTGACTCTAAGTTGGCTGCTTATTTATCTCTCTATTATATAAAAAAAATCCTGTGGCGAGACAAGACTTTTTCCAAGAGATTTTTTTCAAGTCCCGTAAGACAAGACTTTTGGCATGAGATTTTTTTCATGTCACACCCTTCTCTCAACCACATTCAGACACGCACAAAATGACTACACGGGCAGTCTTAGCACCAAAAAAATGATGAAGTCAAATGAATTAATGCAAAAATTGTCAGTCGGTTACACGGCAGATTGGTTAAATGTGTATCAATAGACTTTGCCGAAACAGTTAGTGGTGATCGTGTGGAAAACATCAACTTACAATATCCCGCAGAATATCTACAACCGTTAACACCGTCCAGTCTTCCACCGCACAAATTACTGTTGAAAGAAGGATGTATCCAAGAAAGGTAATGTAGTACATCTTCCACGGATAACATTAGACAACAAAGGAGATCTTGATATGCCATTTGTATTAAAACGTTAACCATTTCCCGTTAGAATAGCTTTTGCATAGACATTTAACAAATCATAGAGACAAACATTCAAAAAAGTCGGTTTATTTATTAGAGAAAAAGAAATGAAAATTCTCTAACGGGCAGTTATATGTTGCATTGTCAGGTTGTAAGTCCAAACACAGAATCAAAATTCAATGTGATATTGGTGAAAATTAATTCAAAAAATTGTTTTTACTGAAGTCTTACAGTAAAAGTGCAAGTTTAAAAAATATTTGTGTTAATTTCAAAGCCAAACAGAACGAAATTGTATAACGCATTGAAAAACTCTTAACACATCATGAAACATAATTTACTTTCAAATTATTACATTTTACTATTTTTTAATATGGTTAATTACTCGCTGTAATATAAAATAGTTAGTTCTTTGATGCATATATAACAATTCCCATGAAAATAACAATCTGTTTAAATTGTACACCTGCATCCCCATACGTGACCGGGAGAACCGCAAGGTGGCTTGTGCGTAATGCTGGCCTAGGGGTTGGCGAGCGAAGCAAGCAGGGGGAAAACCCCCCTAGTTTTATTAATTTAAAATTCACTACTGGTAATTGCAATGGGGTCCTGTATGGGTACAACTGTAATGTTGTGCCCTAAGATGGACTGGTGACCTATCGAGAGTCATGTATATAAGTTAACCAAACGAAAGTCTAAATTTACATAGGTGATAACTACCTAAGATGATTTCCAATTGACCTCCACCAGTGAATCATTCAAAAACAACCCACATTAAATGGATAAAAACCCCACAGCTCAGGGGTCATTGTGAATCTGAAGGATAGCTTTGAAGATTAAAGAGCACCCCAAAGAAGTTTGTAACTAAATATTATAAACTTGCCACAGTACCCATCGAAGACAGAAAATAGAATAATTTTAAAAATCTGCTGTCTCTTGCCCTACATGTACCTTCAGCACTTCCCCTCTGTATTCACATGTGTGAATGTCTCTTAAGCAGCGCTTCCTCTCTCGAGCATGTTCCCAAGGAGCATGCTTCTCAGACGCCTTTCTCACCTTCTGTCCAGTTTTACACTTGCCATCTTTGAAGCAACACTCTAAGAGTGACTCGTATGCCTTTACTCCTCCTGGTGTGTCTTCCACTTGCACCTCCTCTTTTGTTGCATCGCTGAAGCCAAACCAACCAATCAGATTGCTCAGTGGGACAGGACACACACAGCTTAGTATTTAATTATGTATAGTGCCCTCCATAACGTTTTGGACAAAGGCACATTTTAGTCTCGATGTACCCCTCTGCTCCACAGTTTTTAAATTACAAATCAAACAATTCAGACATCGGGATTAAAGTGGACATTGCAGACTTTCATTTGAGGGGATTTGCTTACATTTCTGTCATACCATGTAGAAGTGACAACACCTTTTATACATGCCCCCATTTCAGGTCACCGTAATGTTTGGGACATTTGGCGTCACAGGTGTTTGGGATTCCTCTTGTGGATTTTGTGGCTTCATTAAATACCTCAGCTTGCTTCTACCTTTTGGAGTCTGTAGCTGCCAATGTTCAACATGAGGACAAGAGTTGTGCCAGTGAATGTCAAAGAAGCCATTATGAGGCTGAAAAACGAGAATAAAACCATTCAAGACATCAGTAAAACTTTAGGATGATCTAAATCAACTGTCTGGAATATTCTTAAGAAGAAAGAACATACTGGTGAGCTCAGTAATCGCAAAGGGACTGGTAGGCCAAGGAAGACCTCCAGTGCTGATGACAAAAGAGTACTCACTATGGTCAAGAAAAAGCCCCCAACTCGTGTATGACAGATGAGAAACATCCATCAGGGACCAGATGTGGATGTGTCAGAGACGACTATAAGCAGAAGACTTCATGAACAGAAATACAGAGGCCACACTGCAAGATGCGTACCACTAGTTATCCACAAAAACAGGATGGCCAGATTAAAGTTTTTGAAAAGGACTTGTGGACAGATGAGACAAAGATGAACCTGATCAGAGTGACAGAAAGAGCAAAGTTTGAAGACAAAAAGGGGCTGCCCAAGATCTAAAGCAGACCACCTCATCTGTTAAACATGGCGGTGCTGGGAGTGTTATGGCCTGGGCATGTATGGCTGCCACAGGTCCTGACACACTTCTCTTCATTGATGATGGAACAGCTGATGGCAGCGGCACAATAAATTCTGAGGTGTGTAGAAACATCTGATCTGCTCAAGTTCCAGTAGATGCCTCCAAACCCATTGGACGGCACTTCACTGAACGAGATAATGATCCAAACATACTACTGAGGCAACACAGGAGTTTATCAAAGCTAAAAAATGGAAAATTCTTGAATAGCCAAGCCAGTCACCCAGTATAAATCTAATTGAGCAGTCCTTCCATATGCTGAGGAGAAAACGTAAGGGGACAAGCCCATGAAACAAGTAGGAGCTGAAGATGGCTGCATTATAGGCTTGAAAGAGCACCACCTGAGAAGATCCTCAGTACTTACAGGCAGTCATTGCATGCAAGATAAATGCAACAAAGTCCTAAATATGACAGCTTTAGTAGACCTGCCATTGCTGTGCCCCAAACATTATGGTGCCCTGAAATATGAAAAAGTGCTGTCATTCCGAAATGTATGCAAATACCCTTAAATGAAAGTCTGCAATGTGCACTTTAATACATCCATTATCCAACCCGCTTTATCCTAACTACAGGGTCACAGGGGTCTGCTGGAGCCAATCCCAGCCAACACAGGGCACAAGGAAGGAAACAAACCCTGGGCAGGGCGCGCACACACACACACCCACCCACACACTAGGGACAATTTAGAATCACCAATGCACCTAACCTGCATGTCTTTGGACTGTGGGAGGACACGAGAAGAACATGCAAACTCCACACAGGGTGGACCGACTTTAATCCCGATGTCTGAATTGTTTGATTTGTAATTTTATATGGTGGAGCAGAGAAGTAAGTCAAGGAATAATGGGCACCGTTCTTCTCTTCAAATGCTAAAATCTTAATTGAAGCCATGAATGAAATGACGCTGATGTGTAAAGCTATATTGGGTTAACACTCTTGCTCCTGTAAACAAATATCTGCACCCTGTAAGATCTTGTAATATTAATCATAAACAAATAGAAGATAATCGGGCTGCTGGAAGTGAAGGTTAGAGGTAGGAGGATTACGCCACAAAGCACATTAGCATATTAAAGGGCAGGTTTTAAAGTCTTTGACATGGTTGCTCAAATGTCCCACCTATAAGACTAGATACGACAGCTGGCTGCCTCTTCGTGGCAGGCCCTAACATATCCTGTGCTCGGGGCAAAGGTAGGGCCTGAGAAGTACGGAGCAAAGAAACAGCATTTAGTAAGTTAATGTGGGCCGTTTGCTGATTTTTTTTTATTTTTTTTGGGGGGGGGGGGGGTTGTTTTGTGGAAGATGGAGGACTCTTGGAGCAGCCAGGTACAGGATGATATCCAGATGCGATATAAACAATAAGACTTAAAGGGCCAAACACTTCCTGCAAATCAATAGAAAAATCTTCTTTGGGGCGGGGGGGGGTTGTTTCTTGTTAACAGGAGTTTCCATTGCTGCTCCCTGTAACTTGAGATGAACTGAATTAGTCCTTCCATATGTGGCTGAGGAATTCCTTTCAGAAACAGCTGAGAACACACTTGGGATTTTCTGATTCCTTGAAGTAATTTAAATTTGTTGCTTTCCAGCTTACTTTACCACATGGAGTTGCAGATCGGGACCACCATTCAAGAATTCCAGGAGAGCTTTCTTTTCAGGTAATGCAAAACATTACTGTGAATTCTGCACTGACTTGACCTGGCTTTCTTTTTTTTTTTTTTTTTTTTTTGGTGGGGTGTGGGGGATGTACACATAACCCGTATGATCAGGTACGTCAATTTCGATGACTGTGTGAATTTGTTTTATTTTTGGTCTTTTTGCTCTCACTTGTGTGTGATAGATATTTTTAATCTGAATCTAAGAGAAGCAGCCTATATGGAGTTCGTATGTCATCCTAGAATATCTCTGGGCGTCTTCCCTGGTTACTCAAGTGTTCCCCCCTCCTCCCAAAGTTATGACTGTCAGCTTTATTAGTGACTTTAAATTACAGGTTTCTGTTTCTGGTGCCGTTTAAGGAAAAAGTGAAGCAATACAGAGGACTGAACCTTAAAAAAAACAAGTCAATTAAAATGAAGGGGAAAGAAGTTAATTAAGAGCAAAAACTGGTCACCAATTGAGAAAAGGCTCAGAATGTAAACCTGTAGCCACAGTGACGCTCCAGGACCAGAGTTGGAGATCCTTGCTTTAAATTTACCCTGTATGAGTGTATGAGAACTTGTAGCTCACAACTGGCCTGGGCAATGTCTATGTAGAGTCTACATGTGCGCTGTGTGTGTGTGTGGCTGCGTGTGTCCTCTAGTTACACGCCTTTTCTACCACATCCAAAGAATGTGCCCGTTTGGTCATATGGAAAATATGAGACAAGATGAAGTGTTGGGGCACCTCGAAGGTGAACCCCACACAATTGATGCGACAATAAAAATAACAAACGATAGCAAATATCGTTAAGTTCTTTTGAGACTTTTCAAACAACAGAGTGGCATAAAATGAAGAAGCCAGGCTGGAAGGAACTGAGGCTGCCGGTCATCTGATCTGCAGGGGACAAAGGAGGAGAAGCATTAGGTAACACATAATAACCTAACATATAATGTAGTGATGAGGAATTAGGAACATGGGTGTTTTAGACCTCACAAACAGAGGAGTTCGCTCATCTCTCTGATGTCTTGTGTTTTATGTACCACGATAGAATGGGAAAAAAGGAAGAAAAAAAAAAATAAAGAGCCAAGATTGTGGTTGATCTTGCCATTGTTGCATTTCAGCCAGGGCTTCTTTTTGGCTGGAGCGCATTTCTTTTCTTTATGCCCTTTTTGTTAATTTTCCAATCATTTATGTTAATTTTTCTTCATTGTGTACTTTGCCTTGGTTATGTTCTGTGTATTTTGTGGGTAGTCACTGTGGTATAGCGGGATTCGCTATATGCGATTTTAAATAATTTTAATAAAGGCACTTGGGTTTCGGGGGGTTTTAGGTGTTTCTGGTAGTATGGCAGAGCAGCACCAGTGTGTTTATGGGGCGATCGGTTGGTCGTTCAGTCAGTTGCCTCATTAGCGCTTTGCGGTCTGTCATAAGCACACCTTCATCCCTCTTCTTATATAAAAGAAGCCTGATCAGGGGACCAAATAGGAGAGACAGATGAGAACAGTTAGTGAGAGGGCAGTATTGGGGCCAGAGCCAGTGTAATGGAGAGGAGGCAGAGCAGTTGGTGACCCCATAGAAGATTGAGCAATTGACACTCCAGATCATCCCCATCAATGATAATTGTTGGATTCCTGGGGTACGATGCTGGGATCCCATGGTGGGAGATGGAAGGACTACCAGGTTTGAATGGAAAGTTGCAAGGGAGAGGTTTAATTTGACACCCCCAGCAATTTCTAGATGTATGAATGGACATACAAAGGCAACGAGATTAGTAACTGCAGTCATCAGGTTTGACATCTCCGACGACTAGAGGTTGTGTAACGTGACATCGGCCTAAGATGTAAACATGGATCCCCACTTGTGTTTTGGGGTTTTTGCTTTGCTGATGCTGTTTAGTGTTCTGAATTTTAAAGGCGGTGCTTGTTTTTCTAAATATTGTCAGTTAGCATAGCACGGAAATTTATTTCAAAATTTTGTTTCCTTGCTGTACCACTGATTGTTGGCATCTGCGGCTATTTTTGTTTTAAGATGTTGCACGATGCACGAAAATGACATTGTCAAGCCACCCCCTCGAGAGCGAAAGTCTGAACTGAATATTTAACCTCGGATTAGATCAGGATGATTGAAAGTGAATCGGAATTCAGTACCACAAAGCAGATGGTATTTTGATGTAAAGAGTGTAACCACAAAGGGGTGCCACCGAGCCCCAAACCTGAGACACAATCTCACCCAACACAATTCTGGGTTCAAATGAAAGGATATTTATTTATCAAAATCATGTTTCCAATAATCAGCAGACAAAAGATCAATACCTGAATACAATGCACAATCAATTGTTTTTCCCTCCTTTCTTCCTCCAAGTGAGTGTCGCCCGATTCTGACTCCCCAAGGTGAGGCCACAGAGCTAGACCAGGGAACTGTTTCTGGCATCAACAGTCAAATCCTCTGGTGCATTTCCAGATCGTGTGAAAACCAGGCTAGCGCCCTCTGGCAGCACCCAAGGACCCTGACAGGGCTTTGTTTCTGAACTCCAACTCCACCTTGCAGGTGTCTGGGTTCATCCCTGAGGAGCACTGCCACCTGCTGTGTGGGGCAACGAACTGCTCCCAGCACCTGTGTCCGCTCAGTCCATCTGTTATGTCCAGAAACAGCCATGTGGTTTTGGTTATTTACATCAAATTCCGATCTGTACCAAATTATGTGGAGAAATCAGAATCAGATCGCATCAGAGTGATAGTGTAAACTCGATCGTACATTTATGAGTGACTTTACTGTATATGACAAGAGTCTTTATTTGTGTCTCATAAGTTGTGGGTTCATGTCTGTGTCGATTATGAACCTTCTTCCTGTGTGTCTGAGTGCTCTGCTTTTCTCCCACATTCCAAAGACATGTTTGCTTGGTTTATGGGTGAGTCGGAATTGCCCCCTGTAAAAAGCGAAGATGGAGTCAAACAAAGAGATGAGGTGCAGATTGCAAACCACATTTAATTATTTGCAAATCCCTTCAAATAAATTAGAGATTTTTAAATTGTCTTGAAGGACCGTCCAGTCTCGGTGAAACCCAAAAGCTTCGTTTAAGAGACAGAAGTCTGTTCCTCCTCTTCTGAAGTTGGCTTCTAAGGGAATGCCGTCTTCCAGTGTCTGGGTTCTTTATATAGTGGGATGACAGGATGGGACAAATCTTATAGGAGTTGTGCAGAAATGATACGAGAAGTCCTCTGGGAAGACAGTGATGCTCCGTTTCCCATCTCCTCTGAGTCATTCCTATTCATAGCCCGTGAAGCACTCCCTAGAGTTGCATGTCTAACACCCCAAATGAGTGAATTCCCAAAGTTAAAGCTGAAGCCACTAAGCCCGACTCTAAACTGAAGTGAGAGGGTTGGAGGACGGACAGACGGATCGATGGATTTTTCCAGAGTGCAATCTGTATGTAAGTGAACTACATTTTGTTGAGACAGCACCCAGTTCCTCTCAGTGGAATATTGTAAGACATGCATTTTGTTCCTCAACTGGAAATCAGTCGTGCGCGTGCCTGCCTGCCTGTCACAGCTTGGATGGATTTCACTGCCATGTGATGATGCATCACCTTTAACTTTAAAACCAGATTGGAAGAATGAATTATTGTACTCCACGCCAAACCAGTTTTACCTTTTCAGTTTTTTTTCCTTGTGTAGACAACAGCAGTTAAAGGTGATGTCAATTAGGGCTTGTTTTTTAAAATAAAACACGGTAAAGTTCAACCTTCTTATTTCAGTTTGTGAATACAGCAAGTGTGCATTTGTTAAAACATTGCAAGTTTTATTTGTCAAATGTGGTAAATTCAGGTGGCCACACTACTGACTCCCAGGTGCATAGTCGATTCAGTTCAAATCCTGGCCTTGTCACTGTCTTTGTGTTGTTTTCACATTCCGGCTGCATCCGTTTAGTTTTATTAGGTGTTGACCAAAAAGTAGAGTACTCCTGCGTTGACCTCAAACCCAGAAAAGCACTCTAAAATTTACCCAAAAAGTGAACACATAAAATTAATAGTTAAATTAATAATGCAGGGAACAAAAACAGACAAACGATGGGATATTAAACAGTGTAAAAGAATGAGTCTCAACACACTGGAAAGGTTTGGGGCAGCCACCTGTATATTGTCCCTGGCTGCAAAAGGTTTAAAGAAAACACAAGGATGTTCTCTGGTTGAGTTCCCAAAATGAACTGAACTGATCTGTCAAGATGGAGGTTTTATATGTTGGAAACCGGAAGTGATGTTATTAGACCGGAACAGGAAGTGATGTCCGTCTGGGCGCCAGAACAGGAAGTGGTGTTAAACCAGGCAGGTTTTCCCATATTTGGTCTGCAGGAATAACAGAAAAAGGTTTAGAGCACCCGCCACCCCCTGGCCTGGCGGATGATTACCTTCACTTGGTCCACTCAGCTCGCTCCTAGTCGCACGTGTGTGACACGAGATAAATATGAAAGGCACTATTTGATAGATAGATGGATTTGAAAGGCACTATATGATTAGATAGAGGGGTAACTACAAGATGGAAAACAATATCCTAAAGGAAGCAACCTCTGAAAAGGTTTTAGTGGTTTTTGCTGACACAACATTTTCATCGTCCAAGTAATGTGCAGAAGTGATTAAAAACACAAGTAACACTTTATTGTTAGATCTGTTGAATATAAATCAAGGTCTTTTAGGCACATACTCGTACATAATTAACTAATAAGACCACATCTGGAGTTTTGAGTGGAGTTTTGGTCCCCATGCTACAAAGAACACATAACAACACTTGAAGCAGTACAGTGAAGAGCAGCCAGGTGCATCCTGGGACTTGGGTTTGCTTGTGTTGCTACTGGAATAGTTGTTGGTGAGGCCAATGGGAGCGCTTACCTTGTGGTCTATATGTGGCTCCCAGTGCCCCAGTACAGTGACAGGAACACAGTGCTGCAAAAAATGGTGCCATCCTTTGAAGGCATTCTTCACAGTAGGGTGTTTCTTGATGTCCTGGCTACATTGCCCTCCACGGCCTAGTCATTCTGGCCCCCTACTCATCCCCTGTCCCTAATTGTCTAACTGTCTCTCTCACCCCTTCACCACCTAATAGATAATGTGTGGTGAGCGTAATTAAGTCATTTTGAGGTCCGAAACCTCCATCTCCCATTCTCTTGCAAGTCTACACACAATGGTAACTTTATCTCACTTTAATTCCTGTCTATGTCTGTTTTGCATTCACCCCAGAATTTTGTCTAGTCCCAAATGTGCCACTGTTGGAAAATGACCTCATGAATATTAATGAGCTAATGAGGTCATTTGTACGTGCCTGCTATTTCAGTTACAAAACATCTCCCATATGAGCACGGAGTCCGATAGATAGATACTGTAGAGATATAGATAGATAGATATGAAAGGCACTATATGATAGATAGATCAATCAATGAAACTTTACTTGTCCCAAAGGGGAAATTTGGCTTTTTTGTGTGTTTGTATATGTATATAAATATGTGTGTATATGTATATAAATACATAT
>JANRMT010062823.1:14420056-14446726 GCA_026402145.1 Polypterus bichir lapradei
TATGTGTGTATATATATATATATATATATATATATATATAATATATAATGTGTGTGTGTGAAACAGAGAGAGACTATGGCCTGAACACACACAAAAATGACTAAAGAGGAAGAACACTTTTTTCTTTTTTTTTAAAAGAACTTCTAACTTGTCAGTCCCAGTCGCAGTGAGGCGCTATACAGGCGTATTGCTGTTGGTAGAGTGGAGCTCCCGTTGCATCTCTTGACACGGTTGTGCTGAATAATCCGTTGGCTGAAAGTTCTCCATGTTGGTGTATCAGAGAGAGGATGTGCAGCATTGTTCATAACAACACTCAGTTTTATTTTAATTCTCTTCTATGCTACTTCCTCCAGGACATCCAAAGTGTGTCCCATAACTGCCCTTTTAATTAAGTTGTTAATTTGGTGAGCTTCTCTTGACGTGATGTTACCAGCACAGCAAACCACCGCATAGAAAACTGTACTGGCCTTCACAGAGTTGTAGAAGATTTGAAGGATGTCGCTTCACACATTAAAGAAAAACAGTCTCATAAGGAGAAAGATCCTTCTCTGCCCTTCCTGCTTTGCCCTTTCTTCTAGTGTTCCTGTGTTTTCTGAGACCAGACCAACCTGTCATTGATGTGAACCCCCAAGTACTTGTAGGAGTGGACCACCTGTATATCCTCTCCATGAAGAGTGATCAGACGCAGAGACTGTTTGGTGCGGTGAAAGTTAATAAGCAGTTCCTTGGTTTTGCTGATGTTAATATGCAGACAATTCTCTTTGCACCAAGAAACAAAGTTCTCCCCCTGACTCCTCTCCTCTGTCTTACCCGCTTTATCAATACACCCCATAAGTGCAAAGCCAGCAGACAATTTTTGCAAGTGACATGACGTGATATTATATTTATGGTCTGAGGTGTGCAGCAAGAAGAGTAAAGCAGACAGGCCTGTTCCTTGTGGTGCTCCAGTGTTGCTAACCCAGTCCTTGAGTCTCTCAAACTGTTGTCAGCCTGACAGATAGTCCATTATCCAGGAAACCACAGGCTCATCTCTGAGTTGACCCCATTACAGGGAAGGCTGGATGGTATTGAAAGCACTAGGAAAAATCAAAAATCAGAATCCTCACAGTGTGGCCAGATTTGTCCAGTCGAGAATGATTTAAGAGTAATTTTCCAAATATTTCTAAAATAAAAATATACTGAAATAGAACACACAAATTAAATATTATGAATTGTATTTAGCATTCGGTCAGTCATTTTTCTAATCCACTTAGTCCTGAACAGTGTCGTGGTGGGTGTTGAAGCCTATCCCAGCTAGCATAGGATTCAAGGCAGGAACAAACTCTGGACAGGGAGCCAGTCCATTGCAGGGAGGATAAACACACACACACACACACTAGGGCCAATTTAGCATCACCGGTACACCTAACCTGCATGTCTTTAGACAGTGTGAGGAAACCCACTCAGATACAGAGAGAACAAGCGAACTCCCTGTAGGGAGAACCCAGGACATGAACTCTGGTCTCCTCTAGCAACACTACCACTGCGCCACTGTGCCACCCTAGCGTACTGTAAAAGCACAATTTTCCAACAGCATTACAACTGAAGTAACATTTATGGCAACTATTTGTAGTACTAGGGTGTTGTACCGTGTTCGCCATTATGGATGTAGTGAGGAGTCAAGCAAAAATGACTTTTATTGCCTAACTAAAAAGATTACAATATGCAGGCTTTCGAGGCAACTCAGGCCCGTTCTTTAGGCAAGATGACATTTTGGTCAGGGCAGCAATTTCATACAGGACAATAAATTAATAATATGAGAATGAAGTATGAACTATAAGAGTTACAGACACATCAAGTACAGTGGAACCTCGGGTCACGGCCGTAATTCGTTCCAAAATTCTGGTCGCAACCCGATTTGGTTGTGACCAGAACTAATTTCCCTCATAGGATTGTATGTAAATACAATTAATCCGTTCCAGACCGTATGAACTGTATGTAAATATTTTTTTTAAACATTTTTAACCACAAAAATAGTTAATTATACCATAGAATGCACAGTGTAATAGTAAACTAAATGTAAAAACATTGAATAACACTGAGAAAACCTTGAACAGAGAAAACTTAACATTGCAAGAGTTCACGCTACAGCCTTACGAACCGCTCGCTGTAAACACTTTTTTTAAATGAGTTTTAAGCACAGGGATATAAATGAAAATTTGAAAAATCCTTAATTTATACAAAAACTAACCATAAACAACCAAGAAAACTAACCTTGCATGCACGCACGTCTGACCGAGAACAATGTAGAGGGAGAGACTGAACACGTGCAGAAATCATCAGCGCATACAAACCGAAAGGGAAACTGGCTTGTTCGTCACCCGAGTGTGTGGTCGTGAACAGAGGCAAAAGTTTGGCAAACATTTTGGTCGTAACCCGATTTGTACGTGTTCTGAGACGTTCTTGAGCTGAGGTTCCACTGTACCTGTTGTATATACTGCCTTTATAAATGTAAGAAAGATTTTCATTTGAAAAGTTTAAATATCCTAGAATTGCAGTTTGCACTGTGAGTTTCTGAGCATCAAGATTGTGCATGCATGTTTCAAAACTACATATCAGTAACTGATGTTGACGTTCATTTTACTAATTTTTATCATACAGTGGATTCAAAAAGTATTCGGGCACCGTTACTTTCTACACACTTTATTGTGTTGTTGTTTTATTTTTATATGGTGTAACTAAGTACTGGGGTGTTGTACCATGTTAGCCATTATGGATGTAGTGAGAAGTCAAGCCAAATGACACCTTTTATTGGCTAACTGATTGGTTTTTATTGGCTAATTGATTAAGTCTCACCTGAAGAAGGAACCTGAGTTGCCTCAAAAGCTTGCATATTGTAATTTTTTAGTTAGACAATCAAAGGTGTAGTTTTGCTTGGCAACCTTTTTCAAATTAAAGAAAAAATAAATAAATCACAATTAATTTTTTTTTTTTCTTCTTGAAGAAAAAAGAAGTTTTGGTGCTGCTCCAACAGATTGACAGCAATTACTTTGAGTGTCAAGTGGGAGACAAAAAGGGAAAAGTCCACAAGTCGCATATGAAGATAATCACCCCCTTGAAGTCAGAGGAAAGCAACCGAAGATATTCACAGGTATCTTTTGCATGGTCCTCATTGATGAATTTAAAGAAGGCCGGAATGCTCTCGCCATGATATTGACCACACTGTTGACTTTCGGTCAAATAAGCACTGGTAATTCTCTGGAGGGTATTAAAGGGGGGCCTGACAGGGACTGTAATTACAACGACACAGCCAAATAGTGCAGTACAGGAATCCATGTGTAAGAAGGCCAGATGGCAAACACTCTGGCAATGGTGATAAGATGTCAGGTCAGGTCAGGTTGGGGAGCATGCATTGGTACAGTGTGTTGCTGCACCCATCACACAATGAAACAGCTTGGGATCCTGGTTGGCTAAGGCTGACACACGGTCCAGTCCCACCCACCAGAAATGATCATCTATCTGCCGCAGCCAGGTGTTAACGTGGGCATCCCCTTGGCCTGGTCCTCAACAAGGAAGATCCTATGAGCCAGATCACACTTGGGGAACCGTAGTGCCGTAACTGACACTTCCTCACAATGCAGGTAAATGTGCCTCATTCGGGACTCCGTAACCAACCGCTCATTCGAGAAAAAGTCAAACCAGTGGTACCCAAAGATTCTCCAAAGGGGCACAGTACCGGAGTCCAGTCTTTGTCTCAGGTCACTGGATAGCGTCCATGTCTCTCAACCATATAGCAAGAAAGGAAGCACCAGGATTCTAAAAACATGGACCTTCGTCTTTTTACAGAGATATCGGGAGCACCACACACCCCTTTCCAGCGATTTCATGAACCCCCCCCATGCTCTACCAATATGTCAACTGACATATAAGGGTTCATTATGCCCCAGAATTGTATATGGTGAGCCTTTGGGGGCACCATTGGACTAGGGGAGTATGGGAAATCTTCCTTTAGTAATAAGAATAATACATTTTACATATATTGCACCTTTCCCATGCTCCTAGTGCAGCGCCTAAATAATTATACATTATGAAAACAATTTATCATTCACAGCAAGTCAGCTGAAGGGAATGAGAAAATTCACAAAATATAAAAAAATCCAAAACAAGCAATTCTAAAGAATTTAAGAAAGTACGGCTCACATTTGTGTCTGTGTGAAACAGAGTCTCCTCCAAAGTTGAATACTCAAGTGAGAAGAGCAATAAACATGGAGGCCAGTGGCAGCTTTGAAGTAATTTGTTTTTCATGGCTTCAAGTATCATAAACTGTATACAGTAAGTGTGAAGCACTCTCGAAATCTGGGCGTCATGGGAGTGACTCCAAACAAACACAGCTGTCAAAAAAAGGCCTCACATTGGGTGTCGACTAAGCTTTGCAACGGCAGGACTGGTGACTCTGAAATGACCGCATGAGTGTGTGCACCCTGACCATCTCTGGTTTCTACCTTGCCTTTGATGCTCGCTAACTTAGGTTCTGACCCTTCACAATTGGATTAAAGTGGGTTTGAGAATGTTATATGATATGATCAAAAGTGTGTGGACACGTGACCATCACCCCCATATAAGCTTGGTGGACATCCAGTAGTGATGGGAACTCCGGCTCTTTTCAAAGCTTCGGCTTTTTTGGATCGGCTCCCTTTAAAGAGCCGGCTCTTACGGCTCCCGAATGGCTCTTCGTTTAGTCTCACTTGGATGCTTATATTTTAGCCTAATTAAGCAATTATGAATGGTTTGTGTATGAGCAATTTCTCATTCATTGTTTTCAGACATTACGTATTTTTATGCATTTTTTCATTAGGAAAAATACACAGTTACTATTGTTTAACATTTTAATAAAAGCTTTAAATGAACAACTTAACACAAAACCAAAGCAAACAAATTAAATAAAGGCCAAACTCAACAACACAACACTATGACTCTTTGAATAAAAGTTTTTAGGCCAGGTTGGCATTCAGAAATGCCAGATGCCTCAGCTTAGATTGGCTGATGCGATTTCTCCTCTCCATGATTATTTGTCCTGTTTTTGAGAAGACTCTTTCTGAGGGGACCGATGTAGCGACAATGCAAAGTCTTCCTATCATTGTAGCACACTCTTGTTTGGGCCTTAGCTCTGGCATCCCCATCTGGCGTTGCATAGACTTCAGCTTCTCTGTGGCAATTGTGCTTTTATGGAAAAACTCTACAGTAGCCTTTACCTTGTCCACAGTTGGTTTCACCACCTTCAGCGCATCTTTAAACTATTAGGTTTATTGTGTGTGCAAGGCATGGGTTGTGAGTCCACTTTTGTTATGTTTGCTGCATTATCAGTAACACAGCACAGCACTTTGTCATTTACTTGCCATTCTTTTGCCACTCTTCGTAGCTCCTCTGCTAGGTTTTCTCCAGTATGTCTCTCAGCAAACTCAAAACAGTCAAGAAGGCAGGATGTCATCTTAAAGTTTTCAATAAAGTGACAAGTGACAGATGTGTATGAGCATGTTGTTCTGGATGTCCAGCAGTCAGTTGTAAGGCAAACTGCTGAAGCTTTTTTGACTCTGTCTTGCCATAATGCACGCTCCTTGTTATATAGTTGTGGAATAATTGTTTGGGACAAAGTTTTTCTGCTAGGGAGAACATACATGGGGTTTAAGGCCTGTACAAAAGTTGTAAATCCTCGGTCCTCCACAACGGAAAATGGTTGAAAGTCGCTAGCTATCATTTTAGCCAGCTCCTCATCGACACTTATTTGTTTGTCTGGCGTCATTTGTTTTGGAATAAATGTGCTTATTTTGGTTTGAACTGAAGACCGTGTTATACCTGCAGTTTTCAGTAAGACAGTTGGTGCTGCAGCAGAAGTACTTGGCTCTTTTCCAGGGTCAGTGGATGGCAGGAGAGTGGGCACGCTCTCCTCCAGTTGCACGGTGGATCTTATATGGCTGTGCAGGTTTGTTGTTGACCCTGCTCTAACGGATATTTTCATATTACAAATTCTGCACTTGGCTTTGCAGTCTCCAATATCACTGAAATGCAGCCAGATGCTGCTTCTTTTTCGGCTTTTACTCATTTCTTCACTCTTCTTTTTTTTCTTCACGATGCGCTTGCATTTAAATCTGGCTCCTCGTCTGTCGTAGCGGCAGGTAGGCCTGTACCAACACTCGCTGTCTTCAGAGCGTCTGTCCCCCTTCCTTCTTTCACATAATGGTACGATCCTAGTCCGATGTGTCGTTCGTAAACGAGCCGGCATTATGAGCCAATGTTCCGTGTGCCAATAAAAATAAAGTCCCGCCCCTGCCGAATGGATTTTCTGCTGAGCAGGAGCAGCTGAAGCTTCAGCTCTGCTCGACGGGCATCGGCTCCTCTCGTTCGCTTCAAAGCATCGGCTCTTAGAGCCGGCTCGTTTGCGAACGACACATCACTAACATCCAGCCCGTGGCCATTAATACAGAGATGGGTCCCCTATAACACCCTTCACTTTTTTTCCACAAGATTTTGCAGTGAGCCCTTTCAGCCAAAATAGCATTTGTGAGGTCAGGTACTGATGTTGGATGAGAAGACCAGGCTCACAATCGGTGTTCCAGTTCATCCCAAAGGTATTCAGTGGTGTTAAGGTCAAGACTCTGTGCAGGCCACTCAAGATCCTTGATGTTTTTATGGGCCTGACTTTGTGCAAAGGGGCACAGTGATGCTGCCTGCTCCAAACTGTTGCCATAATTGTTTGAAATGTTTTTGCATGCTGCAGCGTTAACAGAGGCAGAGCCCAAACCCTGCCATTATCTCTTCTCCACCAAACCTTACAGTAGGCACTATGAAGTACAGAATGTAGCGTTCTCCTGGAATCCCCCAAACCCAGATTCATTCATCAGACTACCAGATGGTGACGTGTGGTTCATCACTCCAGAGAGCACATGTCCACGGCTCCAGAGTCCAATGGTGGCATGCTTTACACAACTTCAGCCGACGCTTGGCATTGCACATACTGACCCTTAGGCTTGCATGCAACTGCTCGGCCATGGAAATCCACTTCATGAAGCTCCTGACGCACAGTTCTTGTGCAGATTTTACTTCCAGAGGCAGATTGGAACGCAGTTGTGAGTGATGCCCCAGAGGATAAGCCATTTTTAAGTGCATCAGTATTCAGAGGCCCTGCTCTTTGAGTTTCTTTGGTGTACCACTTCAAGGCTAAACTGTTGTTGCTCCTCACAGTTTCCATTTCACAATAATTGCACTTAAAACTTCATGTACTGACTTGTGGCCAAGGTGGCATCTTATGATAGTGTCACGTTTAAAGTCACTGAGCTGTTCAGTACGAGCCAATGTTTGTCGCTGGAGATTGCCCGGCCATGTGCTTTGATTTGATGCACCTGTGAACAATGAAACACTTGAACTCAGCGATTTGGGAGGCTGTCCACATACTTTTGGCCACAGAGTTTGTTGTATCAAGGCACAGAAGAAGAAGATGACTATTTGAAATAACAAAACCAAAGTGGATCTCTTGCCACTTGTGCACTACACTTACTACCCTCTCATCAGCCTGAAGACACCTTAATGTCTGTTTTCTTTTTTTCTTTCTTGAAGGGATCCTGTTCTGATGGCATGGACTATCAGTACCAGGGGCAGCAAGCTGAAGTCCTGCATGACTTCATTTCCGGTGAGAGTTTCCTTTTATTTGTCACTTGAGTAAAGCCCACCTCAGAAAGCCATACTATTTATTGAGTAGCAAGAGGCGGCCCTGGCCTCCATACTCGGCATTGTCCTCTGCAGAGGCGTGTTGGTTGATTTCCCAAAAACTGAGGCAGAACCATCTGTTGGATCAAATGGGCCTCACAGGCCTCTTTAAAGCATTTGCTTCAAGGGTCAGGAATGACAAAAACTAGTGTACTCCCACACAGCAACTCTGTGAAACAGTGATTCTCTTAATCTGTGAGAACATAAATAATTATTTAACAAAAGAGATCATCGGTCCAGGTCACTCATTAGCTTATTCTGTAGGCCCGCTAGCTCTGTATGAGAAAGCACTGAAAATACTCCTGCTTACAAGTCTTATCTCAGTGTCCTCCTAGAACGGCTACAGTAAAGCTGCCATTAAATGGAGATGAAACACCGTACAAGGGGTACTAAAAAAGTTAAGATACACAAAATAACTTGTAGTGTAAAAGAAAGAGAGGACAATGATGAAGAGTTGGAGTGGCCAGACGTTCACTCCGTATAATTGGATGCAGCATGAAAGTGAAAAAAACATGCAATTATTGTGGAGTCATCTCTGCAGATGCGAGTTCACAACAGAACTGCCAAAAATGGCAGTGCTACCAGACTTTCAGTCCTCCCGACAGGAAGAGGCGGGTCCAGCGGACACCAGAAAGTGACATCAGAGGTGTTCTAGCTGTCAATTATCCAGTCTGCAGAGAGAGACTGTGTTAAGACACAGCGCCAACCCTGGTGCGGCGGTGGGATTGCAGTCACTAGAGCCCTTCAGCTGTCCACTTTGTCCACGCGCGTCACAGTAGTTATTAACATACAGCGCCTTCAGGAAGTCTTCAGACCCCCTCACCTTTTTTTAAGTTGCAGACTTTCCGAATCCACAATGCTTTGGGCTGACACCATGTGACATTGGTTAGAGCTGCTGCCTCACGTCTCCATTGTCCTAAATGTGGAGTTTGCCTTTTCAGCAGTCACTTGAAATAAGAACGATGCCTGTCAACATTATGTGTGTCACTCCTTGGTGTCCTGCCTTGGCACTTGATACCACAGGTACATCGCCAAGCTTCTCCTGTCTATAGTCAACATGTTACCAGGAGTCTTGGCATTAAACCTCCTTTTTGTTGGACTAACCAGCACCATCTTGTGGATCTTTCAGAATGGCCAGGAAGGACAGACACCGTCAGTTGGCCTTGTCATCAGAACTGTGACGTTTTTGACCACCACCCTCCCAATTTAAGTCTGTGCTAATTTTGTTGACTGGAGTGTCCATGTTCATCTCCTCCACTGTCAACTGTCCTTATCTCAGTTATAATGTTAATGGACTTTTATGGTGCCAAGATTTATTTATGATAATTGTTGAAACTGATCTGTTTGCTGTGTATTTAACACAGTTTGTGTGTTCATTTATATAAATGGATTGTAGTTTATTTACTGTTAATACATTGCAGTGTAGCTACAAACGTATGCAAGGATGTCCTTTGTGAAGAGCACTGCAGTCGGTGTGTTTTACACTTTACTGTTGTACAACATTGAATTGCAGTGGATTTAATTTGAGTTTGACACTGAGCAACAGGAATAGACTCAACGTGAATGTCTCTGCAAAGTGATCTAAATGAATTACAAATATAAAACACTAAATAATGGATTGCATAAATCTTCACCCTGAGGGCATCGTAAGATGCGTCAGATGACACTTTATAACAATAAAATATGAAAACATCCAAGGTGGTGAATACTCTTTATAGGCACTGCATGCAAAAATATGTTTAATTAATTGAATAGGTATGATTTTAGATGGCTGAGGAGTACAATATTCTACTTTACATTGAGATATATAATAATATCTGTCAGCATTTTTTTTTTTTTTGGCTGAAATTTAGTATCTGTTATTTTGTTCTCCTTCAGAACAACCAGATGAATTAACCCTGAAGACTGGAGACACGGTGTCCATATTGGGGAAAATTGATAATGATTGGTTCAGTGGGACATGTCGGGGTCGAACTGGAATCTTCCCAGTCAGCTTTGTGAGAGTAATTGTGAGTGAGGGTTTCCTTTTTTCCCACATTATCTGCTTCATTAAGGCCTCATATTGATGACTTCATGCAGGAATTTTTACATATTAATCTAGGCTTAAATTATCCACAGTACCTTAAGTTCCTGCCTCTCAGCTCATTGTAGTGTAATTAAATTGTATGGAACACTGTAACTTTTGCCTCTATGCCAAATAGAACTTAATAATTTCTAATGGGAAGGTTGACAGTAATATCGAAGTAAATGGCCTAAAGACTAGCTTCTGCTAAAAAAAAAAAAAAGACAATTTCTTAAGAATATAAATAAATGGACCCACAACTTCAGCACATTCACCTTCTCGTGTAAAATAACTTCATCAATAAACAAGCAAAAGAAAAAAATACAAGCTGGTCATTCATGAGTTAGCAGGCCTTCTGTTCTTCAATCCAAACCCAAACAGCAATGTACTGCACTCTTTAAAAAAAAAAAAAAAAAACTATTTAAGTAAGAAGATAGATAAAAAAAAATATATAAATACATTCTTAAATACATATATAAAAATAAATACATTTATCATATTATAGTAGTAAAGTGACTGGAATATTTAAAGATTGTGCAGAAATCGTATTGTTGGAGCTCAGATGAAATGATGACAAAGAAAGAAAACCCTTTACTTACAGCCTCATTGTTTCCAACAAGCAGCATCTAGACCAAGAAACTGAAGACGCACGATTCCTATTAACGCTTTAAACTTCTTAAAGCCCGTTGATCAAACTTAAATATTCCCGGTCTGTTTGAAGAAGCTCTTCTTTTTCTTCCTTGACTCTAGCAGAGCAGGCCAACTGCCATGTCTTCCAGGTTTCAGTCAGTCCCCAACCGCAATGCTGAACCCCCAGTACGTCTTCAAATTGGTCCACTAAATTTAAAAACTACCACGTTCTTCATCTTTATTTTCTTCTTAATCACCTTTTTTCCTATTATTCTTGTTCTTTTACATTCACCCTCAGTTCACGGAAAAATGACCCACATGCCCTGTCTCTATGCCAGCACATGTCCAACTTGCTTTTTTTTTTTTTGACACTAGGGGGACTTTGCCCCCTGCTCGCTTCGCTTGCCAACACCCCTGCCTGCGCTACACGCCAGCAACTTCGCATCTCTACCATTCGCATATGTGGATTTCACTTTCACCAAACAACAAATCTTTTAATTCTCGAAGATAGGCGTCTTCATTGGGAAGGAACACTACGTTTCCCTGATGGCAACACGAATTAGTCGATCTACAAGTCTCCAACTTAAAGTTTAAAGCCAAACAATATCTACATACTTGTGTCATATCACCTATCTCTTCGCTTTTACCTTTTTGTCTATCGCATTGAATTTTGATTCCGTGTTTGGAATTACATCGTGACAACACAACGTATAACTGCCCGTGAGTGAATTTCGTTTCCTTCTCTGTACACGAACTGTGTCTGACAATAGTATTCACACAAATGAGAAATTATTGAAACGTGTGCGTGGTTGTAAATATTTTAGGTGTGGACGGGACTTTCCCAAATCTCGTTGCATAAAGTCTTGTCTCATGGGGCTTGAAATTTTCTCTAACGGGATTTCACTTTCGCCAAACAACAAATCTTTTAATTCTCGCGGATACACCTCTTCATTGGGAAGAAACATTACTTTTACCTGATGGCATCACAAATTAGACGATCTACAAGCCTTTGATTTAAAGTTCAAATCCAAACAATATATTCGATCTCTTTTCAGTGAGTAATAATTTCCGTTTCTTTGCATTAAAGCAATCTTTACTATGATTTTTCTTAAACTTTCGAATTTTCGTACTTCCAATATCTCTAACCTGCTCTGCATGTGCATCGCGGCAACATTTTTGAATTCTTTATGACGTTCTACTTTGTCATCTACTCTTTGTCTTTTATTTCCAGCCCCGGGTGTGGTTAAATCTCTTCGCGGGACGTGAAAAAGATCATGTCTCGAAGGATAAAAAAGTCTCGTCTCCCAAGATGTTTTTATTATAATAGAGAGACAATTTTATTCAACTTGCCCTCCTTAGTCACATTTTAGTAAAACCCACTTTTACCAAACCGATTTCCTTCAAACTTTACATGTATGCTGATCTGCAGTGACAGTGCAATATTTCATCAGTTTTGACCCAGGATCTGCACGTTAATAACGGCAAATTTTAATTTCTCATTTCCTTATTTTATACTTTTAGCGAATACACGTGTTGCTCCTTCTGACACTCCTTGATGATAAGACATTCATTAAACAATGCCTACATAGGAGACGCCAGAGAACCCAGAAAATCAGACACCCATCCCACCTGGCATACACTTCCTTATCATCACGGAGTGTCAGAAGAAGCAGCACGTATCCTGTCCAAATCAGGCATCAGAATAGCACACAAACCTACGAACAATCTGCACACTGTCCTTTTTAATGCTAAAAACAAGAAATCGGCAGCAGAGACACGAAACACAGCTTATAGCATTCCATGCAGTTCTTACCCAGCAATATACATAGGACAGACGTCAAAAAGAATCGCAACACATATATAGGAGCATCAAAACGCCGTCAGAAGGAAGGATTCACGATCACTGATTTATACGTACACAAAATCAACCGGACACACATTTAACTGGGACAATGTACAAGTAATAGTTAAGGCCAGTACTAAAAGTGCCAGAGAACTGGCTGAATCTCGGCTATCAAACGAAAACACCATTAACAGACACTTGGACATAAACCCAGCAAATGCAAACTTAAGAAGAAGAACATCCTCATAATAAATAAAACTTTACGACCAACACCCTCATTACCCAACCCCCCCCAATTTTGCTATATATTGCCTTTGATTCTTGTATGTCTGTTATCCTCTGATGACGGCTCCTGACAGGGGCTGAAAGCTCAGGAATAAAAACTACTTTATGATACGTGATTCATTCTCTCCCTTTGTGGATCTCCAACTACTAATATATATATATATATGTGTATATATATATATATATATATATATATATATATATATACACACATACACACATACAGTAAACCCTCGTTTATCGCGGTTAATCCGTTCCAGACTATACCGTGATAAATGAATTTCCGCGAAGTTGGATTCTTTATTTAAATCGAATATTTTTGCAGTTACAGCATAGAAAACCTGTTTACGACCTTCTAAATACGTTTTTTAACATTATTAGAGCCCTCTAGACATGAAATAACACCCTTTAGTCAAAAGTTTAAACTGTGCTCCGTGACAAGACAGAGATGACAGTTCCGTCTCACAATTAAAAGAATGCAAACATATCTTCCTCTTCAAAGGAGTGCACGTCAGGAGCAGAGAATGTCAGAGAGAGAGAGAGCGCGAGAAAAGCAAACTGTCAAAAATCAATAGGGCTGTTTGTGCTTTTAAAAATGCAACGCACCGCCAAGCAGCTGCAAAGAAGGGAGCAATGTGAAGGTAGTCTTTCAGCATTTTTTAGAGGAGTGTCCGTATCCTCTAGGCCAGTGTGCGAACAGCCCCTATGCTCACACCCCCTCCATTAGGAGCAGAGAATGTCAGAGAGAGTGAGAGAGACAGAGAAAAGCAAACAATCAAAAATCAATACGTGCTGTTTGGGAAGTATGCCAAGCACCACGTGGGAAGCATATCGTATATCATTGAGGATTGGGTAGCTTCTTGGCCATCTGCCACTAGCGTCCCTTGTATGAAATCAACTGGGGAAACCAACTGAGGAAGCATGTACCATAAATTAAAAGACCCATTGTCCGCAGAAATCCGCGAACCAGCGAAAAATCCGTAATATATATTTAGATATGCTTACTTTTAAAATCTGCAGTGGAGTGAAGCCGCGAAAGTCGAAGCTCGATATAGCGAGGGATCACTGTATATAGATTTTTTTCTCTTTTCCTTTCACGCCTTTCTTTTCTGCCTGACCAGCTAATGGATCCCAAGCATAATTGTCTTGATGAACAGAAATTAGTCAACTAATAAAAACCCTCCCCCATTTTAACAGTAAATCAGTTGCCTTTGAGCTCATGCAGATGAAAATCAAGAAAAATGATTCACCTGTACTGTATAGGAAAAAAATATTTAGAACATTATAGAACATTAGAACAATCTAAACAAGAACAAGCCATTCAAACCAACAAAGCTTGCCCATCTTATCCACTTCATTCGTCTAAAATGACATCAAGTCAAGTTCTGAAGGTCCCTAAAGTCCTCCTGTTTACCACACTACTTGGTCACTATATCCAAGCATCTGTGATTCTCTGTGTGAAGACAAACTTCAAAATTTTTGTGCCAAATTTTCCTTTAGCAAGTTTCTAACTGTGACCCTCTGTTCTTGATGAAGTCATTTTAATGTCATTGTCTAAACACTGGACTGATTCCTTTTATAATGTTAAACACTTCAGTCAGGTCTCCTCTTCATCTTCTTCTGTTTACACTGTAAAGGCTCAGCTCTTTTAATCTTTCCTCATAACTCATTCCCGGTAGCCCTGAATCAGCCGAGTTGCTCTTCTCTGGACCTTCTCCTGTGCTGTTATGTCTTTATGGAGACCAAATCTGCACACAGAACTCCAGATGAGGCCTCACCAGTGGGTTATAAAGCTTGAGCAGAACCTCCTGTGACTTGTACTCCACACATCAAGGTGCTGATTTTCACACCTCCTATTGTGTGTTCATTTCTCACACTTTTACTCACTCACTTTACATTTACTGACATTAAATTATATCTGCTATAAACCTGCCCAAGCCTCTATGCTGTCCAAGTCCCTCTGTGATGACAATGGATTTGTGATTATCTGCCAATCCACCTGTTTTGATATCATCTGTACACATAACCAGCTTGTTACTTATTTTTCTATCCAAATAATTTCTATATATTAAAAATAGCATCAGCCCCAATACTGATTCCTGCTGGTCACAACTCTTACCATCGGCCAATTCTGATGAGGTTCCTCACACCATCACCCTCTGCTTCCTGTGTCTGAGCCAATTCTGCACCCATCTACAAACATCACCCTGAACTGCCACTTCTTTTAGTTTGATGCCCACCCCTCGTGTGGCACCTTATCAAATGCTTTCTGAAAGTGAAGATAAATAATATCATCTGCTCCACTCTGATTGTATCCTTTTGTTGCTTTCTAGCATGTTAGTAAAGCACGACCTCGCTCATCTGAACCCATGATAGCTGTTCAGTAAAACAGTTTCTTGCCATGTGTTGCTCAATCTTATCCTTAATAATTCCTTCCATTAATTTTCCTGTGATGTACATTAAGCTTACTGGCCTGTAGTTGCTTGGATCTGCCTGGTCACTCTTTTTATATAATGGGATGATATTTGCCATTTCACAGACCTTCAGAATCTCTCCAATGTGCGGTGACTTCCTAAAAATATGCGTCAAGGGTTTATATCTGTACTCGCTAACCTCCTTAAGAACTCGAGGGTAAATATCATCTGGCCCTGGTGATTTGTTTGATTTCAGCCTATTTAATCTCAGCGGCTCTTCTTCCTCTACAATTTCCAAATCACTCAGCACCTCCTTAGTAGTCCCTTTTTACCACTGGGAGGGTTAACTACTTCCTCATGCGTGAAGACCTCATAAAAATGCAAGTTTAGAACATCTGCTATTTCCCTGTCTCCATTTTTTAATTCCTTTTTACTATTCCTGATGGACTTTTCCTCCTCCTTGACTGTTCCTTTACTACTACATCAATACATGTGAACAATTAGCATTGATTGCTTTAGAGAATGTAGTAAATATGCTTAATAAGATAAAATGAAAATTGTAATAATAATGATCATTATTTTTAATAACAGGGTGATAATCCCGGAACGGCAAAGAGAAAAAGCTTCAGCTCCTCTTCAGCCTTCATCAGGTAGGAGACGAGCTGTTCTCTCAATAAGACGAGAAGTTTTCATTACATTTTGCATGCGACACATGCTGCCCGTCGTGATTTATTGTGATTGGTTGAAGATTAAGATTATGTTGGAAATACTTTGAAAATGTAAGACAGCTTGCAGACATGAAGAAGAAACATGGTGAGTAGTGTAAACGTACTGACCGCCATTAGTATGGCGCACCTTCAAACATCCCACCTGATCCCTTAGCCAGATGTCAACTTTTGTCTTGAATGAATCCGCTCGGCTTCATTCCTTATCACTTGAGCACGCTTAGCATGGACGTTCAGTTTAATTTTTATTCTACTCATATGTGCGAGAGATGTCTTTTCTGCAGTACTCATTCAGAAATTACTTTTTTAAAGCATTATTTTTTACATTTCAGCGGTCCAAGATGCAAGGCTCGTTTTGATTTTGAAGGTGAACAGGCGGACGAGTTGACTCTCGCAGAAGGCGACGTCATCAAGCTGCACGAGTACGTGGATGAGGAATGGGCCAAAGGAGAGCTGCGAGGCCAAATTGGGATCTTCCCACTGAACTATGTGGAAATTATTGAGGATCTGCCTTCATCTTCACAGAGCAAAAGCACCAGTTCAGGTACTCGGAGTGTTAGATTGTCCAAGTTTACCTCATAATCACCAATTAACGTAAGAAGGTCAGCAAAATTTCTACTCATCGCAATATTGACAATCCAGGCAGGGTACAAAAATGGTGCGTTTTACAACCAGAACAAAAGAAATGCGTACAAATGGTAGATTCACAAACCCCAATCCCTTCGCACCGCTCCATCAGTGTCAATGTTTTTAACTCATTGACAGCCACATGTAAATCAAATTGTTTTTATTTCTTTAGTTATATTCTTGAATAAAAGCGCACATGTTTGATATTTGGACTAAAGTCCATCCATTATACACTTCACGTCATCATTAGTATAACATGAAAAAAGTTTCTGCTTTATGTATGTGTTCAGCATTTCTCACGTTTCCTTTTATCCTACACTTACCCAGATCTTTGTAGACACTGACCACACATGAAGTGCATGTATTCCAAATAAGGATATACTGAATTATTTAGCCTATACAACTTCAGGCACCTCACCTCACCTCACATGCAGATAAGGAGCCTTGGCTTGAGCTGAGAGAACGTTTTTGCCAGAGATGAGCTCCGTCAAGATTGGGGATGGGACAGCAGGCTGCTTGCTGCTTGTGCTGATCGACACATTTACAAAACAAAAGACGCTGATGGTAGAGGTGTGAAGGCATTTAAAGTGGGCCCGGATTACGAGTTTTTTCGTAGGCTTCAGGAATTCTAGTGTTAAGGACTCTTAAGATGGTGAGAAATAAGATTCTCTGGTCTGATAAAACCAAGGTTAGCATCATGTCTGGAAGTAGGCACTGCTCATCAGTACACTTCCTATGGTCAAGCGTGGCGGTGGCGGCGGAAAAATCTTGCTGTGAGGTTGTTTTTCAGCGACAGAGACTATGTGGACGAAGGTTCGAGACAACAGCAGGCAGACACCGATTCAAACAAGCAGAATTCTTTTTATTCTTTCTTTTCTTGGTGAGCAGAGAGACTGTGTTAGCTAACAGTTTTCTAAATCACAGCTCACCCCTTCCTTTTTACAGTAAGCTTTTATATCCTTTTTATCACGTACACCCTTACCACAAAGCTTATCTTATAGTTGCAGCTTTACAAGTAGCCCTCCCTCACTGGTGGAGTAACTTCTTCTTTGTTAATTAAGACAGGGTGCTTTTTCCTAAGGGCTGACACACCCTTCATCCACCTCTTCCCACTTAGCTTGCGGCTATTCTCTACGCCCAGGCTCTAACCTTTAGATTTTATACATCACATACCTTAACAATCTTAATGCATTCATATGGTTAACACAAAGAACTCTTATACTTGCAAATATATACATTTTCTTAGCATCAGCTGGTTTACATAAAATATTTTCCATCCACCCAAATGCATCCAGATAGTAATCGTCAAGGCGTTTTAGACTTGTTTATCTAAGTACCAAATGTAACGTTGCACTTAGGTGTAGTCTCAAGATCTTCTTCCTCTCTTTTGGACTAGGTCAAAAGGCCCTCAGCCCAAGATTCTTTGTTCAACTATTAAGATATTGATTCAAATTTTTATTATTCCACAACTGGAAGACTAGACAGGGTCAAGGAAAATCTGAATGGAGTAAAGAACAGAGATGTCCTTAATGAAATCCTGTCCGAAAACACACTGGACCTCAGGCTGTCATGAAGGTTCACCCTCCAACAGGACAGTAACCCTAAACACAAAGCAGAGACAACTCTGTGAACAATCGTGAGTTGCCGGGGCTCGAATCTAATTGAACATTTCTGAAAACAGCTCTCCACCGATGATCTCCATCCAACCTGATAGATCTTGAGAGGCTCTGCCGAGAAAAATGGCAGAAAATCCCCAAAAATCCAGGAGTGCGAAGCATTCCACATCAAACCCAAGAAAGCTCTGGGCTAGAATCGCTGCCAAAGAGGCTTCGTCGATGACATATTTCAGTTTTTTATTTTTAATAACTTTGCAAACATGTCTAAAATCCTGTTTTCGCTTTGTCATTCTGGAGTACTGAGTGTTGCTTGAAGGGAAAAAAACGAATTTAAATGATTTGAGCACAAGGCTGCAGCATAACAAAATGTGAAAAAAGTGAAAGGGGGTCCGAACACTTTCTGAAGGCGCTGTAGGAGAGCAGTAATGAAATAAGATGTGGACCAGAGTGGGCTACTCTATGCTGGTGATATTTGTAAGGGAGGTCCTTTATGATAAAATGTGTGAATTAAAATTTCTAGAATGTATTGTTCTTTTTTTTTTTATTGTCTAACTACAAGACCTCCACCATCCATCCATTCATTATCCAACCCGCTATATCCTAACTACAGGGTCACGGGGGTCTGCCGGAGCCAATCCTAGCCAACACAGGGCACAAGGCAGGAAACAAACCCCAGGCACGGCACCAGCCCACCACAGGACACACTAGGGACAAGTCAGTATCGCCAATGCACCTAACCTGCATGTCTTTGGACTGTGGGAGGAAACCCACGCAGACACGGGGAGAACATGCAAACTCCACGCAGGCAGGACCCGGGAAGCGAACCCAGGTCGCCTAACTGCGAGGCAGCAGCGCTACCCACTGTGCCACCGTGCCACTCAAGACTAAAAACACTTCACCCCATCTGTCGCTTGATTTTGCATTTTGTTATAACGAAGCCCCCTCTTTTGTACAGTTGCTGGTTTTTGTGGCATTTTTGAGGTCTGTGATCAGCTCCAAAGAGACCCTCAGGTTCAGGTCCCAAGCTATTCTGATGGGCAATAGGGGGGAAACGGCATGGGGTTGGGCTGAGTCGAATGACCCCTTGATGTGCTTCTCTTTCTTTTTGTGTTGTAGGTGTCTGTGTGCTACCGAAGTCAAAGCAAGAATCCATCAAAGTACGTGTGAGCCATTCTGAGCACTTTGTCACTTTTTTTTGGATTCAAAATGGCAAAAGGCTTCTTTGTGTGTTTTTTCTTGTCATTGTGGGCTTATTTTTATGTTTATTTCCAGAAAGAACAGCAATGGTGTGTTGCAGTTTATGACTTCATAGGCCAGTCTGACGAGGACCTCACCTTCTACAAGGGCGACTGCATCCAGATCATAGAGCACATTGACTCGGAATGGCATCGAGGGAGACTCGGTGGCAAGGAGGGCATCTTCCCAGCAGTGTTTGTGGAGTACACTAAAGGTGCGGCTCATACTTGTTGACGCAGCCCGATTGCTTCCACCTGTCAATTTCTGTGTTCATTTCACACACCTCTCTTTCTTCTTTTTTTGGTCAATTTATTAGGCTCTGGGATTGTCATCAGCTGACAATTCCTAATAACAGTTCTTGACCCAATAACACCAAACGAGTTTAGCCCGATCAGACTAATAATCTAATGAGGTCTGAGACCTTACAACTGAAAGGGTGCCCTAACTTTTACAAATCCCAAATCAATCCACTCATTTTAACGACCCGTATTACAGGCCTCCCAAGAAAAGAAGAGCCTGCTGTGCCCCTTCTTCTCCAGTTCTCCTGTATTACTAAGCCAGCCTGTCATTGACGTAGGCCACCAAGACCTTGTAGCAAGGCACCACATCCACGGCCGCTTCCCCAGATTAATAACCAGGCACACCTCAATAAGGAGTTGTTTGGTTTTGCTGATTTTGAGTTGCAGACAATTCTCAAAGTTCTCCTGCTGTTTCATCTCCCTTATCGACACACCCTATAAATGCAGAATCATCTGAGGATTTCTGCAAACGACATGAACTGGTGTTACGTTTGTAGTTGGAGGTGTGGAGGGTGAGGAGACAGGCCTGTTCCTTGTGGTTCTCCAGTATTGCTCACACAGTCCTTGAGTCTCACAGACTGCCGTCTCCCTGACAGACAGGCCATTATCCAGGACACTATCTACTTGTATTTCCCCGAATTTATGCCTTTACCAGGAAGGCTCGATGGTACTGAAGGGCACGGGAGAAGTCAAACAACAGAATCTTCAGAGGTTCTGCCAGCCTTGTGGAGCAGACAGATAAATGCATCAGAAATTGAATTTCCTAACAGGGCTTTAAACCAACAAACCAAACGAACAGAATGTTGGCGCACGCCATCCAAGATATAACATAACATCTGCAAGCTGCTTAATCCAGTTCAGGGTCACAAGGGGGGACAGACACAAGGGAGGGCACAAAGCATTACTGACATTAGACAGAGTGCCAGCCTATCATAGGGCCCACTCACTCTCACATTCACACAAGGCCAATTTGTAATTGAACGTTAACCTAACCTATGCAGTTTTGAGGATGTTGGAATAAAAATGGAAGGATAAGGAAGGTCATTGCAATGAATCCGATTCACTCAGGTTAGTTTCCTGGGTGGCAAGTGCCAAGAGCCTGGGAGAGGGTTAGCAGTCAGATCGACCAGCCCCATTAGCGCAGCGGTGGTTATGAATCTTGCTGCCCACCTTTGCTTTGGGATTGGGTGACTCCCTCAGCGAATTCCTGAGCAGACACAGACCAGTGAAGGGTTGTGTGAGGAAGGGGAACTTACCCCCTAAACACTGGACACAAGTCAAGAAGTAACCCTGGCCAGGGAGTGTGCCCTCACACACACACACACACACACACCCATGATGAGCTCATTTAAGTTGGTCAGTTTGCCCTTTGGAAGCCCAGAAATGCCAACATAAACACAGAGAGAACGGGCAGACTGGTGACCACACTAAAAAATCAAACCCAGCCCCTGGGAGTTGTGAGACCCTGACACTAACCTCTGGCTAACCTCCTCTAAACACAGTAAATGCCCTTCTCTAATCTCAGATTTGGCCTTTTTCATTAAGATAAAAACAGGGGACTCTGCCGTTTTGCTCATTAATTTGTATGACGTGACGAGGCCCACAAATTCCTGCTCTCTGATCTCATTTATCCAAAGTTGTGTTACGCCTTTAAGCTTTATTGTGGTTGGCTGCCAAATGTGTTTTTCAGTCTCCAAGATACACAAAATAAAATTGCAGCTTTTTTTTATTTGAAAGGAGTATCCGCCGTTTCACCCACTCAGCCCAGGCCTCTGTTTATTTCAGCGGAGTCTGCGCTCTTTTTGATTTGAGTATCGTGTCTTACTACAGGACCAGATGGCGGCGAGAGTGGAAAGCCCAGACGTGCCAAAGCGCTCTTTGACTTCATGGCGGAGGACGACGAGGAGCTCTCTTTCAGGGTAAGAAATGGACATCAGATGCAATGCACTCTGGGGTTAATGACACAAGTTTGTGCCAAATGCAGGTGGTTTGGGAAATCTGATTGCAGGTAACGGAAAACGATTTGAACTTGGAATAAATCACAGTGTGTGGAGTCAAAGAGGAGGTGAAGTGCATCAGGAGTAGTAGAGGGGAATTAAAAAATACAGAAAGTGAAATAACAGGCGCTCTGAACTCGCATTTTTCTGAGGTCTTCACATGTGAGGAAGTTAATAACCTCTCAGCGGTAAAAGGAGACCACTAAGGAGGTACTGAAGGATTTGGAAATTGTAGAGGGAGAAGAGCTGCTGAAATCAAACAAATACAATACAATACAATTTATTTTTTGTATCGCCCAAAATCACACAAGGAGTGCCGCAATGGGCTTTAACAGGCCCTGCCTCTTGGCAGCCCCCCAGCCTTGACTCTCTAAGGAAACAAGGAAACCCTTGTAGGGAAAAAATGGAAGAAACCTCGGGAAAGGCATTTCAAAGAGAGACCCCTTTCGAGGTAGGAGGGGCGTGCAGTGGGTGCCAAAAAGAAGGAGGGTCGATACAACACAGTACAATACACAGAGCAAAAGTAATCCTCAATACAATATAAAAATAAAAATTTTACAAGTACGGAGTAGAATTTAACAGTATATGATATCACATAATATAATTTAGATTTGTTAAGAGTCCTGGAGACCTCATCCATCAAGCTGCCTCCCCCATTTGGCCATTCCACAACTGAAATAGCGCTAATCTGATGAAAGGACCCCCTTTTCCCACGATTCCTGTGATCCTCCATCAGGGATGACTTTACCTTAGGCAGGCAAAACAACTTGGCAGATGGGCCGTGGCACCAAGTGCCACATTTGAGTACCAACAAGAGAAACAGAATAGGTGAAGGTTAATAACAAATTGTAACTCTCATGTTACTTCTGTTTTAGTGCTAATGACTAACAACAGAGATGCAGTCTGTACAGTTAATCAGCAGCTCTAGTCAGGGTGTGCTAAACTGAAGTAGTGAGTCTTCAGTCGGGATTTAAAATCACCAGGACCAGATAATATTTACCCTCGAGCTCATAAGGAGGTTAGCGAGTACAGATATAAACCCTTGACATATATTTTTAGGAAGTCACTGTGCACTGGGGAAATTCTGAAGGACTGGAAAATAACAAATATCATCCCTTTATATAAAAAGGGTGAGCAGGCAGATACAAGGAACTATAGGCCAGTAAAGTTAACATGCATCACAGGAAAATGAATGGAAGGAAGGAAGGAAGGGAAAGATTAAGCAACACATGGCAAGAACAGGAGTGTCAGTGAACCGTCAGCATGGGTTCAGACGAGGGAGGTCGTGTTTTACTAGCACGCTGGAATTTTATGAGAAAAAGGATACGATCACAAGGGTGCATTTGAGATTATTTATCTGGACTTTCAGAAAGCATTTGATCAGTTGCCACATGAAAGGGTGGGCATCAAACTAAAAGAAGTGGGAGTTCAGGGTGTGGCGTGTAGAATTGGCTCAGACACAGGAAGCAGAGGGTGATGGTGTGAGGAACCTCATGAGAATTGGGTGACGTTAAGAGTGGTGACCAGCAGTGGGCAGTTTTGGGGCTGCTGCTATTTTTAATATATAGAAATGATTTGGATAGGAATATAAGGAACAAGCTGGTTAAGCTGGCAGACGATACCAAAATATGTGGATTGGCAGATAATTTGGAATTTATTGAATCATTACAGAAGGATTTGGACAGCAGACAGGCTTGGGCAGATTTGTGGACGATGAAATGTAATGTCAGTAAATGTAAAGAATTACACACAGGAAGTAAAAATGTGAGGTTTGAATACACAATGGGCGGTTGTAAAACCGAGAGTCCACCTTATGAGAAGGATTTAGGAGTCGCAGTGGACTCGACACTATCAACTACCAGACAGTGTGCAGAAGCCATTAAGAAGGCTAAGAGAATGTCAGGTTATATAGCGCCTTGATTTGTGGAGTACAAGTCACAGGAGGTTCTGCTCGAGCTTTATAACACACTGGTGAGGCCTCATCTGGAGTCCTGGGTGCAGTTTGGGTCTCCATAAAGACATAACAGCACTAGAGAAAGTCCAGAGAAGAGCAACTCGGCTGATTCAGGGCTACAGGGGATGAGTTATGAGGAAAGATTAAAAGAGCTGAGCCTTTACAGTTTAAGGAAAAGAAGATGAAAAGGAGACCTGACTGAAGTGATTAAAATTATGAAGGGAATTAGTGCAGTGGATCAAGACGGTGACTTTGAAAAGAGTTCAACAAGAGGAAATTTCACACACACATTAGGAAGTTTTTCTTCACAAAAAGGACCTTGGAGTAAGTGACCAAGTAGTGTGGTAGACAGCAAGACTTTAGGGACCCTCAGAACTCGACTTGATGTTATTTTGTAAAGAATTCAGTGGATAGGACTGGCAAGTTTTGTTATACCCAACAACAAACTGGTCAATCCATCCATGATGTCTAATTCTGCTGGGATGAGCACCAGTTCTCCTTTACCATTACACAGAATAACAGAGTCCAGAAAATGAGTGAAAGGAGTGATTAGCGAAAGTTCATGAACACAGAGGTGGATGGAGATCTCGAAAGTAAACTGAGCTTTGTTGGCCTTCACCACCACCATCCTGTCCTACTACTTCACTTTCTGGATCTCGATGCCTTGCGGAGATCTGGTTTACACAAGTTGAAATCGCAGGGGATGTCGCATTACACAACTCGCTCATCACAAATGTTAAATAAAACAGTTTTTACAGAATTGATTTTGCAATTAAATTCAATGCTTTGCTTTGCAAAAAAAATGAAACAAAAGGTGTTTCATCCATCCATCCATCCATCAATCCATCCTCTTCCGCTTATCCGAGGTCGGGTCGCGGGGGCAGCAGCTTGAGCAGAGCTGCCCAGACTTCTCCCTCCCCGGCCACTTCTTCCAGCTCTTCCGGGAGAATCCCAAGGCGTTCCCAGGCCAGCTGGGAGACATAGTCCCTCCAGCGTGTCCTGGGTCTTCCCCGGGGCCTCCTGCCGGTTGGACGTGCCCGGAACACCTCACCAGGGAGGCGTCCAGGAGGCATCCTGATCAGATGCCCGAGCCACCTCATCTGACTCCTCTCGATGCGGAGGAGCAGTGGCTCTACTCTGAGCCCTTCTCAGATGACTGAGCTCCTCACCCTGTCTTTAAGGGAAAGCCCAGACACCCTGTGAAGGAAACTCATTTCAGTCGCTTGTATTTGCAATCTCGTTCTTTCGGTCACTACCCATAGCTCATGACCATAGGTGAGGGTAGGAACGTAGATCGACCGGTAAATTGAGAGCTTTGCCTTTCGGCTCAGCTCCTTTTTCACCACGACAGACCGATGCAGAGCCCGCATCACTGCAGACGCCGCACCGATCCGCCTGTCGATCTCACGGTCCATTCTTCCCTCACTCGTGAACAAGACCCCGAGATACTTGAACTCTTCCACTTGGGGCAGGATCTCGCTCCCAACTCTGAGAGGGCACTCCACCCTTTGCCAGCTGAGGACCATGGTCTCGGATTTGGAGGTGCTGATTCCCATCCCAGACGTTTCACACTCAGCTGCAAACCGATTCAGAGAGAGCTGAAGATCACGAACTGATGAAGCAAACAGGACATCATCATCTGCAAAAAGCAGTGACCCAATCCTGAGTCCACCAAACCGGACCCCCTTAACACCCTGGCTGCGCCTAGAAATTCTGTCCATAAAAGTTATGAACAGAATCAGTGACAAAGGGCAGCCCTGGCGGAGTCCAACTCTCACTGGAAACGGATTCGACTTACTGCCGGCAATGCGGACCAAGCTCTGACACTGGTTGTACAGGGACCGAACAGCCCTTATTAGGGGGTCTGGTACCCCATAGTCCTGGAGCACCCCCCACAGGATTCCCTGAGGGACACGGTCGAACGCCTTTTCCAAGTCCACAAAACACATGTAGACTGGTTGGGCTCCCATGCACCCTCCAGGACTCTGCTAAGGGTGTAGAGCTGGTCCACTGTTCCACGACCAGGCGAAATTTATGCCATTATTGGAAGAAAAACGATGTTTATTTCCTGTCTGGATGCATTTACGTGCATTAATTCCGCATGTGTCTGTCATTTGGTATTTAAATAAAAATCTCAAGGGACGGAATCACCAGACTATTTCCTGTGACGTGTAGATATTTTGTTGAGTCAACAGCCGTGGGTTTGATTGTTCTGGTAGACCGATTCCCATTTTACTGGTTATGGCCGTCTTACCAATCACAATCCTAAAGATACATCAGAGTCCGAAAAGAAACTCAAAACTCCATGGCACTTGGAGGGAGCAAACCCTCATTCACGGCAATCAAGTAATCCGTAAAGGGTGGTCGATAGGTAATGGTGGCGAGAAAAGGGAGGATGATGGGACCTTTGGGTGTGTCTTCATACGTGGTAAAAATGCAGCAGGCCACAATTTTTATAAAGGAAAAAACAGCATAAATGGATTTGACTTTACTGGTGTGCGTTATGCAGATGTGGAAAAAAACACAGATAGATTTGGATTTATGAACGAGTCTTTAGGGAGCAATATCTTTATCTTCTATCTATTATAATAAAAAAAATCTTGGGTCGAGACGTGATCATCTCGGAGAGACACGTCATGCCCTACTTACAAACAACGTCTCGGAGACACCAACAAGGAAGTGAGACAGCTGCTCTACAGGCTTTTAAATGATCGACGCGCAGCACGACAAGCAGAACACGCAGCTCGGCAGCAGGAGCAGCAAGCCAGCAGCTGATCCAACCGCATCTCCTTAGTGTGCGTTTAGCCAACACAACGTGAGCGGCACAGACGCAAAGTGGCTAGCAAGAAGCGCTCCGGGGAATGGCGAGCAAAGCCCCTTAACTAAAAAACAACTTTCAATCCCCTAAAAACTCTTGCGTTTCTCAATTGCAGAATCACTATTGAATGAAATTTTTGTCTCAGTTTATGCAAGGAAACATCCTTTGGTGCTCGTCACCACTCGTGACTTTAGAGCACAAAAAGTATTGCAGTATCGACACATTTCATCAGCCACTTACCGTGGAACTTTTTTTTTTTCCTCTCCAGTCTGTCGTGGTGAGACAGATGAGACGTCACATGCACATTTGTACTGCTCCACAGTTCTTCTTACTTCGAAACTTTGTTCCTCCTTATCATGAAACTTTGTTCTTCTTATTTCGAAACTTTGTTCTTCTTATTTCGAAACTTTGTTCTTCTTACTTT
>JANRMT010062823.1:14446736-14491639 GCA_026402145.1 Polypterus bichir lapradei
TTCGAAACTTTGTTCTTCTTATTTCGAAACTTTGTTCTTCTTACTTTGTTCTTCTTTACCACAAAACTTTGTTCTTCTTACCTTGTTCTTCTTACTTCGAAACTTCTATACAGATAGTCGTCAACTTATGACCTGTGTGTCTTATAACCATTCGACTTACGACCACTACCGTGTCTCGCAGGCACACGACAGTTTTCATCACTCTTGCTCCGTATGCTGTGACTCATTCATCTCAATCTCAGTTTATGGCCCGCAGCGGTTTCGACTACGTTCAGTTACATTTGTGTTACAATTAAAAGGCAATTGATCTCGACAGCAACATGAAGGTGATTAAGCAGTATGAGGGAGGAAAGAAAGCGAATGCAATCACGTGTGACTTTAAGTAATCCCATTGTAACCGGAGTTCACTGCACTCTGAATCCAGTTAACCTCCAAAGCTTCTTCTGCATTGTGACTCACGATGGGCCGATCGCTTCATGCAAACTGCCAAAATCCTTTTCTATTAATGCTTATTGTTAACAGGCTGAAATGTTAAAACAGAAAACATACGAGAGCTCAAACTCTGCCGCTACAATTCCTCGTCTCAGAGTCAACACAATGAACACTGGGAGAGACTCACACTGATGGTGTGACATAACACAGACAAACAAAGGATCTGTGAAGCAGTTAAACATTCGGCACCCATGCAAATAACAGTAATAACAGAACAAAATCGTAAAGTAAAAAAAAAAAATTACACTAAAAAAATAAGAAATCTACACAATGTAAGATTGATGATAAAAAAAAGGATATAAAACAACCAATATGATTAAATGGACTCAATTACACAGTCAGGTTTGAATACATACAGCGCTCCGTCTTATGTCCAGATTGCCTAACGACGCGCCCGACAGAACCAAATGTGGTCGTAAGTCGGCGACTACCTGTATTTTGAAACTTCCGTCTTCCTTACCCAAAAACGTCTCTACTTAGAAATTATCTTCTGTACTACAAACCTTTACTTCAAAACACATCTGTTACGTTTACATATAATTGTCTGCCTTCCATTCCTCGAAACTTCTATACTTTAAAACTTGTCTAATGCACTTGAAATTTTCTGTCTTATCCGAATAACTCCCTTAGCTTAAAGTTAGAATTCTACTAGACCACGTGACATTTGTCCGTGTGCTGCCATGACCACGGCTAACCCAGGCTTATACTTGACGCGATGCGACGTGTGTTCCAGCGGACGCTACTCGTACACAAGCGTTTTACTGTTTATACTTGCGCACGTACTTTACGTAAATCTGGAAGAATCCAGCAGGTGGCAGTGCGAGATCTCATCACGGTGAGAACAGGTTCGGCTACACTGTGTTGTGAATTGCCTGGAACACCCATTAAATTCTGTTGACACCTTACCACAATATCCCTGAAAAGGATGTTTAATGATGGAATCTATCAATCCAGGGATGTGCCCATTCCAGCTAGCATCGGGCACGAGGCAGAAACAATCCCTGGATGAGACATCAGCTCATCACAAGGTGAATACAAGCACTCACACGCATACACACAATGGCGTCATTTTGGTGTCACCAAATCTGCATATTTTTGGAAGGAAACCGGAGCCCAGTGTGGAATCCCAGCAGGAAAACATGCAAACTCCAGGCAGGGAATATCAGCAACGTGACTCCATGCGAGACAGCAGTGCTACAGCGCCACCCCATATGTGTCATTATTAACAGTATTCATTCTTAAGTTAACGACTTATCTGTAAAATGTCACATACATATTTTTAATGCGTTTCATCGTGAAAGTGATATCAAGTATAAAACTAAGGATTCTAAATGTGCAGAGAGTTGGAATATCATAAATGTAATGTGTTTTGTGTGCTGTCAAGCAATTAACAACTGGGTCTGCTTTAACGATAAAGTAAACTACGAGGTTAAAGTGGACATTTTGAGATTAAAGATGAGATTTCCACTTTGATCACAAAATGCACCTTTTCACCATACCCTTAATTTTTTTTCTCTGTGGCTCAAGTACGCCGCTGTACGTTCTGATGATGTTGTGAAGGTGCAAAAACAAATGACGGGGGGGATTGGGGTGGCAAAGATGGCACAGAAGATGGTATGTGAGACTTTTAAAATGTATCGCGTCAATACGGTCGGGAATATGCGACGCTTGAATATCAAAGCACCACGAATGCATTTGTATGTCGGCATTTTGCTTCACCACACCGAACCATTCATCAAACATCGAAGCGCACACATCGATCCTGTAGGATCCTCAAAGCGGCTTTCTGTCACATGTAGGTAGTAAACAGAGACTCTGAAGTCAGATTCCGACTTTTATCACACTGCGCCCTCCGACTTTTTGAATTTCTGAGGACCTGCTCAGAGGACGCGTCAAATGAACGCTGGGAACGCTCGGCAGCCATGATGTGTGCGCATATGCGTTCTGAGCGTGAAGTATAAACGAGCCCTTAATAATAATATTAATAATAATTCTTTGCACTTGTATAGCACTTTTCTCACTACTCAAAGCGCTCAGCAATTGCAGGTTAAGGGCCTTGCTTAAGGGCCCAACAGAGCAGAGTTCCTTTTGGCATTTTATGGGATTCGAACCGACAACCGTCCGATTGCCAGTGCAGATCCCTAGCCTCAGAGCCACCACTCCGCTTAAGGTGAGAGGAGCAGAGCGACAGGGGGCACGGGCCTTGGGTGCGTAAAGGGTATCCACCCTCTGAAAGTCACAAGCAGGGAGGGAGATGAGACGAGATGCGCCTTTGCTGAATCCCTCCGCCCATCTTCATCCAATGTAACTTGAGGCCGTAAGGCTGATGAAGATCGCGCGCTTTCTGAGAGCCGCACTCCTCGTTGGACCTCTGCAGTGAGGTTGTGGAAATCTTTAGACGGAGGTGTAATTGTCGTGTTTTTTTATTTCTTTTTTTTCTTCATCTTGGCCACAGCCTGGCTTGGTTGTTTTGTTTTTTTTTTTATTATTATTATTTTGTTGGCCCCTGACAGCACTTTTGAACGTCTACCAAGCTATCATTTGCCGAGACCCCTTCTGGCCTCTCTATTCTGTCACTTACTTCAGAAGCACAATTTATTGACCACATAGTGCAGCAGTCCCATAAAAGCAACGTCACACCGGACAGCGGGGTCACCAGCTTGCGGCGTAGGACTGACAAGTTTGTTCCAGAACATCTGTGCGCGTTTGCTGCTCGTTTCCACCCAATGTCCTCAAACGCCCGTTTCGCTCTTCAGACTTACACTTTGGTGTCTCGTTTTCTTCTCCTTTGTCACCCTCTGCTGGCAGCAGGGGAGCAGACCTCACTCAAGTGCTCTGTCAGCCTGACGTCGCGGGCACTTCGTTTATAACCTTTTCATAATGACAGCCAGGTGTTGGCGTGTCACACTTCATGGTACGTGGAGAGAAAGAGAACAGTGGGGGCTTTTAGAAAGAAACACATCCGTAACATCACACAGGTCAGCTTTGTAGTGGGCAGAGCCCATCCTGGCAGCTCCCGGGCACAAGGCTGGAAACAGCCTGGACAAGGTAAGCTCCATTTGGGCCAGTTTGGAATGGCCTGTTAACCAAATCTGCACATCTTTGGAGGGGTGTGAGGGCAACAAAAAAAAAAAGTCACCTGGCATTGCAAAATCCAGAAACATTAAGCTCTGTCACCTAAAAAGGCCCCGTCCCACTACGTGACTTTGTGTACGCAGTTTTGGCAAATTGGGGATCCCATGACCACATCATGGGTGGTATGATTGGTCTGCTTCTCACCAGGTTTGATTTTGTCTAAAGTTATGGGGGGGGCTTGTGTGAGGAAGGGCAGACAGCCAATGAACACACGTGTAGCCAAGGAAAGAAGGTATGATAGATCTGAGCTCCTACTTCCATAGCTCCCACCCGATTACATTGAACTGCTTTTGCATAACACTGGGTCAGTCATGTTACAGGACACGACCAGTCATTTGCGCCTTTCTCAACTGTCCCCCTTCAAAACCTACCTCATGCATTGCATTGTGGGTGGGTTATCTGACTGTGCAGTAATGCCAACTGTCGAGTGGGTGAGTCTTGTCAGTGGGCCTGTCATGTAGTAATCACAGAGCTCCAGCGATACGTAGCTGGACCACAACAACATGAACAAGGCTCGTCTTCCTGATGTCTTCTCATGTTTGTTACACCAAACCAGGACAAAAAGGCAGGGGTTGCTGTTGAACTCGCCATGCCTAGAAAGCCATCATATGGTTACCGGTGTAGCCCAGCAGCACATTATTGGATATCAGACTCTTAACGAGCTTGTGATATTTTGTACATTTGAAAACTGTGCTGAGAAGTCACCATGGAGTCTTTTAATTCATCATCCCCTGCAATTCCTAATTGTGTAATCCGACATCCTCAAGGCAATGAGATCCAGCAACTGTATATTCATCTAGTTTGACATCCCCTCGGACTACAAGAGTTGTGTAATGTGCTGCTGGCTTAATGTGGTTAAGTGGGGTACGAGATTGTTGGGGTGGCAAATGTGGGTTTGAACCTCCTAAAATGCCACCCGTTTTACAAGAACATAATCACCTATGGCACCTTCTGTTTCTAACAGCCAGTGCGGGACCCTCCATTCAGGCACTGTATGACAGACAGATATATTTACAGAATTAATAATACAGCACTATACAATTGACAGATAAATGTAAAAGGCACTCACTATATAATAGATGGAATATGATTTGACAGATAAAGACACTATAATAGACATGAAAGGCACTATAAAAGGCATTATGACAGATGGATGAACATAAGTCACTTATATGACAGATGTTAAAAGCTCAGATAAATGGATGTAAACAGACTGATAGACAAATAGTGCTTTTTACCTCTTAGGTCTCTATAAGATAAATAGAAGTTAAAGATGCTACAGTAGATATAAAAGGCATAATACGACAGATGTAAGACACTCAATCAGATGGATGTAAACACCACCAGTAGACTTTAAAAGGCACTATACAGGGTGGTCCAGATCTCATTATGCAGATCCAGATCGTCTGGATGACTTTGATTTATGCAGGGACGATTCTTCATATCGTCAGTTCGCACACTTCTCGATGGTCCGGGATTTTTCAGTTGATTTTCTATGTAATAAATTTAAGTTACAGCGTAATTAAAATTGCATAATTAGATCTGGACCACCCTATACAATAGATAGTTGTAAAACACTAGGATAGATGATGTAAAAGGCACAATATGATAGACATTATTATAGGTAAATGAATGTAAAAAGCTCCACTTGCCCCCAGGAGGAAGTTTGTATTTTTCTGAAAGCTCATTAAATATAACAAACAAACCCAAACAAGTGACGTGCTGGTGCAGCTTACCATTTTGTTTTTTTCTCATCTTCCCCAGGCTGGTGACATCATTGCTGCAGTGGAGGCCGTGGATGGCGAGTGGTTCTCAGGCCAGCTGTATGGTAAAACTGGTTTGTTTCCAAAGAACTACGTTACTTTGCTATAAAGACTGGCAGTGACCCCCCCGACATCCTGCACAAGAAGACTTGACAGGATGGAGTGGCGGCCAACAGACACATGAGCTGTGCAATAATTTCCCTTTGCTGCTTACCCTGACCGTGCCTTGAGTGAATTGCTGACAAAGTGCCTTACAAAACCAAAGCCTTGATGAAAGCTGGTCTTCACAATGCCTTTCGACTACACCCCAACCCCTTGCTGAATTAGGACAGTATTTCAGAAACTGCTTGGCACTTGTAAATACTCAACACTAAAGCAAAATGAAGTGTGCAAATGAATATCTGGCTGTATTTTCAAGTGGTTGTTGTACTTCACATTTTTATGTAATTTTTTAACTCAATAAAGGATATGTCAAGATGTAAAGCCTTGTTATGTGCTACAAAAACAAGTCAACAACCTGGGGCTGCCCCTTCTGTCAACAAGTGTTTGTTTCACTGCTGGTTATGCCAGTCCTAAAAATATCTTGGGGGCTAGGGAATGGACAGAATCAAGTTTGAGAGGGCAGTGACATGAAGGTAGGCCAACTTAACCAACAATCTTATTTGCCAGTCCTCTGCCCACTTTAACTGACGTGGCTTTGATTTGATCCCTTCTTTTGACCTTCTACCTGGGGACACCAATATTGTCATGTGCACCTAAAGGCTGTCCCCTCATGCACAATGAAATGCAAGGCCATTTTGTATTATGTTAAGAGTGGCTGAAATGTTAATCTGGTTATTTAGAAAGCTTTACAATAAAATATTTTTTTCAAGCTGTGAGAAGTCAAGTAAATCATGTTGTGGGAATTTAGTGGTTAGTACAAGCTGTGCTGCCCCAGTGTTTGTTAATCTCCTTAGCTTTAACCCCAAGAGTGGCTCAGACTCCCGATTTCTATATAAACACAGTCAACCCCAAATGTCTCTTGGGATTTAGCCAATCCTCCACAGTCCAAAGACATGCAGGTTAGGTGGTTTGGCGATTCTAAAATTGGCCCTAGTGTGTGTGTGTCTGTCCTGCAGTGGGTTGGCGCCCTACCCAGGATTGGTTCCTGCCTTGCACCATGTGTTGGCTCCAGCAGATGCCCATGACCCTGTGTTTGGATTCAGTAGGTTGGAAAATGGATGGATGGAATCCAATGGAGTGCTGTAAGCCAGAATAAAGCTCAGGACGGTTTTCTGATGCCATCTAGTGAATAAAATTGCATGCTGCAGGGAAAAAAAAATAAATTTTATCCATTTCGGTACTCTGAAGCAACTGATCATGAGTGACACAGAGCCTTCAACCAAAACACACTGCCGTGTAAATGAGACACTAAACAAACTGAACCATTAGTTGAACAGTCGAGACAACATGAACTGGTCATCAGACATGGGCAGTGAAACTGATGCATACGCCTCTGTACGACCAAACTGCTGCAATATGCCTAGTGACCACTTCAGCAGGGTGCAGAATCTACATGGCAACTGGGCAAAAGGACTACAATCATACTGAAGGACAAGCAAGACAGCAAACCTTCAAGCATTGTTCACAAAGCCGCATTTGCCTCAGGGGACATGTGGAAGCCACCAAGCCTTATGCTATGGTACCCTGCAATAACCTAAAGGGTGTGTCACATGTGTGGATGAGGCACTAACATTACAACAGAAAAAAAGTGTAAAAACAAGCGAGCACTGCTAGTGTCCCGACTAAAACATCACTACACTAGTGGACAGTAGATTTACCTTTCCTACACTATTTACGTTGACATTTTAGTATTTGCACATCTGTTATCCATATTTCTTGTTGAAAAAAATTCTAAATTTTGACTTTCTTAGGATTAACATAACACTAAGGAGGCTACTGAACAGATGAAAATTCCACCCCACAATGCACAGTCAGTCTGTAGTGGACTATAAGCAGTAGATTCATTCCACTCGTGCCTACCTCAGATACTCGCTCTCAGAAATCAAGCTTTACAATTTCTTGTAAAAGGGAGTGTGAAATAAAGGCATTTTTCAGATAAAACCCTAACACTCGACTATGCATGTCACATTACACAGCAACATCAAGTCTTTGTAGCCACTTTAGAATTTACTGCATGAATAGTTCAGAAACTCGGCTTACAAGGAGGAAGAGGGAAATTGTTTAACACCCCCATTTCAGTGTTTCATTTATTAGGAACACCGTAAAGCAGGGGTGTCGAACTCCAGTCCTGGAGGGCCGCAGTGGCTGCAGGTTTTCATTCTAACCATCTTCTTATTTAGTGACCAGTTTTTGATGCTAATTAACTTCTTTAGCCTTAGCTTTAATTAGCCTGACTCGGGCCCCTTAGTTGTTTTTTCCTTAATTAGCAGCCGGACAGTAATGAGACATAAAACCAGCTCACCTGTGCCCCTGAAACAAAATCTGAAAATAAAGATGAAGGTCTCAGTAAGGTTGATCCCTCAGGTTACCAAAACATTTTAGGAGTTCTTAGAAAAAAAAACAGAATATCAACAGTTTTGGAAATGTCTGCTGTGGCAGAAAGAGAGCAGCAACAAACCATGGAATTGAATAACGGGTTTAATTAACAGCAAGAATCCGCTTCTCATTAAGGAACTGGTTGGAGTTTGAAGCCCCAATTTAGCTGGTCATCTGTGGGCTCGTTTCATGTCTCATTTCTGTTTGACTGTCATTTAATGAAGAAAAGAATTAATTCGGAAGACTTAATCCTTAAAAACAGGGCTATTAAAATAGAGGGAAAAGAAGTTAATTAGCAGTGAATACTGGACACTGATTAGGAAAAGGGTTAGAAAGAAAACCTGCACCCACTGCGGCCCTCCAGGCCTGGAGTTTGACACCTGTGCCGTAAAGTCAGCGTCACTGGCTGGAAGGGTATCACCTTGAATCTTTGTCACTTTACATACATTTTCCATAAATTTAAGTCACAGGATTATATAATCTTAGTAGCTGTGTAGTTCAACACACCCAGCAACCCAGTCCAACCAGTCTACAATCCCTCAACAAATCAGTTAGATAAAGTGAAAAGCTAAAGTTAGAGAAACCATAAATACTCATTCAGAAGTACAAAGCATACAGTGGAGTGATGAGGCATAAGGAAAAATAAGCCACAGGGGTTTTTGATCTGACAAACAGGAGAGATGAACAATGGGGCATCAGACAGATGAATATGTACCCCAACAGAATGGAAGAGGGAAAGAAAACGGGCAGAGACTGTGGCTGAACCTGTAAGGTATTTGCACTGCACCAGCTGTTAGGCAGCACAATATTATTGGTTGTCAGGAAAAGAGGCAAACTCCCGACATTTGGAAATGAAAACCTGCACTAAATAGTAGCCACAGTAGAGTCGTGCAATTTGGCATCAGCAGTCATTTCAAGCTGTGTGAAGTGACTCACCCTGGCAAAAAGATCAAATTCTGCAGTCATCACATTTGACAACCCCTCTGCCTGTAAGTCGCATAACGTGCCACCAGTTTCCACTGCTCTTGAACCCTACCCTGCCCATGTGCTCCAATCACAGTCTGGTAGTTGAAGCAGCTTATTTTCACCATTCCAACACACAAAATGTTCTTAAAAACCCTAACAAGCCTATTCGGTTCAAAAATTTAGAAAACAACAAATGACATGTGCTAGTGAAACAATGTTTGGTTATTCAAGAGACAAACAGTGTCCAAGTTTTTATATTTTATTAATCAATTGTGATTTGTGCATTTTTACACAGACTCCTGGACTGGGGGCTCATATCCATCAGCCCTTTCCACCTTTGCTCCGGTCTCATCTCCTGAAGGTTTGGTTGTGGTAGTGCTGCCACCTTCACCATGCAGCTCCATCAGCTTGCCCACTGAAAAGAGAGGGAGATACACATGTACTTGAATTACTTAATAGCCTAGACTTGAAGATTGTATATTATTTTAAAAGTAAAATTTCAAAACAATAGAGCAACGCACACTTTCAAAAATCTGTAGCTTCAACTGATGACCATTTCCAAAGCTCTACATACTTGAACGCATTTTAATCCCACTTTATTTCAGTGGGAACCAAATTATGTCCTTGTTTATTATTCCAACTGTAGGATGTTTAATCAGATGGACAGGAAGCTCTCTAACCTTGTCTACCCCATCCCATTAATCAACACTATTTTAAGTTTTATGCAAGGAATCAGCAAAACAGAAAAAAAAAATTAGAAAGATGCTGGGGTACACAGGGCACTTCTGAACTGTGTAAAGGAAACAGTCCAATTGAGCATCAGGTCGGTGAGGAAAAAAAAAAAAAAAAAGAAAAGAAAAAACCACACATCCAAATCCGAATGAATAAACCACCACTAAGAGAGCAGATATCCCTGAAGTTTAGCTCTCCCCTCGGCCATGATGCAACACCATATGGATTAGATTTCAATGAGCCATGCATGTGCACTTGTCACTTAAAAGGACATGCAAATATCCTCCTTAAACATGAATCTGATGATGCAAATTTTAGGTTAACTACAAGTAATTTGAGTTTACATTTGTTTGCCGACATGCCATCAGTATGAAATGCACACCTGGCTCTAGAAGCATAGACAAGTTTGCAAAATAGGTAAGGGCAGGATCTCTGGACTCTGAAATCTCACAGGGTTGCTGCTTGGTGGACACTGGTGACAGCAGAACAACAAGGATCCATTCAACATTTGCTTTTGGCATCCCAGATCTGTTAAGTCGTATTTTATAAGCAACCTGTACAACTTTCATGAAACACCAATGTCTGATACAGCTTTAAAAGAATGGTACTGGAAACTTGCTAACATCTTTCCTATCAATATTATAACACAAAGATGTCAAGAAACACTTATTGTTTTATCACAGGACAATCCCTTTTCATTTTCTATACAATTTAACAACAGGTATTCTTCACAAGAAATTTTTTTTAACCACACCTCAACGATGAGTTATGTCTTTACTTGTCAATTTTTAAAGTTTCTGCAATCATCTCTAAAATGATTACAAAACCAGAAAGACCACATACTTATACCTATTATAAAGAAACACACTATGTGGCTGTGGCTCCCCTTAGCCAAAAATGGGCAGAGAACGGTTACCGCTGGAAAGCACACTTAAAACTGCCATCTTTTCTAGGCATCACGCACCTCAATATCCATGTAATATTTTTAATAGGTTTACATAATAAAACTACCATTTTTAGTTTATTTTTGGAATGAGAAAACTAAGATGGGACTCTGGCCTCATCAGTGGCACTATGTCAACCTTACCAGACACTGGTTATTCTTGAATAAACACTAGTAAAACTGTGACTGAGCAAACAGGACAAGACAAAATGAAACAGCAAAGCCATTTATGAAATGTTCACCTGGAATAAACATATGCATCTTATACAAACCTATGAAGATTATGGATGCCTAACCTTGAACATCAAAGCACAGCACATATCAAATGTAAAGAGTGTACAACATTACTACTTACATTCAAATTTGGGTTTCTTCAGCATCTTGACTTTTCTGACATACACATCGTGTAGCGGGTAGATGGACTGGCAGGCCTTCTCTATGTCTTTACCAACACTGTCTGGGATCCTATATACAAAAATAAAAAAGAGGATATTCAGTAAGAGATAAAAGCTTAAAACTGCAGAGTGTGCATAGCAAATGTATATATTAAAAATACTTGTGTCTAAACCCTATTTTTATACAGTATAGCTTATATAAAAAAAATTAATGAATGTTGAGTTGTGGCTACTAAATTGTAAGTAATTTCTTAAACCAGGAACAATTATAGCCATTTCAAATTTAAAAAAGTGCTTAAAAATTGTTTTGAAAATGTAAGAGTTTCACTAAAGCTCACTCAATATGGTACGCCATAGTATATGCAATCAACAATGTAATCTAAAACAGAAGAGTTAAATATCTAGATGTGTTTAGCTGAACTTTTAGTACTAATAAAAGGTTTAGTGTTTTTCCAAATACATCCCACTAAAAATGAACCACATGGATGCATACTCCAACAGAATCACAAGAAATCTTTCTCTATTCTTCAATGCTAGATGAAGAAATCTATAAACTTAAGACTTTTTTTAATTACACTGAAATTGAACCTAGTGCACAATGGAGCTCCAGCTTTTCCAAGTTTACGACCAATTATGATCATACCAGAGGCAGCTTTAATCTGTGATTCAACAATGAGGTGTTACAATTCAGCTTAGTACCTGGCGATTCTCATCAGTAAGTTACTGTTTTATACGTATTTCCCCAAACCAGTAGCCTGCCTTTTAATTTGAAAAATTAAGTTATCTGAAATGGTAAACCACAGTTATCAATGGAAGGTAGAGTGCTGAAGCTGGTATCGATGTATAGAACTTTTTTTTTTTCCCCCTTCCACAGGGGTAAATTTGGCTTCTTTCTCTAGAAGCTCTTTAAATAAACTTAGGACAAGAAACTATTAAATGAGCTCACAAACAAAAGGAAAAACTAATATGGAGCTTCTATAAGAGGCTGCTGCTTACAAAGCATCCAGAATGTCAAATTAGCCAGTGGGCACCACAGTGTCGTAACAGGTGGTGCCACCACTTCACAGATCTGTCTTGTCATTTTGCCTGTAGGTAGCACACTGTCTGGGGTGTGGGTTTTACTTCCACACCCCACCAATTCGTAAATCAGTAATTGCAAAATGGTCCTGCACAGGTATGCGAGGGGACCCAGTGTTCTGACTTAGGCCCTGCCCTAGGCTGGGTCCAACTCTTGTCCTCAACTCACATACTTGGCAAAGCACTCTCGAGAACAACAGACCAGGATCAAATTCATTTACAGCACCTTTGGTCTTAATATGCCCACTTAGTTAGCTCACAACACAAAACAAAATGACTCCCGATACGGGGATTTGTTGGGTTTGTACTAGAAGATTTAAACACTATGTGAAATTCAAATCGAATTTCTTAGATCACCCAAATGTAAGCAGTTCTTTGCATGAACTTACTGAAGATCCATTTCCAGAAATTGCAGCTTCAGACACAGGCCCATGTTAGTAAGCTGTCCACTGATTAAAGGTGCACAGATACGAAGATAATTTAGCTTTACATTGCCATCCTAATATTTTATTTACTAACACTGAGTTAAAGTGGAAGACCATGTAAAGTCTTCTTGTAGAAATGGATTTATGATCAATTTTGTTTCCTTTTGCCGATGTCCAGATGTATAGCACAGTAGCAGATCAGATGCACAACATTTCCTCCCTATTTTCTACCCATAAAGAAATGTGTTTTGCTTCAGAGCACCATTTGCAGCACCCCTGGAGCCTGACCTACAACAGGGGTCCTCGGGTCAGTCCTTGGGTACCACTGTGGTTGGCAGGTTTTAACTTCAAACAATTTCACAAATCAATGAATTACTCCAATTTAACTAGCGGGGCTTGTATCTTCTCAGATTTGCTTTCATGAAAGTGCTCTAGTAAGGTATTTACATTAAGAAATTCACAAAAGTTGCTATGTCTATGACAAAATACGTTAAACATTACAATTTTTTATTTCCCTTTTCTCTGTCGATTTGCTCCTTTAACCGTGTTCAAAAACTGACAAATAGTGATAAACAGTGCAGAGACAAGTGAGAAAACGGTGACTGCTAAAGGGGAAGGAGCAGCTTCTTTCTTCACTGTCATCTTCACTTTTGTACTACTTGGCAAGAAAAGGCCTAAATCAGAAGTTCAAGTAATTACTAGGGTTCATACCAACCAACCTCTGTATTTATCTGTACTCTTGCTTTCATTAAGCAAGCTGTTTTGCGAAATTGATTGGAATGAAAACCTGCTGCCTCAGGGATATACCATGAAGAATCTAGCTAGACACATGGATTGATTGTCCACAAAAATTAAGAAAGCATGTGTGTCACAGAAATCTGACAATGTTTATGAGATAAAACTATAGTAAAAATTTCTGAGGGACACACACTGACCTGTCAATGTGATAGAACTGCTTAAAGAGACATGTTTTACTATCCTGGCTAGTATGAATTATGTGCCCTTGACATCCATGTTGCAGCAAGCTCAGAAATAAAGGGGAAAGGGTTCATTCTTGGCACAAAAAAAACTAGGAAACTAACATTTGTAAGCATTTCTAATCAATGCAATTGTATAAAATACAAGTCAGCCTTCAAAAGAAATCTATTAATAATGTAAAATCCTACAAAACATCTTGGCTCCCTTATTCATATTTAATTATAAGTAAATAACTGCTACGTATTGTATGGAAAAACACAGTACGTCCAATGTATTGAACATACAAAAGTACTACCCCCAAAGCAATGAGTACAACACGGTTATGTTCCTCAGAGTTTACCTAGCATGGTCTTGAATGGCATTGCCGGTCAAGAGGCAAGTAGCAGAAGCCCAACTCCTATGGAACAATCATTTCAGATATTTAGCCAAACAATTCAAAGCATTTACCGAGGATCGAAAAATAAGTACATCCCACTTGTACATAAACTGCCAAAAACCGGTTCCATAGTTAGTCACCAGCACATGCTCACTTCAGCTGAGGCAATTAAGAGTGACAAAAGTCCAATCAATCCTCCCTAACATCTCTAGATGAGGACTGTGCATTAAATGGCTACAAAGTATGGAAAAACCTTGCTTGATACAACCACATGTTTACATCACTGTACATCACTCAAAAGCACAGTCACATCCATTTCCTAAAACTGAAGAAAAGTGCTTCATTCAGCAACAGAATGGATGTACATTGGAGATTAATCCAGACCACAGACAAAATTTCTATGAAATCCGTTTTAAGAATCCAACTTGGAGCTATAGCCATAAATACAGCAATAGTAAAATGGACAGTATTAGATGTGAAAGCAAATAATAATGCAGCAAATATTATAAAATATTACATTAATACATAAACTAAAACATGCTACTTCTTGTACAGCATACATACTCCATGCTCTATAAAGCCACCTAGGCTGCATTCGTTTTTTTTTTTTTTTTTTTTAGAGCTGGGTTTGGGAGCTTTACGAAGAGAGAAGTTAATTAAATGGTTACCAACCAGAATAACTGCTATACAAAAGAAATTCACAAATTTGTCTATACGTAATTGGGAAGCTTGTTAGTGGTCTATTTAGAGAAGAAAACGGGAGAGTGATGGAAAATTGCAGAAATAATTAGTAGTAAACCACTTCCTATGTCTCCATACAAAAGATGGAGAACTGGCACCCACAGTGAAAGAAGGCCCTTGGATTCAGTGTCTGGAAACAGCATCTCTTATTCTCCAAGAAAAAGTATAGCTCTCATGATATCTCTTCTCAAATATTATTGCCAACTAAGGTTACGTGGTAAACCGGTACTGGAAAAGTGCACAAAAAAAAAAAAAAAACAAAAAAAAGAAAATAAAGAAAGAACAGTGCTAGCATTCCTCGATATTCAGCTAGCAAGTCACCTCTCCTCTAAATAATCCCAAATCCAGTCAATCACTACTTAGCTGTTGAAAATCGTTTTCAAAGGAGATGCACATCCCTCCCTAGCTTTAGTGCTTCCTTGCAATTGGGACTTCTTGAGAAACCCCTTTATTTCTTCAATATGGGACTTCATGGCTATCAAAAGGCAAGTGGAATGTAGCGCATCCCTGGTAAGACGGAGGTAACAAAAGTTTTTATTCCAAATGGGATGGAGGAGTGAGAGTAGGGCTATGTGATTAACTACTTTTATCTCCGACTGTCAATTTTCAAATCACAAGAGCAGTCATTTTAATTAGTCCATACACCACAAAGAATTAAAGCACTGTGTGCCCAGTCTGTGAAGTCCACTCCCTAACTTCCAAACCTGCTTATCAGAATGTAAATACATTATATGAAAAAAACAGTCCAATAGCAAGCACATGATACACTAATGCATAAGATCCAACTACTTGTAGGAGCTGCCAAAACAGAACAAAAAGAAAAAAAACACCACACACAAACACACATCACAGTAGTATTAAAAACTTTCATCAGATTCTGGTATCAAGTATTTGTACATACTTTTCATACTGAAACATTTTTAAAGAAGTATTCGATATATTAAGATTCCAGGAAAAAAAGTTGTGAAGTCTGGCAAGAGTATTAATGCTGCATGAATTATAGATGAGAAATCAGACGTCAAAAAAGCAAATTGTGCCCTTCCATTACATCACCTACTCAAATGGATTGAAGGGCAGCTTTCCTCTCACTGTCTCCTCTCTCACGCTGCAGCTGACAAAACATAGCCTTTTCCGGTCACCCCTTGCCGTTTCAAAACACCAACTCTAAAAAGCATCCTTTACTCTTCAAAGGTGGTTAGAAGACCCATAGTACAGAAGCCTCTCCATAAAAATCAAACACATTACATATATTATGATATACTTCCTTAAATTTTACTCGTGTTTACTTCTTTGCTCACTGTTTAACAGGTAAGCTTAACACAGAGGGCTGAACAGGGTTTTAAGTAAAGTGCTCTCAACCCGTATTGGTTTAGTATTTTCCTCAACAAACTCCATCTCATTGAACATGAAGGAAACCTCTTGTGCAGGTCCATTCTGGAAAAGCTGGTGGGTCTGCTCCACTGGTGAGGGGGCCGTTTTAGACATAAAAATACTTTCTACAGTCCAAACAACTCACTGCTCTTTATATTCCAAATAAGCATGTGTACTGCCAAACAAAACCACTACAGAGTAATTAAGGGTAATCTCAATCACTTCCTTATAATAGTATTTAAGAACTACGATTACAATTTATTAACCAAACCCATAAAAGCCATTCTTCGGCACTGAAAGATTTCATTTTAGGGTAGACAATGGGTGTGGATCAGCAACTGAAATAATTTCATTCTACCTGACAAAGATTTGGTATAAAGAAATTTGGAAAGACCAGGCTTCTAGTACTAATTTACCAGTTACACTTTGAAATGCAATTTAATAAAGGTTAAATCATGATTTTCCATTTTTCAATGGGTTACTACTGACTCAAAAGAAAAATGTGTTTTCTGATGCTCATTATTTGTAGCTAAAGCCTTAAAATATACCCCCATTCATAATCTTCTATTACTGTGAAGAACATAAAAGGTGAAAGCTTGTGCATATTTGGTTCTGGAATAAGAAGCAAATGCAAGTTTCAAAACAAATTTATACAACCACAACATATATGATCTTTATGGAAAGTAATATAAATTTTTGGAATAAAAAAAGTTTACAGCTGCGCAAGTTCATGATTTGCAAGTCTATCAGATTAGAGGCAAAATACTGTGTTGGAGCTTGATATTAATCCACGAATCTGTCACAAAAAAATAAGGAAATTGACTATGAACTCGCACAGTGCCAGATATGCAAAGTCTGAGCGAATACATAACTCAAAATATGCTTCCTTTCCACAAAAATTACCTATGCCCAACCATGAAGGAGTAGTAGACTGAATTGTTACTAATGGGGTTGGGGGAGACCACTTACAACTTGTTGACAACTTCTTTCAGATCATTGGTCTGTACTTCTCGTGTCATGATTTCCATCATTTTCTTGCGGATCTGACGGACTTGTTGATGCTGAGCATAAGAGGTTTTGCGGATTTGGTTGGCACGTTTTTTGGTGAATCCAACACAGAAAAGGCGAAGAAGATATCCATCTGTGGTTTTAACATCAACATGTGCCTCAATCATGGTCTAAAGGAAAGAGTTTAAAATGGGAAAAAAAATAAACTGTAAGAGAGCAGATATTAAGTGTTGAATAATAAATCTGTCTTAATTTAAATAGCAAGAGTATTAGAAAGGTCAGCTAGAAAAATATATTAAAGGATTAGATTAATCCACAGATCTACCATAAACAACTGATTATGCTACTATTCCGATTCAGTAGTTGTATGAAGTTTGTTATGCAATGTAAAAACAAATCCACATTCACAAAACCATGAAGGAGCATATTAAGACCAATCTTAATCTCATGTTTAAGATAAATTAAATATTGAAAAAAATTCTCATGCAACTCATTTTGAATAGTCCACATGTCCAATTAAGTTACTTCTTGAAAACTCAGGATTAAATGTAAACATAATTGATGTAGTTTGCACAGTGCTGTGCATTTGAATTAAAAATCTGCCTCTCCACCTCGCTCACTAATGAAGAAACTGGTCTTTAATTATCAGATTTACCATAAATGGATATCAGATATGTGGATTATGCAACATAAGGCACACGGGAGTTGGTCAGCTATCGATCACGATGAGTTGGAATATTCAATATTTAATTTGTACACAAAAACATGATTGAATTTTTTTCTCAGCTACAACTACAAACTACATGTGGAGAGTAACATTTTAAAAAATATTTCTGGTGGAGCAATCCTTTAAATGAAAGTCACTACCTGTTATATTTTACATAAGAGACTGGTGTGAGGGTCTTCCACAAACTTTGTCATCTTGATGATTTACATTAGTTAACGTACACTTCATACCAACGGTGTATATAATTTAGCCAAAATACATTTACACAAAATATTAAAATGAGTCTAGTATGTACATTGTGTCTGGATGGAAACTGGTCCATAAACTTACTACAAGTGGAGGGTTTGGAGGTTGCTACTAATTTGTAGTTGGAATGTAAATCAGCTACCTGCAATGCCCAAACAAATCGCCATAAAAACTTTAGTGTTTCAGCATGATGCCAAAGATGTGGCAGACTCAGTTAAGCGATTTTCAACTTCTGCCTGACTGGTTCAATTCTATCTTCTGTTATGGTCTTATGCTGAACCTACACTACCTCTAACTCATCAGCTGGGCAATACTCGCCGATTCTAGAACTTCAGTCCATAAGGAAGTTTCTTTTAACTATTCACTCCAATATGCCCAGCTTTAACTGCATCATGATTTTAAAAGTTCAGACAAATAGCCTGATGCGAACAGTAAATGTGTTTGATGTGTGGTACTAAGAAAGGTTAGGAAATCAGACTGTGACAAGTGAAAGTTAAGAATAATGCTAACCAGTTATTCAATGGAAGATGACCGGGTAGGTGCATTTACTGAAGACATTTCCTGTGACAACTGGCATTTTTGTAGAAAAACTGGAAATAATACCATAAAGCCTGAAACACAGCAGTTGCCTTTATAGAAAGCGTAAGTGTAAAGAACTATAAACTTTCCTTTACTCTCAATTTAAGCCCATCTGCCCTGTCTCCATGTACTTTGGACTTAAAGTAACATTAACTTCAATTAGTATTGCACCGCAAAAAGCACACTTTCTCTTTGTTAAAGAAAAACAGCAGATGCCATTAAAAAATTTCCCATTCACAGCATAAAACATTGCCATACTGCTCACCTGCCATTTCTTCACCATGGAGCACATTTTGTCCCTTGTGAGGTCCATTCCATGGAAGTTGGTCAAACAGTTTTTCCCTTGAACGTCTTCGGTAATCAGCTTGAACTTGCGGAAGGCAACTTCATCATTCTGCAGGTCGGCAAGACTGACCTCAAACACACGGCCTTTCAGGCCATCTGAGGCGATTTCTGTGTGTAACAGAGATTTATGAAACACTGGCCTATAAGATCATTCCCATAAATAATGCTGTATAGGAACATCAGTACAATCTCCAAGAGAGCAATCATGGTTTCCACATTTGGGACCAAAACAAACATCATCATATACTCCCACTGAAAAATATAGATCAATGTAAACTTTCTGTAAAACATAATACAACAGCAAATGCAGTAGCAGTATTAAAAATGATAGAATGAAAAAATGGCAGGTCTTTGGTTTAATATGGAAGGAAGTGCAAAGAGCTAAGGGTTTAAAAGTATACTGCGTGAAAGAAAAAAAAATTATACCCATCATATGCTACTTGCCCCATTTGGTTCATAACAGTTAAGAAAATAATTTAGCTCATGTTTTAATGGAGAACAGGGGTACGGTTTCATTGAATATAAATGGATAATAATGTTAAACCCAACAATACCAACACATCCATGAAAAATCTTACTCATGTCACAATATCCAGATGCCAAGTCACCCTGTAGTATGCTCACTATGTGCAAAACACATGCAGTTTTTGCTACAATGCTGATAAATTTCATAAAATTACTGCAATACACTGATGGGAAATGTGTTCAAACGAGATCAAGCCTTTGAAGATCCAACTCAAAGCTCTGATTTTCATTGGTCAAGAGCCACATCTTCATGAAGATTACATGAAATGAGTAACTGGTTTATGGATGTTTGCGATATTGTTTGCTGGACCATTCTAACAGAAACTTTAATATCTCCGTTCTCCATGAAAATATGACAAGAACATTTGTCAGGCGTCATTAGTACTAGGGTGTTGTACCGTGTTAGCCATTATGAATGTAGAGAAAAGCCAAGCAAAATGACACCTTTTAATGGCTAACTATAAAGATTACAATATGCAAGCTTTCAAGGCAACTCAGGTCCCTTCTTCAGGCAAGATGTAATCAGGCATCATTGTAAACCATATCGGGTGAGAAACAGAAAAATATTTCAGGTTAAGAGCATTCTTTTGACCACAAATCAAATGGTGAACCAACATCGCTGCAAATTTGGTACTGCACTGTTAAGCAAGGTAGTTGTAATTAAAACATGCTGTCTTTACCCGTGGGCAGGTTCAACAGAACTCTACTGAATTCTCAGTGGTACAGTTTAATATGTAATATTTTCCTTAAATACACAAGTGCATAGACAGATTTCCACTGTCCCTGCTGAGTAAACTCATGCTCTTCACAATTCAAGTCAACCTAAAAAAACATCAAAAGAAAAACAGATAACTTACTGGTTCCCTGAGTCCTGGTAACCAAGGTCTTTCCGATGTTTCTAATGTTGAACATGGCAGGTGCCTTAACATCATACCAGTCTTTCTTGGAAAAGGGGTCGACTCTGAAATCAGTTTTTTAAAAAAAAAATCTTAATTACTTCACTCCATTATGAAACCAAGAAGAATTGACAAATGAGAGAAAACCATTCAGACCATTAAGCTAGTCTGTTTAAATAATACCTAAGCTGTCTGAATATCTCGATCAGACAGTTCTTATTAAAGGTTGTCAAGGTTCTGCTTCAACTACATGGCTTGGTACTTTTTCCCCAATGACCCTAAAATCCTTGCATAAAAAGATGCTTTCTAGGATCAGTCCTAAATAAATACGTTTCCCTTTAATCTCCACTGGTATCCAAGTAAGTAATTCACTGTTACATTGAAACAATTCCTAGTGGATCTAGTAGGGAAATGCCTTCAATATAATTCTGAAGGCCTGAATCCAATACCCCATACAGTGTTTTCTGTTCCAGAGTAAACAGGTTCAATTTTCTGAGTTGGTCACAATACATGTCCTTAACATTCTAGGTTACACTTGACTACTCTCCTCTGCACAGCTTCTTTCTTGCAGTTTGGTGACCAGAACTGCACACAATACTCCATTAAATAAATAGTCTGAGCATACAGTCTCTTAATTTATTTTAACAGTATAATCTAACATTTGCCTTTTTAATCTTCACTGCATTGCTAACACAGAAATGCTTGCAAATAAACCCCTAGATCCTTTTTAGACACAGCTTCCTGTATGTCAATGTCCCCTAAATTGTACCGATAATGGACGATCCCTTTTCCCCCACGTGAGTCATTTTTCTACATTAAACTGTATTTTTTAAGTGTTCATGTGTGAAGCTTCTCCAAGTATTTCTGGAATTGTTCTGCTGCCTTCTCAACCAACTTAATACATTAGGCACATGATGTAAACCAATTTTCTTGCATACTTAGTGACTGAGACAATTTTCTAACAAAAGCAAGCACCACCAAAGTTAGTTCTGCACTTTGGGGAAACAAAAATATGAAGCGCTCACAATCGTGGTTGAATCTATAACGAGTTCTATTAGTTTACAAACACAATCGGGCACTTAAATTCAAAAACCTTTATAATTACTTCTATTTTTTTTTTACTAAATTTTTAGTTATAAATTATACATCAGTCAGTCATTCCCTCCTATTGCAAGAATAAGGAGACACAAGTCTGTCAATCAAATTTAAAAACCGTCAAGACGTACGAATGAAATGCAAGTTTGCCAAAAAGGTCATTCTCCCAAAACTTGTCAAGTTCCATTTTTAATAAGCAAATGTCGAGCTCAATAATTTGCAGATCTTGATACCAAACTTCGTTAATGCAATCAAGTCAACCAAAGTCACGCTGTTTGGAAATCAGACAAACCAACAAGCCAAAGCAGCACCGCGAACATTTCCACCATCAATAATTTTGCCAAACAGAAGAAAACACGCTTCTCTACGTAATCGGCTCACAAACATGCGGGCACACGAATTCTGCAGTCTTTGACGGAGGCCTGCAACACATTGAAGGTGCAATGGTCGCTTTATTATTTTACTGTTGTTTTGGTCATTTCTCTCTCCTCCTTCATTAGTTTCAGGAAACAGAATAAACTAACCTCTACGGACAGCATAGTAAAAGTGACAATTTTGAAAATAAAGTGTTTCAACACATTAGCCTACATGGCGGCGGCCCATAAGGGTAAGCGGCACCTTCGTAGAACCATCCAGTTAATATCGCTGCCATCACATTAAATCTCGTAGCACAAGCTACCTGCCTGTACTACTGGAACTTTAAATGTTTTCTTAGACTCATATTAACTGGACTTACACTTTCTTTTTGGCTCCCTTTTTGCCTCCTTTAGTCAACCTCTTATTCTTGCCGACTGCCATGTTGGATGCAGTGAGTAAAAGAGGAGGAACTCGGCAGCAACGCGAGAATTTACAACGCACTTCGCGCTGTAGCAAGTCCCGCGAGAGGTCAGTTAGAGGAAGTTGCGTGATCGCGATCGCGGCGACGTCGGTCGGTACAGTAATGCAATTTTGGCAGATCTTAAAATCTTAAAGTATTGTAGGACACACGAAAGGAAGAATTTTTAACCTCAGTGTATATATACTGTTAAAAACATCGAAAAGTATTACATACAGAAAAAATTACCAGCAACGGAGAAGGCTGTTTAACAGGAAAGACCTTCAAGTGAACTTTTTCTTCAGCTTTAGTGGCTGCTCAAGACTTTCTTTGAAATTGCAATCCAGATACATCTTTGTTCTGTTTGTGAGAGTATGTCCGTTAATTTTGTTTATTTATTACCTCACTCTACAGAAACTTTCTAAAACATAATTTTTACACAATGATTACTCATATAATCTTACATAATTGCGGGTACCCTTGACCGGGCTGCTATTTTTGTAATATACAGGATGGGGCAGAACTATATACTGTAGAACTTTATTTGTCCCCAGGGCTTTTAACAGAAGCTGTGCAAATGCATACATAAATAGGTAGATAAGTAAGTAAATAACTAAATTAAACACACATACATGCACCAGATTGACTATAAAGCAAGAAAATTAAAAAAGAGAAGTTCTGACATGGCTGTCAGACTCACAGCCAGGTATTATGCAGACGTATTGCTGTTGGTATGAAGGAGCCCCCGTCGTGTTTCTTGACAAACTTCTGCTCTGCTGAATGATTCGTTGGCTAAAAGTCCTCAGTGTTAGTGTGTCAGAGAGAGAGGATGTGCAGCATTGTTCATAATGGCACTCAGTTTTATCTTTATTCTCTGCTTCCCTACTTACTCAAGGGGGTCCAGAGTGCATCCTATAACTGAGCCTGCCCTTTTAATGAGCTTGCTGATTCGGTAGGCCTCTCTTGAAGTGATGTTACCAACCCACCACACCACAGCTTAGAAAATCACACTATCACAGAATTATTGAAGATGTGAAGGATGTCACTACCCACATTAAAGGAATGCAGGAAAAAAAGCCTGTTCTGCCCTTTCTTATGTAAGTACTCAGGGCTACAAGACCAATGCAACCTGTCATTAAAGTGGACCCCCCTCCACAACCACTCCTTGAAGGGTGACCCAACACAGAGGATCTTTGGTGTGGCAAAAGTCAATTAGCAGTTCCTTGGTTTTGCTGATGTTAAGGTGCAGACAATTCTCTATGCATCCCTCTTATCAGTACACCCCAAAGTGCAGAATCATCTGAGAGTGTCTGCAAGTGACATGACCTGGTGTTATATTTATAGTGAGAGGTGTACAGAGTAAACAGAAAAGGAGACAGGCCTGTTCCTTGTGGTGCTCCAGTGTTGCTGACACAGTCCTTGAGTTTCACAGACTGCAGTCTCCCTGACAGATAGTCCATTATCCAAGACACCACAGGCTCATCCACCTGCATATCTCTGAGTTTGCCATTTAACAGGTGGCTTGATGGTACTGAAGGCACTGGAGAAACTGAAAAACAAAATCCTTACAGTGCTGCCAGCTTTGCCCAGCCTTGTGGAGTAGACAGATACTTTGCATCCTCCACTCCAATCTTTGTCCAATAGGCAAATTGCAGTGGGCCCAGATGTTCAACCACAAGAGGACTCATATACTGTAGTCCAGGACCAGTCTCTCAAAGGTCTTCGTGATGTGAGACATAAGTGCCACTGATCTGTGGTCATTAGGTGAAGAGGCGCCTGCCTTCTTTGGAACAGGACAAATGCAGGGTGTTTTCCACAGCAGCGTCACTATCTGAAGCCAGTGACAGAAGACACCACAGAGTTGGTCAGCACTGGGCGTAAGAACTCAATGACCAATTCCATCTGTTTCCGCAGTGTTTCCTTGGTCTTCAGTTATGAACAGATTCAGAGGTGCACTTGTCACTGGCCGTTCCAGTTGATGTAGTATGGATGGTGTGGGGAGACCGGTCATTGGAAGAAAGTGACGATGGGAGGGAAAAGCTATTAGCACCTTCTTCTAGCACCTAAGCTCTGGATTACTTGAATCTGGTAATGATGCCCAGTCCATTCCAGGTGTCTTTCATGTTATTCTGAGTGGGTTTGTTTTCTATTTTAGCTTTGTACACTTCCTTTCCTTCACTCAGCTTTTTCTTTAGCATTTGCTGTACTAATTTGAATGTTCTCATTTTCCCATTCAGGAGACCTTTTAGCTCTTCAGTAATCCAGGTCTTGTTGACACAGAAGTTAATATGGTCTTTGATGCAGTGACTGACTCCCTCAATATCATCCCCATGTGACTCACAAATCATTTCCAGTTGTGTCATTTGAAAGCAGTCATTCAGAGCCATTTCAGCATCCAGGCTCCACTTCCTCACTATTCTGGTGGTAACAGGTTGCTGCCCAATAACAGGCTTATAGTTGGAAACAAGATAAATCAGGTTGTAGTAGTAGGTATTAGACATTGTGATCCACCGGAGCATGTACAGCCACACTAACCTAACACAGACAGGCAGAGACATAAGTGCAATATACAACACACTTTACTGTATTTTACAGAGGAGAGGCGCTTTTCTCTCTCCCCAGAGCATAGCACAGTATAACGCACAACAACGCACAACAATACAAATCTCAGTCCTTTACTTCTCTTCTTCTCTCGTTCAGTCCTTCCACCTCCACTCCCTCTCTGGTAAGCTTTGTCGACCTCCTCCCAACTCTGCCTTCTCGAATGGAGTGAGGTGGCTCCTTTTATTCAGCTCCTGGTAGTCCTCCAGGGGGCTCATCAGTGTTAGCTGGAATCGCTCCCAGGTGTGGTGGAAGTCCACTTTAGGGTTCTGTAGCTCCCCCGGCGGCCCCCACGGAACCCAACAGGGCTTTACCAAACTCCAGATCCCAGTGTGGCCTGCAGAAATCCGAGGTGCCACAGCCACTGCTTCTAGCGTCCCAGGGGAGGTATTGCCTTACCGATGGTCTCTCCCCCGGTCCTTCCATTCTGTTGACGTACCAATCCGGACAATGGCTAAGACCACCCGTCACAATATATACAAAGGAAAGACCAGTGTGTGTGTGTGTGTATATGGAGCAGTCTGCTCCGCTCATATTCAACCACATCCAATAGATAGCGCATGCATGCTTTAAAATTTTTTCAGCTCTTGCAGGCACCTCAGTTCTCCATACAAAAGACTTGTGTGTGTGCGTGTGTGTGTATGGAGCAGTCTGCTCTGCTCATGCTCAACCACAGCCAGGGGAGTTGGTGTGAATTCTACAGAAGATGTTAAAACTTATACAAGTGTGACTTGCGCTTGGTGAGATGCTGCATGTTTTACATTTTCTCGGTGCTTGCATGCACCTCACTTCTCATTCAACCCAAGTAGACAAACTCAGCCTTGCGGTACATGCACTTTGTACGTTCACACAACGAGCTACCATACATTTGCCGGTGGCAGGTACCAGCCTGTCCTGCTCATTTTGTGCCACAGCTGCACTCAACTACACATCCGTCTCAAACAAGATATGACCTGTCCTGGCCCACTTAGCTGACGCCTCTACCAGTTCACCAATATAGTAAAACTGCTAGGGAGTCCTTTTGACCTGAAGACCATACACAGCTAGTAGAGCATTTATTCATACTTACTTATGGACTTTTTTTTCCTTAAGGAGTAAGTTTTTGAGAGGAAGCCCTACATAATGGATGAACTGAAGGAGTTTATCTTGCAAGCATTTATGGAAATTGATGCTAACCAGAATTTGTGTCTAACAGTGTCAGGAACAGGTTCCAGGAATGTTGCAAAGCTGATGGAGGACATTTCAAGCACCTAAGAGGCTAAATATGACCTGATCTGTGCTGTATACTACTCAGTACCTGTAAAATAAAGAAACTTTTTGGCCCACCCAGTAGCTGTGAATGTGCATTTTGCTAATGTCTCTTGTTAACACTGCCTTTCACGTCTCTGTGTTTCCCCCATTACTAAACAGATAGTGTTCTTTCTCCACCATTGTGTCTTGTTGGTAATGATTGCTTTAGAATTGGCGATACATAAGAGGGATTCAACAGAAGAGCTTATTCAGTTTTATTCTTATGGTTGCTCTTTACAGTTGGTACTGCTCAGTTTCATAGCCTTGTTTGGTTTCTCTTTAACATTCCAAGATTCTGAGTTGGATTTGTTTCTAGACTGGACCCTTTTTGGCGTGGGAAGGTGCAAAATGAAGAAGAGAGGGAACAGATAGGAAGGGTAGTTCAGCATGGTGATTGATGGTTCCAGGGTTTTATTTGTTGTTGGAATGAGAAAAAAAGTAAAAATAAAGAAATTCACCCTGCAGTAACCCAGTTGAGTTTCTTTTCCCCCACTTGAGAGACTTGGATATTCAGATTGTTACAAAAAAATGGGTTACAGAGTGGTGGTAACGGTGGGATGAACTCACACTTCCAAAGATACAGGAACCTCAATCCAGGTCTTCCTCCTCATTTCAATATGTTTTCTCTATGATAACTTATTGGGGCTGCTCATAAGGTTCAAAGATTTTATCACCTGATAAAGTGATGAGATTTTGAAATGTGGAACTTCTTTCATATTTTTAGGTGCTCAGTTCTTTCACAGCAAAGCACTATTGAAGCATAATTTCCTATTGTTTTGCTCTTATGGTTTATATCTCCTATTGTTATGTGTATTAATGATAACTAGCCAACCTGCGGCGTACCATACGCCACATAATCAGGCCGGTTTTTTAATGATTTTTAAGCACAGGGAGAAAATTAACATTTGAAAAATCGGTAATGTAATAAATCAGCAAGAAAAGCAACATTGTAACAATGCACGGAACGAACAAACACACAATCGTCCGTGACTGAAAACTGGCGGACTACCATCACGCCCTGCCTGCTCATGTGCCCACCTCCAACTCGTCACTTGAGTCGTTGTCGTCTTTGCACAGTCCACATGCACCTGTGACTCAAGTAGACTTTTCATTGCTCTGTGCGGTTTTGGCTGCTTTTCCATATATAATCCACCAAGACACCCGACCACGGTAGTAGCGCGAATTGCTGTATGTAGTGTGTAAAACAGTTTGCTATGGTGCCCGCGGTCGTGCGTTGTAACCGAAAACTCGGTTTTTAAAGACTGCTTACTTCATTGTGTCTTAACCTCAGTTGTAAAGGATTGTTTTAAGGATCCCATGGGATACCCCTCGCAAACCCTTTTACACGCTGCATATGGCGATTCACCTCCGCGAGAAACATGCCTCTATGAACAGTCAACGTGGCTTGGAGGTGCATGTGGCCTCTACGACAGACGAATATAAATGACGCCTTTTTTTCTGTGTTGTCGCGTCCGAGTTGGTGGGCGTGGCTCTGCGAGTTGTCGTCGTATCCAATGGTCCTGGAGTTGGTGGGCGTGACTCCTTCCTGCGTGCGCCATAGGTGTCTTACTTGTCAGCGGCTTAGTGAATCCACGCCCCTTCCGGCGTGCTTTCCATGGGTGTCTTGCCTTAGTGAATTATATATATAGATGTTTTTAGTTATTTAAGGCAGACTTATTTTACTTAAACATTTGGTTAAGAAACAAAGAAGTTTCAAATTGGGTCAGGGACAAAATGTAGCCTTATTTGCTTTAGATTAAATAATACAATATTCTGACCTGGGTTTGTTTCTAGAAGGCAGAGTGACCCCTTTTATGTGGGACTTCCGGCACTACATTATTGCACACTGAAGGCATTTCTGGGACACAGAGAAGCTTCATGAAGCAGGAAGGTTCTCCTCCCACAGCGCCCGCTGGAGGCACCCAAGGACCTATATAGGGTCGTACTAATGCATTACAATTCCCCAGAAGCCCCAGCAAGCCAAAGACCTTTCGCGCTGGAGAATAAATTGTTCACAATATTCAACCGTCCCCATTATTCGTTCATCCTGACTGAGATAGAAATCTGGGATCATCCCGGCCAGGTTGCACCTCCATTCCTGTGGTCTTTCCATTATGGTCTCCCGGCTAGGTATGGAATCATCCTCCTCCCTAGTTAGGCTGTCAGTCCATCATCTCCAGCACTTACAACACTTACCAACAGAAAATGACTCTTTAATGTCAAATTATCTTTAGAAGTCATAGAACTAGTTAAATGGAGTTCACCTGTCTGGGGTTTCAGTGGTATAAACGTACCTGCATGTGAAAGGACCAGCTTGAGGTGGGCCAGTATAATGGCCTAACCTACACAATGAAGACAGAAGAACATTCCAAGCAACTCGATGAAAAGCAAAGGATGGAGTCAAGTCACTGAATATCCTTTGACGTCCAGCTAAATCAATCATTAAAGAATAGAGAGAGCATGGCACAGCTGTAAATCTGCTGGAACAGGCTGTGCACAAAAACTGACTGATCTTGTAAGAAGAACACAAGTGAGGGAAGTCAGCAAGAGACCTCTCAGAACTGTAAAGGAGTGACAAGCTACAGTGGATCAGATTGCAGATACTGTGCAGCCAACAACTGTTATTGCAGCTTTATGGGAAAGTAACAACGAGAAAAAACACACAGGGCATCTCGGCACAAGGTACATGGGAGACACTGAAGTTAGCTTCAAGAAGGATATGTGATCCAATGAGATTAAAATTGATCTTTTTGGCCTTCAGACTGAAAGCAGTATTTCGCTGTAAATTATCAAAACGCACCATCTCCAATGGATGGCTTGTCAGGGTAAAAGGAAAGCAGCGAAATAAATTAAAATCCTGGAGAAAAACCTGATGTAGTACGCAAGAAAACCTGCACCTTGGGAGAAGATTTGTGTTCCAGTAAGACAACGACCCCAAGCATATGGCCAAAGCTACATGGGAATGGGCGATAAACAACAATGATAATGTCCTGGAGTGGCCGAGTTAGAATCCAAATCTAATTCCAAATGCGAATTTCTGGATGGACTTGAAGAAGGTTGATTACTCATAATCAACATGACTCCTGATAGAGCTTGAGCAGTTTTGCAAAGAGAAATGAAGAAAAATGTCAATGTCCAGATGTGCAAAGTTGATAGAACAAGAGACCTACATACACAGACAGAAGGCTGTCATGGCTGCCATTTGCAAAGTACTGACTTGAAGGGGTGAGTACTTATCCAATCATATATTTTGTGTTTTAGGTTTGTGATTAATGTAGAGCACTTTGCAGAGATCTGTTTTCACTTTGAAATTACATTTTTCCTGTTGATCAGTGTCAAAAGATCCAAATTCAATCCATTGTGATTCAAAATTGTATAACAATAAAATGTGAAAACTTCCAAGGGGGTGAATACTTGTTATAGACACTGTATAACAATGTGAAATGCTCTATTTACAAAAATAATCATTACATTGTGGAAATCAGTGTCTAATACATTCATGCTCTGTATAAACTATTTTGGTTTTTGTTCCGCCTCTTTCTCTGCAACTTCAGTGGGCCTCTTGCTTTCTTGTTAATGTTTCAGTTTTGCTACTAAACTGGACTTTCCAGTCAGTGCCATAGCCAGCTCTTACACTATTTTGTGTGGGTGATGTGTCATGTGCTTTATAGTAATTGGATTTATCTTGTATTTTGTAATTTTATGTTGTGGGAGATGAATAATACATTCCTAAAAGTGTACCATCCTCCCTAATTCTTTCCATTTGAATTCCTCCTGACCCATGCAGTAGTCTTGGTTTATCATTGCTCAGCTTTTTTACTGAGTACACTCATAACTTTCTTATCTGAAATTCACTCCAACATAACCTTGCCATTGATCCAAGAAAATGAAACAATGAGTTGATCCTTTAGAAACAGAAACCTGATAGCTGTATATTGAGCTATTTAGGTCTGCCCACTTTAAGTAGGGCATGGTTCAGACAATTGCACTTGACACATGCTGTGACGACACCAGAAATGGTGAAAAACACTTACATATAAAGGGCGGCACGGTGGCGCTGCTGCCTCGCAGTTAGGAGACCCGGGTTCGCTTCCCAGGGCCTCCCTACGTGTAGTTTGCATGTTCTCCCTGTGTCTGCGTGGGTTTCCTCCGTTTGCTCCCAAAGTCCAAAGACATGCAGGTTAGGTGCATTGGCAATCCTAAATCGTCCCGTGTGTGTGTGTGTGTGGGCACCCTGTGGTGGGTTGGTACCCTGCCCGGGGTTTGTTTCCTGCCTTGCTGAGTTTGGCTCCAGCAGACCCCCGTAGCGGGTTGGATAATGGATGGATGGACTTACCTAGCAAATGATCACACAATGTTTTAATTTCTAGCGTGACCACCAGGGGGTGTTGCAGCACCCCAAACCCCAGACACAACCTTACAGACACAAGTCCCAGGTTTAAATAAAATATTTATTCTTCCAAATACCTTCTACAAAGGATTCAAAAAGTGCATAAACAATTCTTCTCTCTTTCTGTCATTCCACTCATCCAGACAAACTTTGTCCTCTTCCACCTGACTGCAACTCGCCTGGATGAGGTTGAGTGGCCTCTTTTTCCCTTGGATCCGGAAATACTTCCAGTGCTAAGGTATTACCCGATGGAAATATTGCCAGATCAATCGGAAGTCCCAGAAAGTAGGGAGGATGAATCCCTGAAGCAACTCCTGACGGCACCCACAAAACCCAACATGACTGTTGTATGGGATTGCAGTTCCCAGCATGCCTTGCACATGTCTGTACAGGTATTGTCACCCAGAGAGGCTGCTGCCTAGAGTGTTAGGGGACCATGTAATCTTGCCAGATTGTCTTCCTCTGTCTTTCCACTACACTGGCCTCCCAGCCAGATATTGTTCCTTGGTCCAACACTGCCAGGATGCCAGTGTACCCACTGTCACACTGGCATCCTCTGTTTGTCTCCTGATTAAGGCAGGAAAATCTTCTTTCAGTTTTTTGTGCCTTTCTAGGGCTGGCCTCCCATCCAGATAAGGGATCTTGCCCCATAACACTATATAAAAATGTTCCATTGTGGGAATCATTGGTCATGGACTGTAAAGACCAAAGCATATTCCCTGAAATTCATCATCATCTTCATCTTGGAACATTTGACAAATGAGAAAAGCCCATCCAGTCCATCAACCTTGTTAATAGCTAAGCTGCCCCAATGTCTCATCCAGATACTTCTTACAGGTTTCTGTTTCAACTCCATGTCTTGGTAGTTTGTTCTAGGTTTCAACAAAGCTTTGTGTTATCACAGATGTGTGAATAGGGGACAGCTTAAGGGCTCTGATGATTGTAATTCCCTGGCATCTCCAAGGGTTAGTGCTGTGTTCTAATGCCACTTCTCCTACTTCCTCTGTGGACTGGAAGATTGATGGCTATAACACCACTGACATCACTTCTGGCGTCCTTCCGCCTGGACCTACCTCTTACTGCCAGATGGACCAAACATCAGAAGATCCTCCATCTTCAAGTAGTTCAATTGATGATGAAGATGTCCCCTCAATTATTGCATGTTTTTCTTTGTATTTCCAACTTTAATTATACAGGGTCACCAAGGTGGTGCCCCATCTATTTTTTGTGGTCCGTCTCATCTCTTACAGTGTATAGAAGTGCTTTCTAGTTTAAGTCCTAGATGCACTTCCCTGAAAATTCCAATAATGTCCTCAAGTACATGTTTCATTTTAATTTTAGAGTATTCTGCTGGATTTACATTATAAATTCCTTTGAGAATTTTGAAGAACTGAATGAGGTCTTCAAGAAGAGAACAGTCTCTTCTGGTCCAAGCTGAACTGGTTTATTTCTCAAAGTCTGTAACAGTTTGGTATCTCCTTAAGTCCTGGGATGCACTTGGCTGCTTGCCTCTTCACAGCTTCAAGTGCTGCTATGTCTTTCTTGTACTGTATTGACCAAAACAGCACATGATACTCCAGATGTGGTCTCACTAGCAGTATGTATATAGTTTGAGCAAAATGTCCCTTGACGTCACTCTGGTCTTCCTTGTAAAAACCAAAGTCACAGCATAATGAACTAGAAAGATGAGGAGACCCTGTCATTAGCACTACCTGCACCACTATAGACCAGTGTAAAAGAAATCAACATATCAATTAAAGAAGAAACTTATCCTCTACTAGAACAAGTTTGATTAAACCTCTTTGAGTTAGAAACCAGGCAAGAGGAAATCTGTCCTTTGCATCTTTAATTATCCCTTCATCAAATGCTGAAGAGGGAGCATTCACCACAGCAGTCTGTTACAGAATGATCAAAAAAGTAAGGGCTGAGGTCCATTTTTATAAACAACTGAATTTGCATGATCTGGAGAGTTCTGAAGGCATAGGTATCAAAAACACTTTCCAAAGCTGCCCACTAAAGGGGGAAAACAGCATCAAATACCCTGACTAGATACCCAAAGGGCCCAGACAAATCTATATAAAAATAAATAGTTTATTTTAACAAAAAGGCAGTGCAAGCCCCAAAGTTTCAAAAAGCACAAAGAAATTGCCTGAAAGGCGAGGTAATACAGCAAAGAAAGTTACAATACAGACTACAGAATACAGAATAGTTTTTTACACCACTGTATATATAAATATTGTCACAGGCAACTGGGGGTGGAGCCCAGCCGGGACGCCCGAGGGGACCGGAGGAGGGCTGGTGCCTCCTCCCGACCACGAGGGGGCGACCACCCTAGTTTTGTTGGTGGCCTCGGGTAGGGGGCTTGGAAGCCCAACCCTGTAGGGGCCCGTGGCCACCACCAGGCGGTGCCCCGGTGCCTGAAGAACCCTGGAGCCCAGCACTTCCACCACACCAGGAAGTGCTGGGGGGAAGAAGAATGGGGACACCCGGAGAGCCTCCGGGTGCGCAGCCGGCACTTCCGCCACACGGGGGCGTGTCCAAGAAGGAGTGCCGGGAAGCAGCTGAAGCCCATCCGGGGTGGTATAAAAGGGGCCGCCTCCCTGCATTCGAGAGCGGAAGTCGGGTGGAAGAGGACGGAGCTGGAGAGAGGACTGGAGGTGGCCAGAAGAAAGGCACTTGGGACTGTGTGAACGGCCCGGACTTTTGGGGAATCGGTGCTGGAGGCACTGGGTTTGTGCACTTTGAATTGTAAATATTGTATATAGTTGCAGTGTAAATAAACGTGTGTTGGGAGATTAAATGATGTCCGTCTGTCTGTGTCCGGGTCCCGTTCCACAATATATAAATATATAAAAATATAAATACAGAAGCATGGTCAAAAACATAGCAGAGGTTCAAAAAATCAATAAACTCCAAAGACAAAGTTGAAAAACAAAGCAGAGGGTCAAAAATCCAGAAAACAATAGCAATAGTACAGAAGCTCACAAAAACTCTCCACTCCCTATTGCATTCAATGAACTGCCAGCAACTATGGAGGCCATCCCTTAAATAGGGTAGAGGGTAGGGTAGGGTTCCTCACAGTGATTGACAGGTGACTCTGCCCCTTGAGGAGCCACCCTCAAGACATAATGGAATATTACCTAGGCTACAATTCACACTGGCTCACCAAAACTGGACAATAGAAGATTGGAAAAATGTTGCCTGGTCTGAAGAGTCTCCAATTCTGCTGTGGTACAGTCAAAATTTGGTGTCAACAACAAGAAACCATGGATCCATCCTTCCTTTTATCAGGTTGCTGGTGATAGAGTAATGGTGTGGGGGATATTTTCTTGTCACACTTTGGGCCCCTTAGTACCAACTGAGCATCATTTAAATGCCACAGCCTACCTGAGTATTGTTGCTGACCATGTCCATCCCTTTTTGGCTCCAGTGTCCCTATCTTCTGATGACTACTTCCAGCAGGATGACATGCCATGTCACAAAGCTCAAGTCAAACTGTTTTTTTGAACATGACAATGAGTTCACTGTATTCAAATGGCCTCCACAGTCACCAGATCTCAATCCAGTAGAACACCTTTGGGATGTGGTGAAACAGGAGAGTCGCATCATCGATGTGCAGCTGACAAATCTGCAACAACTATGTGATGCTGTCATGTCAGTATGGACCAGAATCCCAGAGGAATGGTTCCAGAGCCTTGTGGAATCTATGCCACGAAGAATTATGGCAGTTCTGAAGGCAAAAGGGGGTCCAATCAGGTACTAGCAAGGTGTACCTAATAAAGTGGTCCCGTGAGGGTATATCCCCTTGAATAATTTGCCTCATTATGCATCTCTAGAGAAGTCATAAGTGAGCCAGTCATTCTTTGATTCCTCTGTTTTGCAGTCTTACACAGATGAGAGCTTTTTTGAGTTCGTCTCAGGCCCTGGATGAAACTCACACTTGATGAATTAAATGAACAAGTCACTCAGTCAACGATCTAGATCTTTTATTGAACTGTACCAAATGACATCAGTAGGCAGCAATTAGAGGCAGTATTAAGAAGACAGGCAAAGTCTTGGCATAAGAACCATTTTGGTGATACTCAAGGCCTAAAAAACAATTGATATCTGAACTTTAAGGAGTTTACTTAAACAGTTTAGAAATTTATTGAGCCAGATTATTGAGAAATTTCTGGCAGTTCGCCTGGGCAAAGTATCTAAAACCACAAGGATATGTTCTTCTTCTATGAACTTTCTATGGACTTTAGATGTAATCACACCTCCCGTTCTGTGCTCTGTTACATTATGAAATGTTTTATTATTTAATTAATATTTTTAATTGGTATATATTTTTAATAAAATTTCATTATTTAATCGATATAATAAATAGTGTGAACATTCCAGCCTGGAAATAGTGTGAAAATTCCAGCCCGAATCACAGACAGACGCTAAGGGCACAAGTACCAAAGCACACATGATTTTATTATTCTGTTTACATAGTTCCAACAAGCACCATCATGCTTTACTTTTTCTCCCTTTCTTTTCTTATCTATCTCTTTCTTTCTCCTTCACTCTCCCTCCGGCAAGCATCGTCCTCCTCCCGACTCTGGCTTCCGGAGTAATGGCTGCTGGCTCCTTGTATAACGCACCCGGAGTAGCTCCAGGTACTTGATGACTTATTTCAGGCATCACTTCAAGGTGTGGCGTAAGAGCTGCTCTGTAGGGCTCAGCAGCAGCTACAGCACCCCCTGGTGGTGCCCATGGATCCCAACAGGGCTGCCCCAAACTCCAACTCCCATGAAGCCCTGCTGGAGTCCTAGGCACTGCCACTGGGGGAGGTAACACTGTAGATATTCTGGCTCCCCCAGTCGTCCCAGCGTGGAGGTGTCCCGGCCAGGCAAGGGCCCCGGCCATCTGCCACAATAGGTATACTTTCATATTAGATTAGATTAGATACATTTTATTAATCCCAAGGGGAAATTCAGACGCATACAGCAGCAGAAACATAAAAAATGATACAGATTCACAGGACAAATAATATAGCCAATCAATCGATAATCAAAGAAATAAATAAAAATAACCAAATAAATGTTATGGATGTTAGAGGGCCCTGTTGCCCCGTGAAAACCCAACAGACAGATTCTCTGGACACAAGTTTAAAAACACTAAGGAGACTTTTAATTATTTTCTTCAATATAGTGCCTCTAAAGCACCACATCCACCAAACACAATCAATAAACACAATACTATTCCTCCTTCTCTCCTCCCAGCAGCTCCGTTACACTCCCTCCCAACTCCGGCTGTCTTGCTGGGTCTCTGCTAGTCCTTTATACAGTGCTTCTGTCCTTCCATCCATGTGATTCATCAGCACTTCCGGGTCAGATGGGTCTTCAGCCCGGAAGTACTTCTGTTCTTCCGTCCCCGTGACTTTGGAGTACTTCCGGGCTATATGGGAAACAAAAATCCCCGTGTCTCCCAGCAGCTTCACACGCCAGCACCCACGGTACCCAGCGGGGCTGTGAAGCCGAACTCCATCTCCCATGGTGCCCTGCAATAATCCAGGGCACCTCTAAGCTTCAGGGAAGTTGCCATCTAGCATCCTGGATGTTGTGGCCAGGTTGAGCTGCCGGCCGTCCATCACAATATATATTGTGCAGAAATTTCAAACTGAACTTAAAGAGTACGACAGAGGGAAGCATTGAATTGCCTGATAGCAGCGTGTAGAAAAGACCCCCAGAGGCATATCTTGGAATGAGCCTGTGGCTAAAAGTGCTCCAGGTCAGCACCACCTGAAAGGGATTTTTCATGGTGGGATCCAATTTTGTCACCATCCTCTTTTTCACAACAGCTTCACAGCTTCCAGTGTGTCCAGGGTTCGCACTGTGATGGCGCAGGCTTTCCTGATAAGTTTGCTCAGGCATTGTGCAACTTTTGAGCTCACATTGCTTCCCCAGGAGACTGCAGTGTAGAACAACACACTGGCTACTGTGGACTGATAGAATATTTCCAGCAGATTACCTGAGTCTCCTAAGGATGCTTGCAAGTACAGTCTTGCTCTGGCCCTAATTGTACAGCATTACTGTGTTGTCAGATCAGTCCAGTTTGATGTTTATGTGAAGCCCCAAGTACTTGTAGCTCTGCAAGTATAACAATGATGCTCTGTATATTCAAATAATTATTATTACTATTCATGGTGGCTCCAAAATCCGTACTAACCCCTACTCTCTCTTCTGTTCTTTTTCCGGTTTACTGTGGTTGCCACCAGCTAATCAAAGCACCATGACGTCCCTACATTGATGGATTAAAGGCCAGAAGTCCACATGACTGTCATCATCAAGTCCTTCCATGAGAACCCTGAATACAATGAGGACTGATCATTTATGTTAGGTAGAATGTCCTGAGGGGGCTGGGCGGTCTCATGGCCTGGACCCCCTGCAGATTTTATTTTTTCTCCAGCCATCTGGAGTTTTTTTTTTGTTTTTTCTGTCCTCCCTGGCCATCGGACCTTACTTTTATTCTATGTTAATTAGTGTTCTCTTATTTTAATTCTTACTTTGTCTTGTTTTCTCTTTCTTCATCATGTAAAGCACTTTGAGCGACATTATTTGTATGAAAATGTGCTATATAAATAAAGGTTGTTGTTGTTGCACCACTTCCATGTCCTTCCCCTGAATGGTGACTGGTCTCAGAGGCTCCTTGGCATGCCAGAAGTCCACCACCAACTCTTTTGTCTTGCTGATATTGAGTGGCAGGTGGTTCTCTCTCACAGGTGGCCTTAGAGGTGTGCGGGGCCTCGGGCTGACCAACCCCACGAGGGGCAGGTTACATCAAACACTGTTACCGGTATGTGTGGACTGTATGAACTTGCAAGAGAATTTAATAAAAATAATGTTAGCATACACCAGATTTTGTCATTACAGTATTCAGCTAAATTTCATGTTGAAATTAGCAGGGCATCTTCTAGAAAAGTACTCAAATTGCAAGTACACTCTGAGTCTCGATATGTAGGATGTCATAGTCATAACTCACATTGATGTCAGGTTAACCGGTTATCATTAGCGATGCATGTTTTTGTGTATTAATATTCGGACTATGGAATGTTTTCAAAGGCATACATGTACAGAATATGACCTTGAAGAGGGATTTTAAAGGTTTCCCCTTAGAAGCATCTCAAATATACAGTATCGGCAAACTGCATGACAACAAGCAGGGAATACACCTTGACTCATAGTTTTCATCCTCTGTACGTTTAGCATTCGTTTGCTCAGAGGTTGATGCGCTTGCTGCTTCCTGAGCAGCTCATCTTTTCTGCACCCTAGCGGCACGCTTCTTCTCTTCATTCATCTGCATCTTTTCACGTTAAAACTGATTAAGTTGGTGTTTGTGTTGCAATTGCTTAGTACATTTTCCTTAATTTTTCACTTAAGCGCCACTTCAATCTGCCTCAAGAATGATTTAAGATATGAAGAGGTAGGGGAAGTGACAGCAAAAGTGGTAGGGAATGAGAACGGCTCCCGTACGTATGCACCGCACACTGCTGAGAGTTGATTCTACAATACAATAAAATAAAAATAAAAAGTGAAATAACATTGGAGGTCAATCATCACCCCGAAAAAGCGGACAGTAGAGGTCACATAGTATATGTGTGCCAAATTTCAGGTCAATAGATCAAACGGTTTGTGAGGTACGGGTGATTTAAAATCCTGGACAGACAAACGGACAGCTACAATAGCGTATTATATATAAAGATTGGAGAATATAAATTGACAAATCCACTCAAACGGGACACACGGACCTCAAAAGTGCGGCCCCAATAGGCGCAGGGCCTGGGGCGGTCGCCCAGCTTGCCACTCCCAAACGCTGCTGTTGTTCTCTCTGCACAACCACCTCTCCATGACCTTCCTGCACTCTGACGTGTCTCCATTTGTCAAAGCTATTAAGTAGTAAGCTTATGACCTTTAATTAACCGTAATCAAAATGTACATGAGAAGTTTGTAAAAGTCATTTGAAATGTAATCATACAATAAAATGTACTCAGTGCATGCTCCCAACCTCCTCCTCCTTGACTTATTTCAAAAGTCAAAGTCATCCATCCATCCATCCATTATCCAACTATATCCTAACACAGGGTCACGGGGGTCTGCTGGAGCCAATCCCAGCCAATACAGGGCGCAAGGCAGGAAACAAACCCGGGGCAGGGCGCCAGCCCACCGCAGAAGTCAAAGTCAAAGCGAACTTTATTGTCATCTCAACCATATACAAGTATACAGATAGACGAAATTGCGAAGCACAGGGTCCACGGTGTAAAAACATGAAGTGCAAATAATAAATTAAAAATAGAATTCAAATTAAAATTAAAATTTCAAATTAAAACACAAACAAGACATTATGCAAAGACAAGACAAAGAAGTATGGTAGTGATAAGAAATGAACACCGTGTTTGTGGCTTCAATGAGAACCATGTGTCCTTTTCCTCTCTGCAGTTAGTATGCACACTCTATGGCCAAATGTATGTGGACACTCCTCCAAATCACTGAGCTCAGGTATTTCAACCACACCCATTGTTAACAGGGGCATAAAATCAAGCACATAGTAATGCAGTCTCCATTGACAAATACATGGCAGTGGAATGAGTCATACTCAACGCTCATAGGATGCCACCTTTGCCACGAGTCAGATTGTGAAATTTCTGGTCTGCTCGATCTTCCTCTGTCAACTGTAAGTGCTAACATTGTGAACTGGAAACAATGAGGAGCAACAACAGCTCAGCCACAAACTTACAGAGCACCGATGTGCCTATAAATCAGCTCTCCTCTGTTCCATAACTCACAAGAGACTTCAAGACTACCTCTGGAAACAACCTCAACACAAGACCCATGCGTCAGGAGCTTCATGAAATGGGTTTTCATGACCAAGCAGCTGCACACAAGCCTAAGAACACTATGTGCAATGCCAAGCATTGGCTGGTGGGGTGTAAGCACACACTGCCCTTGGACTCTGGAGCAGTAGAAATGTGTTCTCTGGAATGATAGATCACATGTTCTCTGGAGTGATGTATCACTCACAGCAGAGTTCAAGACTACCTCTGGAAGCAACATCAGCACAACAACTGTGCATCAGGAGCTTTATGACATGGGTTTTCTTGGCTGAGCATCTACAAGACCAAGATCACCATGTGCAATGCCAAATGTTGGCTGGTGAGGAGTAAAGCACATTGCAATTGGACTCTGGAGTAGTGGAAACATATTCTCTGTAATGATAAATCACGCTTCACTGTCTGGCAGTCTGATGGATAAATCTGGGTTGGTAGATGCCAGGAGAAGGCCACCTTGTGGACAGCATAGAGCCTACTGTAAAAATTTGGTGGTGGAGGGATAATGGTAGGGTTTGGGCTAGGCCCTTTGGGTGCTGTTAATGCTACAGTAGATGGGGACATTTTAGACAATTGTGACAATTTTCTTCCAACAGTTTGAGGAAGACCCTTATCTGTCCCAATATGTCTGTGCTAGGTCCATAAAAACATGGAGGCTCTCATGACCTCAGTCCTACTGAACACCTTTGGGGGTGAACTGGAACACCAATTGCAAGCCAGGTCTTCTCCCTCTAATATCAGTACCTAACCTCACAAATGCTCTTTTTGGTGGCATCCATCTGGCGTGCTTCCTGTTTGGACAGCCACAGTGTTGCAATGGGAGGGCAATGCCTGGCCTCATTGTAGCCAGAGTGTGCAGGCAGTTCCTGGATGATGAAGGCATTGATGCCATTGACTGGCCCAGATGCTCCCACTCGTGTAATGGTCTTTCTCCAGGTATCTCCTCCATGCTTTTGAGACTGTACTGGGAGATGCAGCAAACCTTCTTGTGATGGAATCCTGCAGGAGCTGGTCTACCTGGGCAACCTGAATCGGCTGCACATACTGCCTCATATTACCAATAGTGACAAGGACACCAGCAAAATTCAAAACTAGAGAAGAATCAGCCAGGAAGGATAAGGAGAGACCAATAGTCTGTGGCCACCATTCCCTTGTTGGGGGTTGCTTTGCTGTTGCCTCTCCAGTGCACCTGTTGTCACATTCATTTGCACCAAAGCAGGTAAATTTGATTCACAATCACTTATGCTTCCTAACTAGATGGACTGATATCCATGAAGCTTAATTGACATGGGGTTAGATTGTGATGATTAAGTGTTCCCTTCATTTTTTTGAGCAGTACATACAGTGATATTTTGCACATAAGGTTGGAAGTCCCTAGCAGGATGAGAGGCCAGCCCTTCAAAGGCATAAGAAACAGGGCTAAGATTGCCCTCTCTCAGCTATGAGTCAGGCAATAGATGCCAGTGCAGCAGTGTGTACACTGGCATGCTGGCAGAGTTGGACAGAGGAGCAATATCCAGACAACAGGCCAGTGTAGTGGAAGGACAACCTGGCAGGATTACATGCTCCCACAATACGCTAGGTTGCAGCCTCCCTGTACGGATACCCTCAAGGCACACTGGGAACTGTAGTCCCTTAGAGTAGCCTTGCCAGGTTCCATGAGTTCCAGGAGGTGCTCCAGGAATCCGTCATTCCTACTTTACTGGGCTATGCCCTACCACTGGAAGTTCTCCTTGGTCCAGCATAAAAGAAGCCACTTGACCTCATCCAGGAAGAAGAACAGAGCTCACCTGGAGGAGTGGAAGGAGGGAGGAAAAGAGGAGAAGAATTGCATTGTACTGTGTTGGTGATTTTCGCCTTTTTGTAAGGTATATGCAAAAATAAACCTTTTAATGTACCAGGACTTGAGTTGTTGTGGTTGTGTTTGAGGTTTAGGGTGCTGCAACAGCCCCTACTGGTCACAATATAAAATTAAGGGACAAGTAAAGTTCTATCATGATCTGTCTAACTGAAAACAAGCCCAAAAAAATATTACTTAAGTTGTAAATAAGTGGGTTCTAATTAAAAATTTAGTTATAGCAAAAAGCTGCTGCTACTGCAGACCTCCGGGACCAGAGTTGAGTGCCCCATCCTAATTGTTGTACCTAGAATGGTAGAGATGTTTTGTGGTATCAGCTGTCGAGTGATTTCCTCATTTTGTGTTACGTTATTTCTCCCGGCAGCCTGTCACTATACATACATGTAAGCTTACACAGTCACCCACCCCATGATGGAGTATGCATGCTTCAAAGAAACTACAGAGGCCATTGGAAAGGGCCAAAGAGAAAGAAGAGCTTTTGCAGAAACCTGTTTAAGAAAAAAATGATACAAATAGAAAAAGACCACTCGTTTATCGTTTATTTAATATAATGTAATATTTGTATTTTCTGTTATCTTGTTCAAATATGGCTAACTGCTGGAATAGCACACCTCCCCCTTTAGATTTAAATTATTCAAATCTTAGAAGGCCTTTAGTTGAAACCAAACTGGCTCAGAGATATTCCAGACAGCCAGGGGTCAGCAGAAGACATTTTGCCATTAAACACAGTGGAAAGACGTAGAGTTCTAATACAGGATACAACTAAAAGGATGTCAAAAGTCAGTCAGTATGTCATTTTCCAATGTGTTTAGTCCTGAACATAGTTGCAGGGGCTGCCAGAGCCTATCCCAACCAGTATAATGTGTAAGGCAGGAACAAACCCTGGAGAAGGCGTCAGTTCATCACAAGGTAAACACACACAGACATATACACACACACCCCAACCACACGCTAGGGCCAATTTTCCATCACCAATCCATCTAATCTGAATGTCTTTGAACTGTGTGAAGAATGCGGACCACCTGGAGGAATCTCACACTGACACAGGTAGAACATAAAAACTCAGAAATGGTTATGTAATTAAAAAGTTACAAACTAAATAAAAAAACAAACAGATAACCATAGAGTCTGAAGCTGAAAAATGTCTGGTCCTGGACTATGTGAGTCCTCTTCTGGTGGAGACTGTAGTGGAGGATGCAGTTATCTGTCTGCTCCAAAAGGATGGACAATGCTGGCCACACTGTGAGGATTCTGTTTTTTTGATTTCTCCAGTGCCTTCAGTACCATCCAGCCATCCCTGTTATGGGGTAAACTCAGAGATATGGAGGTGGATGAGCCTGTGGGGTCCTGGATAATGGACTATGTGTTGGGCAGACCACAGTTTTTGAGACTCAGGGACTGTGTGAGCAACCCTGGAGCACCACAAGAAACAACAGGCCTATCTGCTCTTCTCTTCATTCTTTACACCTTAGACTATAAATATAACTGTAGGTCATGTCACTTGCAGAAGTTCTCAAATTATTCTGCACTTATGGGGTGAATTGATAAAGGGGATGAGACAGAAGAGAAGAGTTAAGGGGAGAACTTTGTTGTAGGTTCAGAAGGAATTGTCTGCAAATTAACATCAACAAACCCAAAGAACTGCTTATTGACTTTTGCTGCACCAAAGAGCCTCTATGTCAGGTCACTGTTCAGGGAGTGGATGTCAAGGTGGTGCACTCCTACCAGTACTTAGGGGTCCATATTAGTGACAGGTTGGCCTAGTCACGGAAGACAGAGGAACTATAAAAGAAAGGGCACAGCCAGCTCTTTTTCCTTAGGAGACTGCATTCCTATAATGTGAGAAGTAACATTCTTCACATCTTCTACAACTCTGTGATGGCCAGTATAGTATGCTGGGCCAGTAACATCGCGTTAAGAGTGAGGCCCACCAAATCAACAACCTAATTAAAAGAGCTGGATCAGTTATAAGAAGCACTCTGGACACCCTAGAAAAGAAGGAAGAGAATTAAAACAAAGCTGAGTGCCATTATAATCAATTCTGCACATCCTCTGTCTGAGACATTAACACTGAGAACTTGCAGCCAACTAATTTTTTAGCAGAAGCGTGTTAAAAAACACAATGGGACTCCTTTATACCAACAGCAATACGTCTGTATAGCACTTCACTGGGACTGGCATCTCGGAAGTTTTCTTTCTTTTTGAATTTATTGCTTTATAGTAATTCTAGTGTGTGGTTTGTGTTCAGACCAAAGTATGTCTTTATATATATAATATATACTGTATATATATATTATTGTGGATGGCCGGGGCCCTTTATTGGTCTGGACACCGTTGCCTTGGATGGACTGGGGGAGCAAGTGTGGACAGAGCACTACCTCCTCCAGAATACTAGATGGCAGCCGTGCCTCGGACTCCTGCAGGACTTCATGGGAGATGGAGTTGGACACAGCCCTGTTGGGATCCGGGGATGCTGCCAGAGGGTTCCTGCAGCTGTTCCTGAGCCCGTGTGGGCAGTTCTTCCACCACACCCGGAAGTGGGGAAACAAGCACCTGAAGCACTTATATAAAGGGCCAGTGGACAGTACTCGATGAGTACACCAGAGTTGAGTGGAAGATAGACGAAGCTTGTCGAGGAGTGGAGCAGAAAAGGAAAGAGGAATATTGTGCTTGAGACTGTGTCTTGTACTTATGTGAACGGGGAATGCGTCTCCCACAAGTGAAGAAGAAAAAATATAAAATTTGTCTGTTTTATAAGTGTGCCTCCTACATCTGTCTGTGTCGGATTGGGTGGTTGGCACGCCCCCTAGTGGTTCTGTCACACTATAGCTGTGTATGCCTGTGCTGTAAAAAGCACAGGGTCCTAGAAACTATTGAAAAAAAATTGAAATGTAGAGATGTCAGGTAATTGAAAGGAACAACTCTGGGCATCTCTCTCCTAGGAAGACTCGTTTTGCCGACATGCTTGCATCGCTTGTGTATTAGCGGCAGGAGAAGAAGTAAAAGGGATACCATTTTGCTGATGTTAGCGGCTAAGCGACTTTGTTTTTCTTGTGAGGTTTCGTTTTGCTGATGTGCTGGCCCCGCTTATCTTATTAGTGGCTAAAAGTGAGTTGTCTGTTTCCTTGGAGGTGAACCCCTTATCCCGACTCCACCTCTCACTTCCAGGCCAGACAGACAGACACACTTCCATGTGTAGACGTTTATATATAAGATATATATATATATATATATAGTGGCATCCGGCCGGGGCTGGAGCCCGGCCGGGACGCCCAGGAGGACCGGAGGAGGGCTTGTACCTCCTCCAGACCGCGAGGGGGCGTCCGCCCTGGTTATGTTGGGGGCCACGGGTAAAGGGCTTGGAAGCCCAGCCCTGTAGGGATCCGTGGCCACTGCCAGGCGGCGCCCCGGTGCCTGAACAACCCTGGAGCCCAGCACTTCCGGCACACCAGGAAGTGCTGGGGGGAAGACAACAGGGGACACCCGGACAGCTTCCGGGTGCGCAGCCGGCACTTCCACCACAGTGGGGCGTGTCTGCGGAGGAGTGCCGGGGAGCAGTTGGAGCCCTTCTGGGTTCCTATTTAAGGGGCCGCCTCCCTTCAGTCGAGAGCGGAAATCGGGTGGAAGAGAGACGGAGCTGGAGAGAGGACTGGAGGCGGCCAGGAGAAGGAAAGGCACAAAGGACTGTGAGGACTGGACATTGGGGGAACGGTGCAAGAGGCACTGGGGAGTGCACTGTAAATATT
>JANRMT010062823.1:14492039-14550346 GCA_026402145.1 Polypterus bichir lapradei
CCTCCCTCTGCAGAATGCAAGTCTAACCACCACTCCAGTACTGACATCACTTCAGTTGTCAATCATCCTGGACTGTCCCTTTCCTATCCAAGATCTATATAGTCAAGACGGATGCCATCCTACTTCAGTTGTGTCTTGAACTAGTGTCTGAAAAGACGTATCTGCATTTCTTTTGTGTGCTGTTCAATAATATACGTGGTTCACCCAGGGTGGTGCCCACCAACTCTTTACCTTTGCCTTGTCTCCTCTTTACACTGTCTATCTATCTATTATATAGCACCTTTAATATCTATCTATCTATCTATCTATCTATCTATCTATCTATCTATCTATCTATCTATCTATCTATCTATCTAAAACCTTGAGTGATTCACCTCATTACTAAGCATAAATTTAATGGGATTCAGGCATATCACTAAGCAAACCATGCTGTGTCAGAAAACAAACATTACATGAAAATAAATGAAGGAAATGTCCAGTGGAAAGAGGTTGGGCAACTTTTCTAATATGTTACAAAGAGCAATATAAATGTTATCTGCTCTGTGACTTGGTGACCATAGAACTAAATAATTTTCAACAGTACACCACGTTTTCCTCTGCCCTAATCAGAATAAAAGCAGCCATTTTTTTGGACAGATCATGCAAACAACATGAGAGAAAATATTTTTTAGTGAAATTGTTACACTTCCTCTTACGTTAGAATTAGGCATACTGTATATTGAGTTATTTGGGGATTTCTCAGTAACATACTTTTCCAGACAAAGGCTTTTATTGTAATTTGGACTTCCATTCATCCATCTGCTTTCAAACTTGCTTATCCAGTTCAGGGTCACAGTGAGCTGGTGACTATCAAATTAATTCTGGGCACAAGGTATGGCACAATATATTACAGTATGTATTAACATATGTTTGTTATTTATTGTTGATTTTTTTGTTTTTGTATTATTGTTATATTTTTATGTTAATTCCATTGATTTTATTTATTATTAGTTAATAATGCTCTGTATTAAGTGGACCTGGAAAATGATATGGTATGGTGATTGTGTACATCCATCCATTATCCAACCCACTATATCATAATTACAGGGTCACGGGGGTCTGCTGGAGCCAATCCCAGCTAACATAGGGTGCAAAGCAGGAAACAAATCCTGGGCAGGGCGCACACACACAAACCAAGCACACACTAGGGACAATTTAGAATCGCCATTGCACCTAACCTGCATGTCTTTGGACTGTGGGAGGAAACCCATGCAGACACGGGGAGAACATGCAAACTCCACACAGGGAGGACCCAGGAAGTGAACCCAGGTCTCCTAACTGCAAGGCAGCAGCGCTACTCACTGCGCCACCCTGATTGTGTACAGACTCTTTAAATTTACTTTACAAGCACTTGTGATTGGTGACCATGGCCACTACATGGCCGGGACACCAACAGAGTAGAAGGACCAGGAGAGAGGGCATTGGTGATGCAATACCTCCCCTGGGACACTAGAGGGCTGCACTCCTGGGCAGCTGTGGCACCATGGATTTCCACAGGGCAAGTCGGGAGCTAGAATTTGATGAAGCCCTGTTGGGTTCTGTGGGGGCCACCAGGGGGAGCTGCAGAGCCCTTCATTGGGCTAGCATCACACCTGGGAGTGATTCCAGGTAATAGGCCTACTGTTGAGCCACCTGGAACACTCCCAGGACCATATGATCTAAAAGTAAACATGACTCATCAGACCAGCCCACCTTATTCCATTGGTCCATGGTCCAGTTCTAATGCTCATGTACCTGGCAGTGGACCGGTGACTAAGTAGTTCTGACACCTTTCTCTCTTGGCCAACATTAGATTTTACAGCAATTTGTACTACAGTAGTTCTTCTGTGGGATCGCAAGATTGAGGGTCGCTCATTTTCTGTTGTTATGTAGATCCTTCCCATAATGCACAAGGGTTGCGCAATAATGATATAATCAATGTGACAATATAAAGGCTTCTTTACTTAGCCTCACATTATATGAAAATTATTTGAAAAATTGCATGCTTTATTCTGAAAATTTTTTTAATTGAATTTGGCTCTGAACTGAGACTTTGATTTTTCGGCTAATGTTTCAGGTTGTTTTTTCTCTTTGATATATAGTTTTGACTTTTTGCTTCATTTTCTCATTTCATCTTTTGACCTGGCCTTTCCTCATAAAATTTTTCTGACCCCTCTCTGAAGTCCATACAGGTACCTTAACGTTTCATTTTGATTTCTTTCTTGATTTATTGCAATATATATATATATACTTAGCCTAGCAAAACACTTTTATTAAAACAAGCACAATGGTACAAATGGTAATTCCATCTGTTTCTATCATGTCATGCATTTAGGATCCTCTATTGACTGGATATGCTACCCCTATTGTTCCTCTTTCTTTGTGTGTCTTATTACCTTTGTTCATCAGACATTTTAGCCCTTACCTTCCTCTTTCATTGTGCTTCTTGTTGGCTTTGTTCATCTGACATTGCGGCCCTCTTGTGGATGCCGGGTGACATTTTCTCTGGGCACAGACCATAGACGCTAGATGCTTTGTCATTTTACATATATTGGTATTACTGTTTGCTTCACTTGCCAACCTCCCCCCCGGCCTGCGCTACATGCCAGTCACTTCAAGTCTCTGCTGCTTGCGTATGTGGATTTCACTTTCACCAAACAACAAATCTTTTAATTCTCGTGGATATGCCTCTTCATTGAGAGGCATATTGCTTTTCCCTGATGGCCACACGAATTAGACGATCTACAAGTCTCTGACTTAAAGTTTAAATCCGAACAATATATTCAATCTCTTTTCGCTGTTCCGTTATTTCACCGAGTAATAATTTCCATTTGTTTGCGCTAATGCGATCTTTACTATTATTTTTTTGAGAGTTTCGAATTTTAGCACTTTCGTTATCTGTAACCTACTATGCATGTGTATTGTGCCAACGTTTTTGAATTCTTTGTGATGTTCTACTTTGTCATCTACTCTTTGCCTTTTATTTCTGGCCCCGGGCCTCGTTAAATCTCTTGGCACAAAATCTCGTCTCGTGGGACGTGAAAGTGTCTCTCTAAAAAAGTCATGTCTTATCCCAGGCTAAAAAGTCTTGTCTCGACCCAGGATTTTTTTTTATTATAATATATATATATATATATATATAATATTTTTATATAAATACATTATGAGAGTGCCAGGTGGCATTATCTGGCATCCCTTCCAGGAAGAGTATTGGACCCTTACCTGGACATGAAGTCAAAACAAAGGAGCAGTGGGGGAGGCCTCCTATTTCAGAATATGTTTATCCTTCATTCACTAGATGATAGCATCCCAGGATCTCAGTAACCATGTGGACACCTGCAAGGTATGATGGGAGTTGTAGTGTTGGGAGTCAGCCCTGCTGGGTCCCATGGGTGCGACTAGGGGGTTTTGCAGGGATTCATGATCTCTGTTTCTCTGGGGGTCTCTTTTACCCAGAAGTGCTTCCATTGAGCTGTGCCCTGGCACCCTAAGTACTCCTGGGTCTGTCAGAAAAGGAAGAAGCCAACCAGCTGTCCACGTCTCCAACTCGTCTGGATGAGGTCAAACAGCTTCTTTTATGCCAGTCACTGAGTACTACAGATTGGCAGCACTTACAGGTCAGGCAGAAGTTCCTTAAGGTGGGGACTGTCTGTCCCTGCAGCTCCACCTGGTGGCACCCATGGACTACAGCAAGGCTGTCTAACAAGACTGTAATTCCCTGCCTGCCCTGCGGGTATCCATACAGGAAGAGCAAATAGTCAAAGCAATTGCTCTCCCCCGTCCTTCATTTAAACTGGCCTCTAAGCTGGGTAAGGAATCCTGGCCCATGCCTGGTGTCCATGACAAAATATATTATATGTATAGTCAACTGAGAAAAATGCTGGACACAGTGTACTATTTGGGGTGCCAACCCGGCCACAACCTTGTTTTATAACTGGCAGTTCAAGTAACAGAAAAGAATCCTGTAGGACACAAAGTAAAGTAAATACATGCTCCTTGCATGTATTATTTTCAACAATGACAGAGAACTCCATCCTGTTCTGTTGCTCATGTCATAAGAAAACCTCCAAATCTTGGCTCTCCGGTTATACTGGCCCACTCCCAGAGGGGCAGGACCTCAAATGGCAAGTGGGGATGGGGTGTGGCATTGTCTGCTAGCAACGGCTTCATGCAGTAGACGCAGAGGAAACAAGAGACCCATCCAAGAGGATCGCAAGCATGCATGCATGATTATCTATCTATCTATCTATCTATCTATCGTTACGAATGTGCGCATGGGAGGCAGCTAGAAGAACCAAAAGAAGGTAATTCCACGCCACGCTTTTAACCCTGCAGACCAAATGGGAAATTCTGTCTGGGACCGCTGACATCACTTCCACTGACCTGCCTTAAAACCCAGCCAACTTCCTGCTGTGAATCAGTTCTGTTTTGGACTCAATCTGTACACTACTGTGCCTTCAATTTTTACTTTTGCAGCCTTTATTCAAGTATACAGGTGGTGGCCCCAAACCTGTTTTACATGTCAAGGCGTATTCTTTTACACTATCTATCTATCTATCTATCTGAAATCCAACATCTGTCTGTCTGCCTATATGTCTGTCTGCTTTACATGAGAGAACTACTTAACGGATTTGATCAGGGTTTTTTTTTATAATTTGCTTGAACATTCCAGTTGATTCTGCGACTTCTCTCATCACGCTAAGTATTATAGTTTTCAGTTGAGGCACCGATTTATTCATGCAAATCCAAGAGACAGGCTGTGTGCCAAGGGGAGGGGGGGAAGGGATTTCAGGAGTAGAGAGCCAGGACATCATCACTCACACGTCCGCCTCTGTTTGAGTCGCTCCACCTCTCGCCACGTGTTGGAGTGCACCTTGTCTCCACTTGGCTAACCATACCTCTTTGTTCAGCAGACATTAGCATCTAGAAACCGTTAAAGAGTAACGTTTGACATTTTTGAGAGAGAGATCAGAGCTATGCTCACTGGCAGAGATATCACAGCCACTTGCTCTTCTCCCAACATGGGGGATGCTCTCCTGTCAGAGCTGAACACGATCAGATACAGTGCCAGCGTTTGAGGTTGGAGCATAACTACCTTCTGCTTGGCCAGAGATAAATTTTTACATTTTTGGCTAACAGATCACAGCTACATTCTCGCCCCTGATAGCAAAACCAAAAATATTGTATATTAAGAGGCCTTCATATACGAAAGCTATCAATATAAAAGTTTTTTTATTGATTTTTAAAGTTTGTCCTGTTTCACTACTTACTACTTGGGACAGCTAGTGCTGTATATATAAAGTGGTACCTTAAGATACAAGTTTAATTCGTTCCGTGAACGAGCTCGTAAGTTAAAATGCTCGTATCTCAAATTAATTTTCCCCCTTGAAATTAATTGAAATGAGATTAATTCATGCCAGCCCCCAAAAAACCACCCCAATTTTTTGTTAAATGTTTTCAACATAAGAAAAATGTATTTATAATGAACAAATATTGTATACAAACAAAATAAAACTTAATACATAAAAGAGAATCTAAAGAAATAAACAGATGTTGGCGAAGCCGATTAGCATAGTGTAATGTTTTTTTCTTTCACTTCACTTTTGCTTAACTTAACACTTCCTTTATCTCACTTTAAGAGATAACCTCCTCTGTAATACCGATCTCCTGCAGAACCTCCGTATGTTGCCGCGTCTGTAGTTCCATCAACTCCTCTGTCGTCAGTTCCTCGGAATGTGCGGCGACAAGCTCTTTGATGGCTCGTATTTTGAATTTTGGCTCGTAACTCAAGGTAAAAAATCGACCTAGTGATGGCACGTATCTCAAAAAACTCATACGTTGGGGCACTCGTATCTCAAGGTAACTATTTATTGATATTCATACTTTTGTATGTGATATGCAGGTAAGAATTTCATTGTTCTATGTACATTACAGTATGCATGCAGTTAGGTTGAATTTTAACTTAAACAAAGGCTGAAATTTCAGTATGAATATGGAAATATAGATAGCTGATTTCATAAAATATCAGTTGTTTTTAAACCTTTTCAAACTCTTTCTAAAGGCCCAGAGGTTATTTGAATTTCCAATGCAAAAAAATATATATTTTTGAATTGATATTGTTTACATAAGTGGTATTTTCCAGGCTACGTTCGTGTATGTAACAAGTATAAGTAAATCTTACTAAAGGAAAAATGAAACAGCCAAAAGACATAAAGAGAAGATAGACGTGTTGTGTACAAACAAGCCTAGATTACAGAAACCAGCATTTACAATTCAAATTATAATTTATCTACGTCATGATCTGAATCACCAACAAGCAAATTTCAGTCATAGACAAAGAATCATCAGTGCCACTGCATATAACTAGAATGCCTATTAAGGTAGGGTGTTTGCTCAGACTAGGAAAAGGCATAATCCAAATTATTTATCTTAATTCCTTTGTGTCTATTCCTACCATTTGGAGAAGTCACACATTACAAACCACTGAATGTTGCAATTTCTGGCATTTAGCCTGTATTGTGACCTAAGAGGTGACATGTGACCCCCCTCTTTAGTTATCAACACCTGATCTCAGAATTGTTTTAATTGACCCTGAAGACTGGAAATACGTGTTCTTCCACAAAGATTTATGTTTTATCGAAAAAAACAAATTGTCCACAAAAGGCACTTTAGCTTCCTAAAGTTCTTTTTTATTGGCGGACAAGATAATCCTGGAAATGCCTAAATAATGTTCCTGAGCTTACTAACTTTGTTTTACATGTACATGTACAGTACATCCCACAATACTTACCTCAGGAATCCTTAATATGGTCCGGTTGTCTTTGAAAGGATTTAACACTTAAAACTCTGAAGACCTGAACAAATGCCCTCAGTTTCCTCCACTGTAAGTGCTGAGCCATTCATAGCAAGGAATGGGTACCCTGAAAGAATTTTAACACAGAAATACCTAAGAGGAGACTGGATACCCTTGAATGGTTTTAATACTATAAACCTCTTCAGGCATGGGTTAGGATCTTACAGAACTTGGGTAAGCATCTCAATCTCTCATCCTATTGGATTTCTGACTCCCTAGTAATGGCTAATGTCGGTCAACAACAAGGCATCTTCCGTGAGATAATATCCAAACTTAAGTTTATTTGCTGAGAAACAAGATGTAACAAACATTACAAGTTAAAACAGAATAAAATATATGACCTGGAAAATTAAAAATCCTAGTGCATACAGCGAGCTTTGCGTTAGATAGTTCATTTGTCTTTTTAGCTGTTACAGTCTTTATCTTCAGAATCCAGCTAAGGGGTTCCTTTAAAGTGCAAGAGATTGCACTGTCTTTATCCTCTTAAGGCCAGTAATGATGCTTGTGGGCATCAGAACTGTTCTGCAGGAGGCAGGGGTGGATCTACTATGAAAATAATTAAGCTTAAGCTTCAGGGCCCCTAATTCCAGAGGGGCCCCAGAAACGACTTTGCTCCACATTGCGTAAAGATTTTCTGTGTCTACTGTATGAGAAGGGAATTAAAAAAAATAGCAATATAGTGTAATTCAGTACAGCACTTTCAATCAGAATCACAGATGTAGAGACAGCATGATTGGAACTGCACTTTTCTTGTCTTCTTAGAAAGTCTAGGCTGGGGTGGGGGGCTGTCATAAAAAGCCCTGTCTGTTAAAGCCCATTGAGGCATTCCCTGTGTGATTTTGGGCTATAAAAGAAATACATTTTTGTTTTTGTTAATCAGCTCTGTTGAGATCAAGATGGTGGTTTTACATCCACAGCAGGACAAACAATAAAGCAGTTGTTAGCAATTACTTCCTTACTGTCAGGTTGTTACAATATATATGAAACTCTAAGCGACACAAACCCCATACACTACACCACGCCCCCAACCACTATGTAATATACAAATAATAACACAGAAAAAACTCAGACTGAGATAATTTTTTTAAGAACTTGTGTTAAATTTACACAGCATTGTGAGAAGGACTAAGAGGCAGACAAAACCAGACAGCACTGACATTTTATTTGTTGCCCACTTCGAGCTCTGTGTGGGCTTCTATGCATTAATCGTGAAAGTCCTTTTTTTACCATGCCCTGTTCCCTCTCTAATGATGATGAGATACACTTCCAGTCAAAAGTTTTAGAACACGAATTTAATCACTTGAAGTTCAATGACCTAAAATGGCAAGAAGCTTAGCAGTAAACTGCCATAATTAGCAAAAACTGAAGAAAAAGGAAATTTCAGAATGTAACAAAATGGGCCTTCTTCAGGGAACAACTAATAGATTACAACCTACAGATGTTCTGCAGCAATTAAAGAAAATTAAGCCTTTGTAACAAAGGCGCTATATAGGCGCCTGACCCGACACAGATGGACACGGAGGCACGTATAAAAATAAACAAACTTTTATTTATCTTCAGCTGTGGGACACGTCTTCCCCATGCCACACAGCTCAACACAGTCCCAAAACACACCTGCAACACCAAACACTCTTCTTCTCTCCTCTACCACCACTCCTCCTAAAGCTCAGTCCTCCTCCTCCCGACTCTGGCTCTCTGAGTGGTGGTGGCTGTCCCTTTTTATAACCCACCCGGAAGTGTTCCAGGTGCTTGACCACCTGGTCCTAATTGCACCTCCAGGTTGGGCTGAAGATTCATCCAGCCAGGCTGCTGAGTCCATGCAGCTCCCCCTAGCGGCCATCCGAGACCCCAACCAGGCAGTGGAGGGCTCCATCTCCCATGGAGCCCTGCGGGTGGTTGGGGAATCACCGTCATCCAGGGAGGCTGCCACCAAGAGTCCCGGGGGAGGTACTGGACTGCCCATGGCGGCTCCCCCGGAACATAAGCAGCAGGAGCGTCCCTACCGGGCATGGGACCCGGCTGTCCTTCACACCTTGTAAGTTGAAGCAAACAATTTGCACAGGTGTTCCAACTTCTGTCTATTACTTAAAAACCTGCTGTCTGAAAACAGAGTTGGAACAGGCTGTGTTACTACACCCTCAGAACAGTAGAGTGTTGTACAGTGTTAGCCATAGATTGATACAGGAGAAAGTAGGGTGAAATGACACCTTTTATTGGCTAACTAAATAGATCACAAATGCAAGCTTTCGAGGCAGCTAAGGCCCCTTCATCAGGCAAGACCTTGGCCTTAGCTGCCTCGAAAGCTTGCATTTGTAATCTATTTAGTTAGCCAATAAAAGGTGTCATTTCACCCTACTTTCTCCTGTACACCCTCAGAAGTACGACTTAGACAATATTCCAGAAAGTTGTACGTTCCAGTGATAATGGCAAGAAAATGGCAATTAACAAATGAACTGAGACAGAGCATTATGTAGACCTTTCATTTACAGAAATTGCAAAAAAAAAAAAATTGAAGTGTCAGTGAGTACAGTGGTGTCCTACATAATCCAAAGGCAATTGTAAACTGGAAGAAACTCTGATAGGACGAGATCTGGCAGACCCAAAGTCACAAGACAATCAGAAGACAAGTTTCTGAGGTTCATCAGCTAGCATAATAACAGGCGCCTCACAGCAAAACAGCTTCAAGCACAGCTTAACAGACAGAAGCAAGTATCAGTTTCTACTGTGAAGAGGAGACTTTGTGCTGCAGGTTTGATAGGGCAAGTGACAATTAAGACAGCCATTCCTTAAAAGACAAAATAGTGCCTTGAAATACTGGCTGTGGACTACTGCAGACTGGAAGAAAGCCTTATGTATTAATGAACCAAAATTTTAAATCTTTGGTTCATCACACAGTGTGTTCGAATGCCATTGAGTTGTTGAAAGGATAAGGTGTGTGATACCAACTGCCAAATGTTTGGAGGAAGTGTGATGGTCTGGGGTTCTTTTGCTGGCAAAGTTGGTGACTTGGAAAGAGTGACTTGTATTCTGAATCAAAGGGGTTACCACAGTTTGGCTGTTATATCAGCAAAAGGGGGCTACTTTGATGAATTAAAAATTGGACGAAGACTGGACTCCTTTGGTACTGTGTCTCTCCGGAAAATCCTTGGGTACCGTTGGTTTGACTTTGTGTCGAATGAGCGTTTGCTCATGGAGTAGCGAATGAGGCACATTACCTGCTTTGTGGGGGAGCGTCAGTTATGGCACTACAGCCATTTGGAGCGTTTCCCCAAGCGTGATCCGGCACGGAAGATCCTCATTGTTGGGAACCCAAGTGGTTGGACCAGGCCAAGGGGTCGCCCAGGTAACACCTGCCTGCAGCAGATAGAGGGTCACTTTCGAAGGGTGGGACTGGACCGCATGTCTGCCTGGGGGGTTGCCATCCAGGATCCCGAATTGTTTCATTGTGTAGTGGATGCGGTAACACACTGTACCAGTGCATGCTTCCCAACTTGACTCAATTGATATCTGCTACACAAGTGTCCTGGTTGGGGATTTTGAAAATCTGTCCACACCATAATTTTCTATCAGTTTGTCACATACTGTACACCTGATATCCGTAATGGTCAGTTGCTGTAATAAAGTCTGTCTTTCACTTCTGTTATTCCCTAGCATTTGTAATAACTGAACAGCTTTTGTAAGTCCCATTTCATGAAAATTCATACAACCATATATGCTCAAGCACACAAAGAATTACAAAATTGTGTTTATTTATTTAGGTTATTTTAATTGGCATATGCAAGCGGTCACTGTGTGTGAATGTGGTGAGTGAGTGAGTGAGTGAGTGAGAGTGGTCCCTGTGATGTCCTGTTTTCAGCCTTTTGCCAGTCCCAGTAGGATAGCCTCTGGCCCCCACAACCCTGAAATAGATTGAGAAAGTTCTAGAACCAACCTACTGAACTCAGTCCATTCAGGGCTACAGTGCTTACACAGTCCTAGGGTGCACCTGAATGTTATGCAATATATATATTTTCTTATCTTGTTATTTTTCATTTCCCTTGAATATCAATAAAACCCATCAGTGTGTAAAACAAAGCTTTACAGGGAGAGCAGCAGTACTCGAAACCAAAACTAAGAAGGGTCATTTAGTGTCAGTTCAGTCTTTATTGCAGCAGATGTTCATTACCTATGAAGGAGAACAAACATCTAAGAAAAACAAATAGATACAATGTTATCTGTAATTGGTGCCTGACTGCATAGATCAGGATTTAAAGGTTAATGTTAGATCCAGTACTGAGAGCATGATTTAGCAGAATTTAAACAAATCCAAATGTGTTCTTATTCATGAACAGATATCTCAGAATTATGAAGCGATATCCTCAGCAGACATCTTACTTTGTCCAAACAATATTGTAATTGTCTTGAAGCGCAGAATCGCTGGGTCTATCTATTTCCACTATTGGTGTGTCATGCTGTTCAAGAAAAGTGCTCCAGGGCGACATTACCATGATAATGCGCATAACAATGCCTGATGAAAAAATGGCAAGGCAGACAACATTCGGTCTGTGAGGCCAGTTGCCTCCTAGGTGTTATTCCAGCATGAAGCTCAGGCTTTGCTTTAATTGCTCTGTCAACTGAATAAACAAAAGGATGCAAAGTAGGGCTATTTTAGAATTCATCGAAAATAGTAAAACATAAGTGAACAGGAATTCATGTCTTGAAAAATACAGAAACATTTGAAAAATTTTGTGGTATGTGAACTTGTGTGCTGTATTCTTAATTGGGGACTTCAGAGAAAACGCTGAGGTGTGAGACAGCATAGGGAAGACAGAGGAAACAAGTCCACTTATTTTTGCTTAGTACAGAAACAAGTCAACAAAATAAAGCGAAATGAAAATGATAGAAGGCCAGAGTATGATGGGGAAGATGGCCATTTGAAAAGATAAAGGATGACATTAAAAGATTATTTAGCTGTTGATGTCTGTAGGAAATATAAGAACTGAGCTGAAGAATGACCAGTGGTGTCTTTGAACCTTTGTGAAATAATGTAGCCCTAAAGATCAGAGTGCTTATAACCCACAAAGGTAGAATGTGCCGCAATGAACTTGATCCCATGTAATCCCAGAGAGCTTTGAAGTGCTCCCTAAACCTCATCTTATTTCACATATTTCCTTATTTCATTTACAACCTCATCCTCATCTTATTTCACTTACAAAAATATATTAGACAATCAGGAAACACTAAATCTTAAGCTGGTGTAACCTGTTTAATTTCCCCCAAATCCCACATTTATTTAATAATACTGAAGTTAGTTTATGACTTTTTTTATTTTAATATAGACTGTATTCTGATTACCTCCTACCATGTAAATAGCCAAGATTCATATTGCTCATATCTGATGTAACAGCCTGCTTGCTTGTTATGTGTAAATTTAAAATTTTAAAAATAGGAATCATCCCAAAATTTGATATAATCCACTTGGTGTTCATAATGTATACAATATTGTTACTAAATGATTCTTTCCTATTTTAATATACAGTATACTGCATTCCAATTACCTACTAGCCAATAGCCTGAGAGGCTATTGCTGTATTTTTCAATCAAAAAATTAATGATATTAGAAATAACATAGTATATCTCCCCAACACTAAGGATCCTCCAAAACCCCAGTACTCCATTATAAACAAATTAAACTCTTTCTCTAGGATAGATTTACCTGATTTACATAAAATAATTTCTCAACTGAAACCCTCCAACTGCGTCCTTGACCAAATACCAACAAATTTTTTCAAAGAAGTAACAGGCGTGCTAATTGATAATATTCTTGACATAGTAAATGCGTCATTAGATACGGGAGTCTTCCCAGACTGTCTTAAGACTGCTGTAGTTAAACCCCTACTTAAGAAAAATAATCTTGACCCCTCGGCCCTTGAAAATTTTAGACCCATCTCTAACCTGTCTTTCTTAAGTAAAATTCTAGAGAAGGCAGTCATTATGCAGTTAAATGACCACCTCAATAAACATGTTATTCTTGATAAATTTCAGTCAGGTTTTAGAACAAATCACAGCACTGAAACTGCACTTGTTAAAGTAGCAAATGATTTGCGGGTGAATGCAGACAGAGGCCATTTATCTGTTCTCATCCTCTTAGATCTGAGTGCCGCATTTGACACCATTGATCATAATATTCTTAGAAATCGCCTTAGTCACTGCCTCTCTAGCAGTGTCTTAAATTGGTTTGAATCCTACATGGCAGGGAGAAAATTCTTTGTTAGTTGTGGGAATTACAACTCAAAGACACATGATATCCTATATGGTGTTCCACAAGGCTCTATCCTGGGTCCGCTGCTCTTCTCAATCTACATACTTCCGTTAGGTCAGTTTATCTCGGGGCATAACGTGAGTTACCACAGCTATGCTTATGACAGATACAAGTGTATTTATCAATAGCACCTGATGACCCCGATTCTCTTGATTCACTAACACAATGTCTTACTTGTATTTCTGAATGGATGAATAGTAACTTTCTCAAGCTAAACAAAGAGAAAACTGAAATCTTAGTGATTGGCAATAATGGATACAATGAGGCTATTAGAAATAAACTGGATACCTCCTTCTATATAAAAGTGTTCGGGATTGTCCTTCCGTCCCGTGAGTGCTACGCAGGCGCGAAGTTTCACACACGCCCCGTCCATTTTGCAATGCACGATGGGATTTGTAGTTTCGTTTTTCCAGGTAAAAGATGATTTTCTACTCCAGACTGTGCGATATCTTCTTCTTCTTTCTTACTGTATAAAAGTGGTCGGGATTGTCCTTCCGTCCCGTGAGTGGAAAGCGTAGCGGTATTCCGCTTATCACAGACTTACTACTTGCAGCTTGCAGTACGAAGGGACATGATGTGAGCAGAGTTCTGGTGCTCCCATCGTTCCCTTGCTTTTGTGCGCGATGCGCTGGAAAAATAGACAAAATTATGTCTCTGGAAATAATTAATGTTGATGGAGTACAAATGCCTCACCACATAGTAAATATCAGAGGGGTTCGAAAGGGCGACCTCAATATAGAAAAAAAGTTTAAATTTCATCACAAAAATAACAGAAACTACGAGTATTAAAGTAATACCGCTCAAATGCAATATAACCAAATTAATGAGTTTGTATAAAATATCAAATTGATCTACATATTGAATTGCCTTAAGAAGTGGTCAACTTAAAAGTCGGTCGCCTTAAAAGGCGGGTCAGCCTAGTTAGGATTAAAAGTCAAGACGGAGGTAAAAAGCTTAGGGGTAACTGTTGACTGTAATCTGAATTTTAAATCGCATATTAATCATATCACTAGGACAGCATTTTTTCACTTAAGAAACAAAGCAAAAGTTAGACCTTTAATATCACTGAAAGATGCTGTGAAATTAGTTCACGCATTTGTTTTCAGTTGACTAGATTACTGTAACGCAATCCTCTCAGGAATACCCAAAAAAGACATAAATCGTTTGCAACGAGTGCAGAATGCAGCTGCTAGAATCCTAACCAGGAAAAGAAAATCCAAGCACATTTCTCCAGTTTTGATGTCACTACACTGATTACCTGTGTCATTCAGGATTGACTTTAAAATTCTGCTTATGGTTTATAAAGCCTTAAATAATCTACTCCATCTTATATATCGGAATGTCTGACATCTTATATTCCAAATTGTAACCTCAGATCCTCAAATGAGTGTCTCCTTAGAATTCCAAGAGCAAACTTAAAAGAAGTGGTGAAGCGGCCTTCTGCTGTTATGCACCTAAAATCTGGAATAACCTGCCAATAGGAATTCGCCAGGCTAATACAGTGGAGCACTTTAAAAAACTGCTGAAAACACATTACTGTAACATGGCCTTCTCATAACTTCACTGTAATTTAATCATGATACTCTGTATATCCAATTCCTTATAATAACTATTCATCGTGGCTCTAAAATCTGTACCAACCCCTACTCTCTCTTCTGTTTCTTTTTCCGGTGTCCTTTTGGTGGTGGCTTGCACCATCACCATCTACTCAAAGCACCGTGATGTTCCAACAGTGATGGATTAAAAGCCAGAAGTCTGCATGACCATCATCATCAAGTCCGTACGTGAGAACCCTAAATACAAAGAGGACTATTTCATTTATGTTAGGTAGAATGCCCAGAGGGGACTGGGTGGTCTCATGACCTCTGAACCCCTGCAGATTTTATTTTTTTCTCCAGCCCTCTGGAGTTTTTTTTGTTTTTTCTGTCCTCCCTGGCCATCGGACTTTACTCTTTTTTTATGTTAACTAATGTCTTATTTTAATTTCTTATTTTGTCTTTTATTTTTCTTCATTATGTAAAGCACTTTGAGTTACTTTTTTGTATGAAAATGTGCTATATAAATAAATGTTGTTGTTGTTGTTGTACTGTGATAGATGGCTGACGACCTTGCCCAGTCGCGACACCCTTTTGAGGAGAAGACCGGGGGAGTGAACATATCATCAACAGTACCTCCCCCGAGACATGAGAGGACAGCCCCCCTGGTTTGTATCCGGGGCCCGTGGCCACCGCCAGGGCGTGCCTGGACATTTCCGGAGCCTGGGTCTGCAGCACTTCCACCTGAAAAGGAGCCGGATTCCCATGCAGCACTTCCGCTACACCTGGAAGTGCTGCTGGAACTTTATCGAGGAACACCTGGAGCACTTCCAGGTGTGGTATAAAAGAGGGCGTCTCACTCCACTTGGAGAGCCGGAGTCGGGAGGAAGAAGACAGAGGTTGTGGGAGAGGAGTAGCAGTCAGAGAAAAGAAGAAAGGAAGAAAGTACTGAGCTTTATTGGGGTTTGTGCATTTTGCTGTGCCAAAGAATAATAAACGTGCGTGTTTTTGAACATTGTGTCTGTAGCCGGGCTGATCATTTACACTAATAACATGCAAATATTCAGGATTCATACTGCTTGCATCTGAGGTGAGAACCCACTCACTTGCTATGTGTAAATATAAAAATAGGGATCGTCAGAAAACTTGATTAAACTCACTTGGCATTCTTAGTGTATATAAAACACACAATAAATGAATCTGTTTCAAATTTTAATATAGGCTGTATTATGAACAACTGCTACCATGCAAATATCAAAGATTCATATTGTTCACGTTTGATGAGAAAATCTGCTCACTTGTAATGTGTAAATTTAAAAATTTTAAAGTTAGGATTCATCAAATGTACATCAAGAGTAGCAGCACAAAGCATTTGGTAGGCGGCTTAATATACAAGACTTGATAAAATCCTCACAGTGACGACATGACAGATGCATAATCCTAAACCAAGAATTTGCACTCATAAAACAGAGTGTGAGATCAAGCCCACACACTGGGACCTAGTGGACTAATTGCTTGTCTGAATATACAAAACTAAAATGCAAAGACATTAGAAACAGTGGAATAATATTTTCAAACCTTGTTTATCCAATTTATGATCATTAGGCTGAAGCGTATTCCACCAGCATAGGATGCAAAGCAGGAACTAGTTCTGGACTAGTCTAGGAATGCCACTCCATTACATGATGCAATTATTATCATCCTTATCATTACTTGTTTAACATCCACTCTCTGGATTTACCCAGGCTAGCCACTTGCCCCACAAATGATGTGGGAAAACCTATCCTGGTTTTAACAAAAATTAAAAAATGAAAAAGTAGCCCTTGAAACCTGTTGGGAACTATAGAGTTCTGAAACACACAAAGTCCCAAAATTACTCAAAATTTCCACTAGAGGGGGAAGGAACTATCAAACCATAGCTAGGAATGAAAAGGGCCATGTGGAATCTTTATAGAAAAATAACTACTTTTGAAAAAATGCCCCCGAAGGGCAGAAAAGGCACTGCCAGGGATGGCAGAAAAGGTAACAGTAATCCAAAGAGAAAAAGTTCCAATCACAAATCTAGACTGCAAAGTCAAAAACAGAGCAACAATCAAGTAAATCACAAGCAATCATAAAGCAATAAACACAGGAGAACTCATCACCGCCATGCATACATTCAATGAACCGCAAGGAACTGCCCTGAAAGGCTGAGGAAACCTCCAGTCACTGATGGGCACGTGGCCCCACCTCTTGGGAGACCACCCACAAAAACACAGAACATATAAGAAGATATATAGATACATAAAAACTAAATTAACTGCAGTATTAACATAAATGTAGAATCCAAAATGAACAAAACAGACATAAGAACAGCATTTGAACCACATTCAAAAGAAGAACTGTAGCTGAAATATAACAAACTATTATATTATATGCAGGTGGTTGAGCCAGTGATGTCCTGGATAATGAACTGTCTGTGAGGAAAGACTCAAAGACTATGCAAGTAACACTAGAGCACAATGAGGATCACTCCTGTCTGATTTTCTCTTCACTTTGCACACCCCCCTGAATGTAAATACTGTATAACAGCAGGTTATGTAACATGCAAAAATGTTCAGATGATTCTGCCCTTAAAGGGGATGATACAGAAGATAGGAGTCAAGTGGAGAAGTTTATTTCTTGTGTGACGGGCGGCCGGGTCCCATGCCCGGCCGGGACACCCCTTCAACACTGGATCCGGGGGAGCAGCCATGGGATGCAGTTTACGTCCCCCGGAATGCGTGGTGGTAGCCCTCCTGGGTTACATCGGGGCCACAGGTGTGGAACTTCAGGACTCAGACCTGTTGGGCTCCGTGGCTACCACCCGGAGGAGCTGCACAGCTTAACGAGCCTCTGTAAGCTGGAATGCAGCCACACCCAGAAGTGCAGCCTAATTAGGCCAGTTACCACCTGGAGCACTTCCGGGAGGGCTACAAAAAGAGTCTGTAGCCACTACTCAAGGGCTAGAGTCGGGAGGAGGAGGACAAAGCTTGTGGAGGAGTGGTGGTAAAAGAGAGGATAGTGCTGGCGTGGTTTATTTGTGCTTTATTTGGGACTGTGTTGTGGTTGGAGGGATTACGGGGAAGACGTGCCCTCCAACTGAAGAAAAATAAAAAGTCTTTTTCTTTTTATACGTGCCTCCGTGTCCATCTGTGTCAGGTCAGGTGCCTATATAGCACCTTTTTATTACACTTGGTACAAAGAGAATTGTCTGCTTCTTAACATCAGCAAAACCAAGGAACTGCTTATTGACTTTCACAGTACTAAAGAGCCTTCCATGTCCGGTCACTATTTAGGGAGTGGATGTGGAGGTGGTGCACTCCTACAAGTACTTGGAGGTACACATCAATGACAAGGTGAACTGGTCTCAGAACACATGGGAGCTACATAAGAAAGGATAGAATTTCCTTTTCCTTAGGGGACAGCGTTCCTTTAATGTGACATCCTTCATATCTTCTACATCTCTGTGATGGCCAGGGTGATTTTCTATGCTGTGGTATGCTGGTCTGATAACATCACTGCAAAAGATGCCCACCAAATGAACATGCTGATTAAATTGGCTCAGTTATGGGACACACTCTGGACTCCGTGGAAGTAGCTGCAAAAGAGAGAATTAAAAGAAAACTAAGTGACATGATGAACAATGCTGCATGTCCCCTCTCTGATACAGTAACACTGAGGTCTTTCTGCCAAGGAATCATTCAGCACAACTGTGTCAAGAAACGCTACTGGTTTATACCAACAGCAATATACTTTTACTGGGACTGCTAAGTCAGAAGTTTTCTTTCTTTTTGATTTTCTTGCTTTTTATTCATTCTGGTGTGTTCAGACCATTGTGTGTCTGTCTGTCTATCTATTATATAAAAAACTCTTAAAAGCAGAACACGCAGCTCGGCAGCAGGAGCAGAAAGATAGCAACTGATCCATCCGCATCTCCTTAGCTTGCATTCAGCCTCCCCAACCCTCCCCCCCGCTTCATAATGTGAGCAACACAGATGCAATGTGGCAGTTGCTTAGCACGCCCTGGATGCGAAGCAGCAAACAGGGGGTAAAGCTCCCTACTATTTATTTATTTAAAGAGCTACTGTTGAAAAGCAAAATTTCCCCCAGAGAACAAATAAAGTTAAGCATGTTCAGTGCCCAGCCAGTACTTGGACCAGGAACCAACCAGGAAAAGTTTGGGGCTGCTGCTGGAACAGGTATTGGCAAACTCAGCAGTGGGCACTTACCCTTTGTTCTGAATGTGGATCCCAATGCCCCAGTGCAGAGACAGGGACACTGTGTTGTAAAAATGGAGCTGTCATTTGGATGAGATGTAAAATCAAGGTCCTGACTCTCTCTGGACATAAAAGATCCCTGGGCAATCTTTGCAAAGAGTATTGTGTATCCCGATGTCCTGCCTAGTCTTTCTGGCCACCTAATCATCCCCTGTCTCTTATTGGCTAACTATCTCTCACACCTTTACCAATGAACAGCTAATGTGTGGTAAGCGTTCTGGTGCAAAATGGCTACCATCACATCATCCAGGTGGAATGCACATTAGTGGTTCCCCACTTTCTATGTAAAGCACTTTGAGTAGTGAGAAATTATTATTAATTATTATTATTAGTGACATGCATGTTTTGAACCCTGCGGTGGGCTGGCGCCCTACCCGGAGTTTGTTTCCTGCCTTGCACCCTGTGTTGGCTGGGATTGGCTCCAGTAGACCCCCGTGACCCTGTAGTTAGGATATAGCGGGTTGGATAATGGATAGATGGATGTTTTGAACCTCACAAAGACAGAAATGCTTGTCTGCCTGACATCTTGTATGTTACATACCATGACACAATGGAAAAAAGAATTAAAAGTCAGAGAATGCTGCTAAACTTGCTGTTAACCCTTGTGACAGTTTAGGTGCTCTCTCAACCCCTTGAACCCTCAGACCACATGTCAGACACCAGGTAGAAGTCCAAAGATGAATATTTATTATAATAATAAAGTGCACAAAGCACCACCACTCAACTATACTCAATAACAATAAACAATAACCAATAAACAAATCCTCCAATCTCCCAGACACTTAGCCACCCTGCCTCCCAATTCAGCTCACTGCTGAAATTTCCCAGAGTCCTTTTAAAGTCTTTGACCCGGAAGTGCTTCTGATTTCCCCAGTCCATGTAATTCCTAGCACATCCGGGTCAGATAAAAACTCCTCTTTTCTTCAGCCCGGAAGTATATCATTTCTTCCGTTTCCATTATTGTGAATTACTACCGGGCTATAAGGAAAGTATAAGTCCCTGGGCCTCCCTGCAGCGTCCTCCGGTGGCCCCCATGGTATCCAGCAAGGCTGTGACAAAAGACTCTAATTTCCATGATACCCTGCTGGAATTCGGGGCCCTTCCATTTTGCAGGGATGGCTCCATCTGGCGGTTTGGGGGTGTTGGCCGAGTTACACAGCTGGCAATCCCTCACACCCTTCATAAAGCATCAGACCACATGACTGTCAGAAAAAATATGAGCACGAATGAGCAGGAAGATCACTGTTCAGTAGGTAAGTGTGATATGGGCTGCAATTTTCAGCTGTATAATTTGATATGGTGCCGTGACAAGATCAGTGACTGTGATTGGCAAATCTGACATGCCCCATGTAATGCAACATCGGATTAAGCCAACTAAGAGCTGCCAGTCAACCTAACAACATGTGTTTGAACTTTGGGAAATACAATAGTTTCCAGAGGACATGCACAAGTAGGTAGAGAATATTCAATTTTCTCACAGAAGGCACCAGAGCCTGGAGCCAAACAGGTTTTAAAGCTTTTGCTCTTTAAATATATGCACTATACATTAATAAAGCCATATTCTGAGCATAGAACCTCATTTTCCATCCTAGTGAAAGTAGCAGTGTTAACAGGCAGAGAAATGCTGATCAGATCTATTGTCTGTAGACTTCCAGTGAAATTTACACATGCCTCTAAAACAAGCTAAGAGATATAATCTCTATTGTCCTGGGTCTCCTCCCAATAGGCTAGGCATGTCACACCTCCAAAGGGTGGAACTCAGTGGGATGCACAAACCACCCCAACTGGCTCATGTAAATCTGGAATTTCAGTCAATTTGCTTCAGGTCTTTCCTGACTGTCAGGCTCTTCACCGTATCACAGAGAGTAAACCCTGCAGACTTGTGGCAGAGCTGTCTTTTGACAGTTTGTAATCACAATGTCATTCTGTCAGTATCCACAGATTGTGAGTTTATATGAGAACAGATAAGTTAAGAACTTCATTTTAAGACTTTCACTTCATTCACCAATATCTGGTACAATACTTACATTTTCACCATTGTGGCACCAATCCATTGGTCACTTTTTTAGTTCCCTCTACCCTCTTTCTTAAATAAAGCTTTCAACACAGTTATACCAAAGCTCCAAGATAAGAAACTCACCCAGTTCAACCTGCCCAGTTCTATCTGCCATTGGATCACATACTTTCTTACAGATAAGAAACAGTATGTGAGGCTGGGCACACATACATCTGACCCATTAACCCTTAATATTTTTGCACTGCAGGGATGTGTCCTTTCCTACTACTCTTCTCACTACAGTATATACAAATGACTGTACCTTGATTTGTCTGTCAAACTTCTTAAATTTGTAAATGACATCACACGAAGATGCCTCATTTCAAGCAATGATAGATCCACATACAGACTGACATTGTGCTGCAGCCATAATAATCTGGACCTTAGCACTCAAAAAATGATTTCAGGAGAAAATCATCTGTTCACTTATCACTTGCTATACGACGTAAATGGCTCAGCCATTGGGATGGCAGAATCATTTAAGTTTCTGGACACTGTGCTGTCACAAAACCTTAAAATGGAACATAAACATCACATGTATTATTAAGAAAGCCCATCAGAGAGCTTTCCCATTTTTTTATCAATATGCTGCTGCTGGAGTATGTAAATTTCCCCTTGGGATTAATAAAGTATCTACCTATTGTGGAACTAGCTCCGGACACAGACAGGCAGACATCGTTTAAGCACCACCACACGTTTATTTTACAGTCACAATTTATAAATGTGCACCACAAACCCCAAACTCCCCCAAAGTTCAGGCCAACACCACACTGCCTCTTTCTCTTCAGGCCACCTCCTTGCCTCTCCTCTCAAGCTCTGTTCTTCACCTCTCCCAACTCCAGCCAATGAATGGAGGCAGGCGGCCCCTTTTATAGTCACCTGGATGTGCTCCAGGTGCCTCCTGACAATCTTCTGCCAGCACTCCCCAGTGTGGTGGAAGTGCTGACTGTGAAACCGGAAGCACTCCGGGTGTCCCCAATTCTCTTCCCCCCAGCACTTCCGGGTGTAGGTTCAGGGCTCCCAAGGCATTGGGGCACCCCCTGGCGGTGACCACGGGACCCTCCAGGGTTGAGCTTCAAAGCTCTGTACCCGTGGCCCCCAAAGGTACCAGTGCGGTTGCCCCCATGTGGTCTGGGGAAGGCTTAAGCCCTCCTCCTGTCCTCCTGGGCGTCCCAGCTGGGCAGTAGCCCCAGCCACTCGCCACACTATCTATCTATCTATCTATTTATCTATCTATCTATCAGAGGATGTTCTTTTTGTGTCAGCTGAGGAAATTTAATCTCCCTCAAGCAATATTGGTTCAGTTCTACATAGCCATCATCAAGTCCATTCTGACCTCTAACTGTCTGGTTTGGTGCTGCCTCTGTTCAGGTTAAGTGCATCATCAAAGGCTGTGAAAAGATTGTAGGCTGTAACTTACCTCACATTCAAGTCCTATATGAGTCCAGGGTCAGGAAACGGGCCACAAAGATCATTACTAATCCAACTCACCAGGGCATCACTTGTCCCAAAGACTTCCCTCTGGCAAAACACATCACGTAAGCAGTTTTTCTTTCAGGTACAGTTATTCTGACTAATCAGGTCTGAGCTTCTACTCAGTATCTATGTATACCTGCTCATTAAACTGTCTAGACATTTCAATCCTGCTATCTCTTTATTTGTTGTATTGCCTATGTATGCTGTATCATATTTTATCTTCTTATATTTATCTTTTGTATTCTGTATTATCCTTTAATGTTGCACAAATACTATCAATAATATTCCTAGTACACATTAGTGCAGGGGTCGCCAAGTCCGGTCCTGGAGGACCACCGTGGCTGCAGGTTTTCATTCTAACCCCTTTTTAAATGAGTGCCCTGTTTGTGCTGCTAATTAACTTTGTGTGAATTCATTTTAGTTGAATTGCTTTTTTAAGATTTGCTCCCCTGAATTTCTTCATCGTTCCTCTGAATTGCTTAACGTCTTTCCTTAAACGGCACCCAAACAGAAATGAAATGTGAATTGAATGAGCCAAAAGAAGTCCAACTAAGTAAGGCGGTCAAACTCCAACCAATTATACTCTAACCAGCTGCTTAATGAGGTGTCAATTCTTGTCGTTAATTAAACTCGTTCTTTAATTTCGTGGCTTGTTGCTGCTCTCGTGGTGCATTAGCAGACATTTCCGAAATTGTTGATTTTCTCTTTCTAATAGCGCTGGTAAAATGTTTTGGGGACCTGAGAAGATTGACATTCCGGAGACCTTCAGCTTTCTTTATTTTCAGATATTGTATGATGGACACCAGTTGTTTTGGTTCATTTTGTATCTCATTATTGTTTGGCTGCTAATTAAGGAAAAAGAAATAATTAAGGGGTTTAAGTCTCGAGAGCAAGTCAAATAAAATTAGTTCAAAAGAAGTTAATTAGCAGCAAAAACATGTCACTCATTAAGAAAAGGGTTAGAATGAAAACCTGCAGCCACTGTGGTCCTCCAGGACAGGAGTTGGCGACCCCTGCATTAGTGTACCTAGCCAATAAAATGAATTCTGAATCTGATGTCTGAATTTCCTTAGTCTCCACCATTCTAAATAGTTTTTCCACAGCAATTCAAAAGGAATTCACCATTCACAAAGGTTTGCAGGCTACATGTTTCAAGTCTCAGCTGTAACTTGATATCCTGTTCATAAAAATCTGAAACAGCAGAGGAGAAAAGATGGCAGAGTTTTATTTAAAAAAAATGAAAATACATCCAGTCTGCAAAACTTATTCTTCTTCTTTTGACTGCTCCCATTAATCTGCAAATAAAGGGATTAAATGACCAATAACAATAGCTTTAGAACTCCATACACTTGTAGTTCCTCTCATACAATACACTGGCAGATGCTGTCTCAAGACAAGCATTCAATTCCATTCAATTTATTTAACTAGGTGCACTTCCATTCATTCCAGGCATGTTTCACAAAAAAATTCAAAATGAAGTGAAAATTAAACACAAAATATAATGTTTAATAGCATGTACAAGGTCTGTCCAGAAAAAGTCCAGCCATTGTTAATATTACGAGAATGGTTTGCATGGCATCAATGTAACCTGGCAGCCAAGGAGAGTGGATTGGAATGCGCATGCATGGACAATGGTGACTTCACTGGACTAGTCAGTGGGGGCGCTAGATGCCGTTGTGTAAGCACGTGTGCTGTATGGATGTCGCATTCAAAATGACTGAGCGAGTAGAGCAACTATTCTACATCAAATTTTGCGTTAAGCTTGAACATTTGTCTGTGGAAACTGGATGATTCAGAAGGCTTTCAGGGATGATACAATGAGTGCAGTGCAAATAAAAGTGTGCCACAAACATTTCAAAAAATGCCCCCCTTCAGCCCAGATTTGGTGCCGTACGACTTCTGTTTTTCCCCAAAACTAAAATCATCTTTGAAAGGGAGGCGATTTCAGACTGTCAATGAGATTCAGGAAAATATGATGAGGCAGCTGATGGCGATTTGAACAAAGGATTTTGCAGTGTTTTAAACAGTGGAAGAGATTCTGGGAGAACTGTGTGAGGTCCCAAGGTACCTACTTTAAAGGGGCCTGAGGTGTCATTGTCCTATGTACAACATTTCTTGTATCTTCTTCAATAAATGTATCTATTTTTCATATTACATGGCTGGATATTCGTATATAATGTAAGTAAAATTTCAAGTAAGAATTTCACATGACAATAAACTTTAAATGGAATGCATTGAGAAAATACCAAATGACATTCAAATATAAAAGATAATTAATGGTTTACTGCTCCAAAACCATGATAAACCTGGGATTGCTGCTTCTGCTTAAGGGATCTGACTGTTAGCTGATGTCTCCTCTGCAGTACACTAGCATTGTCATTCTCGGGAGAGATGAGGGAGTAAGACCCCCGGTACCTGGGACCCTATCTCTACTACTACCCCAGCCTATCAATTCAGAGGTGCTATTCTCACTATCCATAAAATATTACCAAAACATTCTAACAATATCCAAGGCACTCACAGTAAACCCATCTCTAGGAATGTGAGCAAGCTCACTTGATGCTTCACCTTTGATAATATGTGCTCATCCTATTCATGAGTTCATTAAAACGTTCCTTCTACAATGTGAAAATATTCCCATCTGAGCTGAACATTTCCCAGTTCTTTATGAGACCTTCGATGGCAACCCATCTGCACTGCGTGAGTGGTGAAATAGTTTGCCAGAACCTTGGCAAGGCCATTTGCAGGCCAAGTTCCTCCTATATCTAGTCCATTCCTTTATTCACTGTCACTGTTATATCAAACCTAAATCTGGAAAATACAATACAATTTATTTTTGTATAGCCCAAAATCACACAAGGAGTACCGCAATGGGACTTAACAGGCCCTGCCTCTTGACAGCACCCCAGCCTTGACTCTCTAAGAAGACAAGGAACAACTCCCAAAAAATCCCAGTAGGGAAAAAATGGAAGAAACCTTGGGAAAGGCAGTTCAAAGAGAGACCCCTTTCCAGGTAGGTTGGGCGTGCAGTGGGTATCAAAAAGAAGGGGGTCAATACAATACAATACACAGAACAGAACAAATCCTCAATACAGTATAAAAATAAAAATTTTAGAAGTACGGAGCAGAATTTAACAATGGATGACATCACATAATATGATTTGTTTAGAGTCCTGGAGACCTCATCCATCAAGCTGCCTCCCCCATTTGGCCATTCCACAGCTGAAACAGTGCTGGGCCAGCCAATCCGATGAAACGACCTCTCTTTCCCATGATTCCAACGATCCTCCATCAGGGATGACTTTACCATAGGCAGGCACAACAACTTGGCAGGTGGGCCATGGCAACCAAGTGCCACATTTGAGTACCGAGAAGAGAAACAGAATAGGTGAGGGTTAGTATCAAATTATAACTCTCATGTTACTTATGTTTAAATGCTAATGACTGACAACAGAGATGCAGTATGTACAGTAAATCAGCAGCTCTAGTCAGGATATGCTAAACTGAAGTAGTGAGTTTTCAGCTGGGATTTAAAAGCTGAAACCGAAGGGGCATCTCTTATTGTAGCAGGAAGACCATTCCACAGTTTAGGGGCCCATGTAACTAAGGAGAGTTATGTCCCTAGCACACGCCATGGAAAGTCTTCTTATGTAGCTTACCAGTTTTTGGTGGCCACTTGTATTCATAAACGAGGACTATGCTCTTTCTAAATGTTCTCGGTTACCGAAGACGTGAATAAGAATCTTTCAGAGACTATATTTCCAGGATCTCCTGAGACAAAGACGACGATCTGCAGCAAATGCTGAACTCGACCAAATGCTATACAACTCCAGGAAAGCCCCACTATTAGAATTGTGAGACCTAGGACCCCATCATCTGAGAGACACTATTTATGAAAGTTAAGGGGCACATGCTCCAGACGGCTAATTAACTTTTAACTCCTTGCACTTTCTGTATTGAAATGGTGAAACACATCAGAATAATAAAAAAAATACCAAAGAAAAGGATACAGAAATTGATAACATGCTGAAACATAGCCAGATTCCATGAATTAATTATTAATTCATGAAAAGGGAAAACTGCAAAAATTCTATTTTGCATCTTTTACAACTTACAGTACTTTGCCATTTCAAAGAGAATTTTATGGTTTTGATAGATAACACTTTATTTGTTCCCAGGGGGAAATATGGCTTATTCGTTTTCAGGGGGAAATATGCCTTTTTACAAAAGCTCAATAAATAAAAATTAATACAGACAACAACCCCCCTCTAAAATACACACCAGAATGATTAAAAGGAAAGAAAATTAAAGAAAGAAAACATCTGACTCGGCTAAAGATAACGAAGGGAAGTTGCAGTCATAATGAAGCACTATAAAGGTATATCACTGTCGATATAATGGACTCTATTATACCGACAGCAATATGCCTTTATAGTGCCACACTATACACTCACCTAGTCGTGTATCTTGACATACATGCTGAATAATTCATTGGCTGAGTGTATTCATTGTTAGTGTGTCCGAGAGAGGACATACAGCGTTGTTCATTATGTCCTTCACTACCACCTCTAAGGGGAGGCTAACGTGACTAAAGATATGGAAGAGATGTCACAGTCAGAATGAGGCACTATAATGGCATATTGCTCCTGGTATAATGTAGTTCCTGTAACATTTTTTCACACAATTTCCGGAATAATTTGTTGGCTAAAAGTATTCAGTGTAGTTGTGTCAGAGAGAGGACATGCAGCATTGTCCATAATGGCACCCAGTTTTGTTTTCATTATGTCCTTTACTACCACCTCCAGGGGATCGTGAGTGTGTCCCATAACTGAGCCTTCCTTCCTAATCATCTTGTTGACTTGGTGGGCCTCTCTTAAAGTGATGCTGCTGGCCCAGCACAACACACCATAGAAAGTCACACTTCTCATCATAGAGTAGAACATGTACAGTATGTCACTACCCACATTAAAGGAGCACAAAGAAAAAAGAGTCTGCTCTGCCCTGTCCTGTCTAGTTCCTCTAGTGTGTTATGACACTAATCCAGACTGTCATTGATGTGGACCCCTGAAGTACTTGTAGCAGTACACCACCTCTACATCCACTTCCTGAATAGTGACTGGGCGTAGAGGCTCTTTGGTGTGGCGAAAGTCAATGCTCAGTTCCTTGGTTATGCGCTTACTACAAAACTGATCAGTGTCACTGTCAACCAGAATCAATTTTTAGATCTGCTGCATGTAGAAGATTTCCAGTACTTTAAAAACCTTAATGTACCATCTCTGCCACAGTCCAGCCTGAAAACTTAAAAGTCAAATTCATGTTTCAAACCTTATAAACATGCAATTCATCTACAGTTCTCATGAATTATTTCAGGGTTTCAAAAGGTTATCAAATTTTCTATAGTTTACATTTTTATAATGTAGGAAATAATTATCAATGTATGACTTCTTGACTGGATAGTTTACGTGGTACTGATGACTCCATATGAGTGACTTTAATTTATCGCTTAGGTAGTGGAAAAACCTTCCTCTGTTTTCAAAGAAATCATTTACAGATACCAGATGAAAGTACAGAACAATTCTTTATTTGTACACAGGTATACACAACTGCCTCAACCCATCCACAGAGTGAGCAATCAATAGAGCAATCCATCTGCCTTTATGCTTTTCTGTTACATTACCTCATCCAATACATCTCATCATCTGACTCTTAATATGCATAATATGCATAGCTTCATCCAATCAGCGAGTGCCAACAGTATTTTCTGATTCCTTTTGACTTTCCCATTAATCTGAATATTGCCTTGTAATAGGGGTGATCTGTGGACTCTTCTATTGATTTTAGCACTGCTTCATAAGAGGGATGTAGTGTTTGTTACTCACCTACTTCATTTTATCCTTAGCAGCTATCTTGGTGGATCCTCTAAGATGAGGCAAAAGCCTCATGTGCCTAAGCTTAAAACAACATTTAGTTAACCCTTTAGTTATATTCAATTTTTATCTTTATGTTTAATAATTCATTGTTATAACTTCATATAAGTATACACTTGTATTAAATTGGAAAACTATATCATGCATTAATTAAAATATTGATTAAACTTCTATACTTATAAAACCAATAGCAAAACATGATGCTCCCTTTTGTTTGCTCTTAATAGAAAAGGAAAATGATATAGAAGGTATGGTAGAAGTAACTGGGTTACCTTTCTAATATGTGAATTCCCCCTTTTTGCTTGTGTAATGCTTATATTTGATACACTGCAGCAAACTGAAAGTAAATCATTGAATTTTTTACCACATTTTAGACCACTTTGAGAACAAGCTCTTTGGAGTAAGACTCAGATGATTAAAAAAAATTCTGCACTAAGTATAAAAATGAATTAAATTATTAAAACAAGCTGTGGTTGGTTTTATAATGTACCCGTATACTAAAAGGGGCAAATGAATCCCATTAAGAACAGCATTAGTCTGTTCTAATACAACAGAAAAAAATGCTAATAACCCATCTGGAGGAGCAAAATAAAGCTTTAGAAATTAAATCCTTCACCTGTTCATTTTTAATCAAATTCTTCTTTATTTAATTAACTCGAAATTGAATTTCAAAATGAACAATTCAAACAAACTGACTACACAAGTAGGGTAGAACAAACAAACCATAATCTAATTACAGTATGTGGGATTACTGTCAACCAATTTTTTTAACAGATAGTACACTTATTATTTTTATACTCTTAATGTTGTTTTGTTTAGAAACAAAATAACACACTTTTACATAATAGCCAAAGAAGAACAGATTACAGATTGGCCTTTTGATGATGCAGCTCGGTGTGATTAAGTGCTCACAACTGTAAGATGACACAAATAAAACATAATTATTTTACTCAGTTATTGTTCATTTCAAGTTGTATAAAATGAAATGCAAGGTGAAATTATTATTTTTACAAAACAGTTATACAATTGTAAAGAGCTATATTCCTGGATGAACTATTGGGACAGGTTAGCTATTAGCTAAACAAATAAGCCAGATGAACTGAATGGTCTTCTCTTGTTTGTCAAATTTATCCATCCATCCATTTTCCAACCCGCTGAATCTGAACACAGGGTCACGGGGGTCTGCTGGAGCCAATCCCAGCCAACACAGGGTGCAAGGCAGGAACCAATCCTGGGCAGGACGCCAACCCACCACAGGACACACCCACACACCAAGCACACACTAGGGCCAATTTAGAATCGCCAATCCACCTAACCTGCATGTCTTTGGACTGTGGGAGGAAACCGGAGCACCCGGAGGAAACCTACACAGACAAGGGGAGAACATGCAAACTCCACGCAGGGAGGACCTTGTCAAATTTATTCTGTTGTTATTTAGTCTTAAAATATTTTACAATTATCATGCAGTCTATGTAGAGAATAAGATTAGAATTTCTAGAAAATGAGCTGAAAGTTTATTTCAGACCATATCTGACAGAGTATGAAGCACAGCTCTTGGTTCAGGTTTTGGTCTTGTCACATCTGGACTACGGCAACTCTCTACTGACAGGACTACCTGCAAGTGTCACCAAGCCACTGTAGAAGATTCAAAATGGAGTGGCACATCTGGTGTTCAACCAGCTGAGATGGGCACGTGTCAGTTCTCTTTTCAGGTTGCTCCATTAGCTCCCTATAGCAGCACACATCAAGTTCAAATCTTTAATGCTTGTCTACTGAGTAGTTAGTGGGTCACTGTCTACAGTGCCCTCCACAATGTTTGGGACAAAGATACATTTTTCCTTGATATACCCCTGTGCTCCACAATTTAAAACAACAATTCAGATGTGATTAAAATGCATATTGCAGACTTTCATTTAAGGGTATTTACACACATTTCGGTCACACCACCCTTTTTCTACCCAGTCCACCCATTTCAGGGCATCATAATGTTTGGGACAATTGGCATCATGGATGTTTGTGATTCCCCAGGTGTGTTTCATAGGTTTCATAAGATACCTATGGATTGCTTCTACCTACAGACAACCTTTGGAGACTGTAGTTGCTATTGTTCAACATGAGGGCAAGAGCTGTGCCAATGAAAGTAAAAAATGCCATTATGAGGCTAAAAAAAAACCCAAGAATAATGCCATTCAAGACATTGGTAAAAAGTTTGCATTACTTAAATCAACTGTCTGAAATATCATTAAGAAGAAAGAATATACTGGTGAGTTCAGTAATAGCAAAGGGGCTGGTAGGCAAAAGAAGACCTCCGCTGCTGATGACAGAAGAATCCTCTCTAAAGATAAAGCCCCAAACACCTGTCTGACAAATCAGAAACAACCTTAAGGAAGCAGATGTGGATGTGTTAGAGATTACTATCAGCAGAAGACTTCATGAACAGGAAAACGGAGGCCACACTGCAAGATACAAACCACTGGTTGGACATAAAAACAGGATGGCCAGATTACATTTTGTAGAAAAGGACTGAAAAGAGACAGCAGAATTCTGGAAAAAGGTCTTGTGGACAGACAAGACAAAGATTAACTTGCATCAGAGTGATGGCAAGAGCAAACTGTGGAGATGAGAAGGATCTGCCCAAGATCCAAAACAGAACACCTTATCTGTTAAACATGGTGCTGGGGTATTATGGCTTGGGCATGAATGGCTGCCACAGGTACTGGCACACTTCTCTTCATTGATGATGGAATTGCTGACGGCAGAGGCACAATGAATTCTGATATGTATAGAAATATCTGATCTACTCATGTTCCAGTAAACGTCTTCAGACTCATTAAATGGCGTTTCATTGCACAAGATAATGATCCACACATACTGCCTAGGCAACACAGGAGTTTTTCAAAGGTAAAAAATGGAAACTTCATGAATGGCCAAGACAGACACCCAATTGAAAACCAAATGAGCAGGCTGTCCATATGCTGAGAAGAAAACTTAAGGAGATGAGCCCCCAAAACAAGCAGGAGCTGAAGATGGCTGCATTAGGAGCTTGGCAGAGCATCACCAGAGAAGTTCCTCAGTACCTGGTGATGTCTATGAAGCACAGACTTCAAGCAGTCATTGCATACAAGGGATATGTGACAATGGACTAAATAAGATGGCTTTAATAGACCTGCCATTGCTGTGTCCTAAACATTAAGGTGCCCTGAAATGGGGGGACCATGTAGAATAACTGTTGTCATTTCTGAATTGTTTGATTTGTATTTTTAAACTGTGGAGCAGAGGGGTAAATCAGATTAAAATATGCTTTTGTCCCAGACTTTATGGAGTGCACTGTATATAATGAGCTATCAGAGCTCCTATACACCTTCTTGACCATACAAGTCTGCTGATGCACAGCACCTGGTGATGCCACCAATCTATGGTATCAAATCTCACTCCATACTCTTTTCACATGTAGATGTTAGCTGGTAGAACGAGCTGCTCACCTCCATTTGAACATTTTGAGTCCCTCTATATGTTTATGAAGTGTTTGAAGACTCTGTTTTTTGGTGAATTTCTGTGTAATGGCATTCGTTGTTTTGCTGTATATTGTAACTAGCTTGTATTTTGTTCTGAGCTCTTCATTTGTGGTGTTCAATTCTGTAACCTAGTCCTGTAACAATTGTTTCCAAACAGTCCCCCAGACTGAAGACTACTTGATTATGCTGACCTCTTTTGTACATTGCTTTGGATAAAATCATCTGCTAAGCAAATAAATGTAAATGTACAGTGTAGTGTGACCATTTGTGCTGCATCCCATCCCCTGGCACAGCTTTGGCCACTTCAATTACAGGGAAAACATTCTTTTATACAGTATTCAGATGCAAAAAGAAACACACCTTCAGAATGGCAGCAGCTGCTGTACCACATAAAGCACACATCACACATTATTATGAGTCTTTAAAGCGAGTTGCACTCGCTTGTTGTCCAGTTCTCTCTTGTCCTGTGCAGACTGCCACTGACCCAGTCACTGCCTCTGCTGCGCTCCACTCTCTCTATAGTTGAGTCCCCTCATATAAGACATCTACAAGTTCTTTTAAAATCAAGAATTGGAGTTGTGCTAATGGAGAGAATTTGGAAGTTGCCCGCTTTGCTCCAAATGTGAATTAAGGCCCCGTTGTTGAATAAAGGTTGACTGCTCTTTCTGCAGGTGCCAAAAAAAATGTTCTGTTTGTTTGACGGGGCCTTATTTCAAATTCACAGCAAAGCACACAGTTTCCTAGTTGCCACCATTACAGCAACTCCAATTCGTGAGTTTAAAAGAATTCATTGATTTCTTCCATGAGAGGACTTGACTGTAGAGAGAGAGGGGCACAGTACAGGCTGCACAGGACAAGAGAGAATAGGACAAGAGGTTAGTGGCATTGGCTTTAAATACTCATAATGACGCGAGATGATTGCTTTACGTGGTATAGTACAGTAGCTGCTGAATTGGCAACTGAAATCCTTAGGGTGTATTTCTTTTGCATTCAAATGCTTTATGAAAAAGTGTTTTCCCAGTAACTAAAGTGGCTGAAGCTGCTCCAGGGGACAGGACACAGTGTGAATGGTCACAATATACATTCACTGAACAAATTATTAGGTACACTATGCTAATACTTGGTTGGGCCTCCTTTCACTCTCAGAACTGCCCCAGTTCTTCATGACATGAATTACATGAATGTTGGAAACATTATTTTGAGCTTCTGATCCGTTTTAACATCATTTGCATTACGGAATTTTTGCAGATTTGTCAGTTGCACATTCATGCTGCAAATTTCCCTACTACAACATCCCAAAAGTGTTTGATTGGTTTATTGACTGGGAAGGCCACTGAAGAACACTGAACTCATTTTCATGTACATGAAACCAGTTTGCTCTGTGATATGGTGCATTGTCATATTGCATATTGGAAGTAACCATTAGAAGATAGCTAAATTGTGGCTATGAAGGGATGCACACGGTCAGCAACAATGCTCAAATAAACTGTGGCATTCGCACACTAGTAGAATGGTATTAATGGGCCCAAAGCATGCCAAGAAAATATTCCACCACAATATTACACCAGCAACCCCAGCAAGGGTATAAAACTAGAAATTCTAGAAATTTGAGTGCTCCCAGAAGCACAGCGGCCTTAATAATTTTGAAATGCAAGAAGATTGGAACCAGATTGGACGTCTGGGCAAACTGAGTCAACAGTGCAGTAAACATTGCAAGTGTTGTGGAGGATCAAGACCAGGATGAAGGATGATTTCTTGTCTGGCCTGGAGGCCTTAATGAATGGACTAGGCGAACATGGGTGCCTGGAGCAGTTCATTCCCTCACATGTTACATGGCAGTGTTCCTCAGGGTTAAACCCAGTTAGGACACTCGCAGAGTGTCATGGGAATTGGAGTCTGGAAACACAGCCTTGTTGGGGTCCTTGGGTGCCACCAGAGGGTGCTGCTGGGGGAGGACTACCCTGATTTCCACACGTGCTTCAGACAACCAGAAGCAGTCCCGATTCCACTTTAAAAAAAAGCCCACAACCTCACCTTGAGGAGTTGGAGTTGGGAGGCAGCAGGCAACATTCACTTGGAGGAAGAACAAAGTGAAAAAATTAATTGTTTGCTATATTCTGGTGGTTATTTTTTCTGATGATTAATTGGAATGTGGTGGTAACAAATAAATACCTTTCATTTGAAACCAGAATTGTGTTGGGTAACATTGTGTCCATGGTTTGGGGCTCAGTGGATCACTTTTTGGTTACACTATCTGGATGAGGTATTAGGACAGCTTAGGTATTAGCTAAACAAATGAGCCTGATGAACTAAACGCTCTTCTCTCTTCTTCTGTTATTATCTATTTTTAAAATATTTTACACTGATCATGCCATCTATGTAGAAAATAATAATTTCTAGAAAGATTAGATGAAAGTATATTACAGATTACCATGCAAGCCTATCAGACAAAATTAGCCTTTGCTGCTTCAACTCTGTGTAACGAACTTTTAACAAACTTTATGAAAGTTTTGGCTTATTGACATGGTGTTTTTCTAATTAATGAGTGCATCAATTGAATTTCTGTCAGAAAAATGACATTTTCTGTGTATGATGGCTGATGGTGCCAAATGTGCTTTACTATATTGGTACATGAAAGAGGTGAGCCTTGTGTCCTTTGTGCTTTTCAGACGTTTTTATGAGCAAATCTGCAAATACTAAAATAGTAAAGAAACCAAGCATGACTTCACCAAGTTACAGACTGTAATACTGGACATCTCTTGGTAATTCAATTGTTTACACATCATCAGATTTTAAGAATATAAGTAATGCTATATTCTGCCTGTACCATATCCATCTTTGGAAAATGATCACTATGAAAGGCTTAATGTTAAAAAAGAAATGAATAAAAATGGCCAGAAAAGAGAAGGCTTTTGAAAAACACCATGCAATTTTTATGTAGCTATTATCTTTTTTTCCTATTCTCTCAAAATTGCCTTATGTGCAAGGGCAGGCTAATTATCCTTTCATCCAGAAGCAAAATAAAACCATATCAAATAGATGGTCTACCTGTCTTTATTTTTCTGTCTGATACAAGGCACATACAATATATCTGATATGACAAAAGCACTTAAAATCCAGTCAAGCATTTGCTGTACAGCTTAACATCAAGGCAACATTTCAAGCAGTGTTTTACAAGTGTGGGTTCTCTATTGTGGCTGATTTTGATTTTGAACAAGTCCTCAATAAGAATCATATTCCTTCCTTTCAATGCAGACCTCATGTAATTAAACTTAATGCAACAACAAAAAAATAGAAGGCTGAAAAAGGGTTGGGGCACCAGGATAAAACCTGTTTAATAATGATACTAGAGATTGTGCAAGAAACCTTAATGATTGCCAAAGCACACACACTCAAAATGAGAAATGAGTCTTCTTTCATTGGTGGACATTAGACAACTGAAATTTCACTAACAGCCTGCTGAGGGTCACGGATCGAACAGACGAACCCACATTCTCCTCAAGCACACTTTGAATATGATACAGAATTCACAGCTGACTCAATGACTGCAAGCTGCAAAGGTTAAGAAGCAGCAAAGCATCAAAAAACCAGAACATTTCTACCACCATGCTTCACAGCTGGTTTGAGTTCCACCATTTTTCACAGCTGGTATGAGGTTCATCTCCTGAAATGCTATCTTCAATCTGTGGCAAAGATGTCTACTGTTACTACTTTGGCCAAACAACTCATATATCCAGAGCACATTGTTTCAGAAGGCTTGGTCTTTGGTTAATTGCAAATTATAGCCTTGCTCTAAAGTTTTTTTGATAGTAAAGGGTTTTTCCTGGTACACCTTGCATGCAGATCAAATGTATGCAATTTCATTCTGATTGCACTTTGACAACAACTTTTGTCATGTTTAAATGTTACAATGAAATTCTGGGTCTCTTGGTGACTTTTTTTAGTATAAAATGGTCAGCCCTTGGACTGAATTTGCTAGGCTATTCAATCCCGGACTGATTAGCAGTCATTTGAAACCTACACTATGCATATTTAATTTTCCTTACAACGAAATGATTGATTTCAAATCATTTGGTGATATTTTTAAATCCCTTGCCACACTTCTAGGTATCCACAACCATCTTTCTGAGGGCCTTAGAGACCTGTTTTGATCTTGGCATGATGAAACCACACACATCAATAACAAAGAAAGCTCCAGACACTCCAGATCTGCGGCTTAAATAAGACAGGATCTACCTGCTTACTCCATAAGGAGGTTCTAATCATTGACATCTCATCTGGAATACCTGATTGTAATATGATGGACTTGAAGTGGTGATAAATTCAGGAGTGTACTTCAGTGGCAGACCTACATTTTTTGGTCTCCTGAATCTTGACACTCGAACTGTTATGGGCGCCCTTTTACAACTAGTAATGAAGCCTGGGTAACCACTGTTATTTTCTTTAAAGAAGTTGTTCCATGTCAGATCACCCCACATTTTTTGAAAATGTTGCCACTACATCTCACAATTTGATTAAAATTACTGGATTGCCTCACATGTCAAAGTCGCTGGTTTAAAAAAAAATTCCCTATACGTTATAGTTTTTGAATTATGGAAAGATGAAAATTAAAGTTGCTTCTGGGGCCCTGAAGCTTAAGCATCATTAGTTTCATTGTAGATCCGCCCTTGGTGTACTTACTTGTTCCATGTGACAAATCAGTATTTTTGTTAATTTATATTATGAGAAAGAATACACCATGTCAATTTTATGTGTCAATTCTTCAAGTATATCACCTTTATCTGTAGGCACTCTTTTTGCATGTAGATCTAAAGTTAACTTATTTAAATAGGTTGAAAAAGTCAACTATTTCCATGGGGTGTACTCACATGACTGTATTTATTCATATAGGTAGTAATATTCATACGGCCGTCTTAACGTATTGGCACAATGTGCACTGGCCAAGGTCCCCACGAGCATAGGGGACCATGATGTTTCTGATGCCTATGTATGCTTTTATTTGGCTATCAATACAGGTCCCAGCACACCACTTTCCCCGGGGGTCTATGATGCTTTACATGTTTTTAATTTCTATAAGGCATTAAACAGGAGGTAATTATGTTTTGGACCATCAGTATATGTTCGTACTTTATTGCGGATGGTGAGAGTTCAGTCCAGACTTGGTTCCTCCTACGGAAGTCACCGAGTAGGTTGGATGTGGCTTTATAATTGTAATTGGTTAAGCCGTACAATTCCCCAAAGGTTCCCGTGGCTTAAACATTAATGAAGGACTCGGCTCGGGTAACGATCGAGATCCTTCCTCGATACCGTTCTGTTACTTGCGAACACTCCCGCACCGCCTCCATCCTCTAGGTGTCTCAATCAAAGGAGTCAACACGCAGCTCCGCATCTACGCCTCTCTCCTCCAGAGCCGCTCGCTGTTCCCTACGCCTTCTTCCGCGTCCGCACCTGCACCCGATTCCTTAACGCTCAATACACCTGTGTCCGGGGAGCGCGTGCATGTGGTCGTGCACGCGCATCCACCCAGCCCGTTTGCCTACCTGGAGAGAGAGCGTGCACACCTGGACGCCAGTCGCGAGCGGCGCGCTGAGCTGTTGCGCATGCGCTCTTCTCCCTTGGGGACGGTACTGTCATGGCGGAGACGAGCAGCAGCTGCCGTAGGAGGTGAATCAGGAAGCGAAAGGAGATTGAACTGAAGACCGCCTGAATGACACGAGTAACAGAAACAAGAACAGCAGTACTTGATATTCGCGCACGTTGGGCGGGAAAGACTCGTTTCTCTGTTGTCTGAATAAGGATTGTGAGCGTCTCACTGGAGTGTCTACGCTGTTGGATCCTGCTGCGTTTTGTAGTTTTCTACAGACCCTTTCCCGCGGGGTTCAGGTACCTGCCAGGCATTTGAGGGCTGTATTTCGGAGGAACGACGAAACTACACCGGCTTGGCAATCTGCCCCCTTTGGTTGGCCTTCCCTTTTTATTTGTTATTATATACAAGAGCTCACCCCGTTGAGCACTTATTGTTAAGAGAAACCGAAACACCAGAAACTAACTTGAGGGTCTGTCCTTACAACTTTCTCCTCGCTTGGCACTACATCTTAAGTTTCACCTGCTGACTGTCACCCGGGATAACTAATTCCCTTTGGTAATCTGCCTCTAGAGTGACGACGACTCCAAGCTAGTAGCCATATCTTCCCGTATAACGCCGGCGTGAAGGATCGGGCTGGAATTCTGCATTGGATGGCGAGTGAAGAACGGCAGCATCATCATCTACAGCTTGGAATTGTTTCTTAGTCAACGTTACAACAAAATCTTTTCTCCGCCGTCAAAAGTTTGCTTGACACTTTCTTTTTATTGATCGAAAGCTTCAGCGCAGGTGTGGAGCGATCCCGCTGCCTGGAAAAATGGCCAGCGAGGAGAATACTGGTGAAGGGGGCACCACGTCCATGTCGCTGAACCCAGGGATCCCTATTAGGGGAATAAGGATGAAGTTCGCTGTGTTGGCCGGGTTAGTGGAGGTCGGAGAGGTCACACACAGGGACATTGTCGAGACGGTCTTCAATCTGGTAAGATGATTATTTTAAAGAGACTAGCCGCTGCGTTTTGAACACCACGAAAGAATGTTTACACTTTAACGCAAAAGAACATTTTTGCATTATAAAAGATTTGTAGAGTTAGCCATAATAGTTATACCGCGCTCGAGATATTACGAAATTTGGCGCCGCTCACAGACCTCACTGTAACCTAGTAGTTCACCCACCTGTGGTCTAGTTTTTTTTTTTTTTTTTAAATATAAGTGTTTTAATACAAGTATAACATGAACAAATATGTGGTGCTGTTTAAACAATAATTCAGTCTTGAAAGTTCCAAAAGTGTATGTTTTATTCTTTAAAACAATAACACGCTAGACAAATCTGTGCTTAAGTTTACTTTCTCAGGCAACTTTTTGGCCTTTAATTTATAAGCATCATGTGGCAGAGGCCTGCTATTTAAACTATTTATTTATTATAAGAAGAAGTTGACCTCAATTGAAATGTTTTGATGCAGATTCTGGAAGTTTAGTATAAAAAAAAAAGGAAACTGAAAGCTGATAGAAGTATAATTACTGCTTGTATAAATTACAACTTGTTTCATTATCATGTGGCAGGCCTCTTATCTTAAAACCTGTAATGAGATTTGCTTTATAAGCATCTATTCTCTGACCTGCCTATTACTGCATAGTTTGGAGTGAATTCATAAGTGGCCCTGGTGCATTTGTGCAGTTCTATGTTAAGGATAAGCTATTATTCCATTGTAATTTTTTGGTTCGTTTTACCTTCATTTTTGTTTGGTTATACCTTCATACACCTTCATGTGTTGTGGTGTACTTTGCGTTTTCAGAAGATATAGCTTTCTATACCATTTTCTAATCCTCAAGGGTGGTGGAGCTTACTCCAGCAAGAATAGGGCCCAAAGTAGGATCAAGTAATTGGCTGCCAGACCACCATAGAGTGATTTTACACACACACTCTAGTGCTAATTTAGTGACATTAGTCCACCTAACCCAGAGGAAACTCGAGCAGATACAGGGAGACCATGCAAGCTCCACACATGGAGGACTGGGATGCAAACCCTGGTCTCCTTATTGCGAGGCAGCAGCAATACCACTTCTCTGACCTGATTGGAAATTTGCTTGAGGGCAGTAGTGGCTATAAGCTGATTGAAGAGGCAAGCTCAGTTATGGGGACATATTCTCGAGCCCCCAAAGGTAGTAGTGAAGAAGGGAATGAAAACAAAACTGAGTGCCATTATGAAGAATGCATCCTCTCTCAAATACACTAACTCTGAGTACTTTCAGCCAATTCATTATTCAGCAGAATGTCAAGAAATGCTACTGGGGCTCCTTTCTTTTTAGTCATTTTAGTGTCTATTTGATGAGGTTTGTTGTTCATCATAATTATTTTTTTAAATTTATCTTCTGTAAAAAGGCAGATTTTCTCAGGGGTCAAATAAAGATCTCTCTCTCTCTCTCTCTCTCTCAATTTGGATGTCCGTATGACAGTCTGATGCGCCCCCCCCTCCAAATGAATCCGCTTAACTGTATCCGATATTTTTTATGTAGTTCTATATTTAATTTAACCCAACTGGATGAAGTTTGCCCAACTCCAAAATATCAACATTGTTTTTATTTTGAATATATAAGGCATATAGCACCAATTCACTTGTTAGACAAGATGTCCCTTTTGATTTGTGGGGTCTTGTTCGTTTATGCTAGGGATGCCTTTTAGTTTTTACTTTGTAAAAATCAGTTTTGGTGCGTTAAGAGTCTGTGCTAATTCGGAATCTGTAGTGCCAGATTTGTCTTTCCTTATTCTAGCCACCTAAACATTTTAATCATAATTGTTTTTTTACTGTAGGAGTAGGATATTACTTGTATGATATTATTGCTAATCCAGTAATTCCTCTGCCTCTTTACCAGTCATATTGTTACTTCAGTAAACATTCATTTCATAATTAACCCATAATCATGTTTATCGGTATGGATTTAAGAATTGCCTGTTGACTGCTTCTGGGATAAATTTGAGTACCCAGCAAAAACCCATGAAAAGAAGAGAGAACATGGTAACTTAGTTTTAACTGAATGTTGCTTAGCATCATGTTAGAAACCTGAGTATTTCTTCTACCTTCATATTTGGATTATTGCCTTTTAGTTTAGAAGTCAGTCAGTCAATCAATCAATCTCCAACCCGGCATATCCTAATACAGGGTCACGGGGGGTCTGCTGGAGCCAGTCCCACCCAGCACAGGGCGCAAGGCAGGAACAAATCCCGGGCAGGGTGCCAGCCCAACGCAGGGCACATACACCAAGGACACACTAGGGACAATTTAGGATTGACAATGAAGTATTACAAAAATATGAATATTATTATTGCATGTTTCTGTCTATTTTGTAACCTGCTTGTCAGGTTCTGGGTTACAGGAAACTGATTCCTGTCCCAGGAGCCTCTTCTGGACAGGAATCAGCCATAGATCAAGTGACAGCTTTGCTTCTGCTCATTTTTAATTTCTTAAAATGCTGTGTTTAGTGATTAGAGAATCTTATAAGGTAAATATGAAAACAGTACAGATAATTTTTGTATTTATACTGTTTTAGCAGTATGTGGCTGAGTGACTTACTCCATGATAAAAATTTTTGCTGTATATATTTAGAGTTCAATGTCCTTTTTCTGCTGATAAAAATATATCATAATGTTTATTACTCTTTATTTCTGATAAATTGTTTTTCTCTTCAATTTAGTGTTCTTTTGTGTTACTGCAACAAAAATAGGTCTTCACTTTCATAAATTAGCAGTTGAATATTATTCCAAAGCAAAATGTCTTAATTAGATAGTTAGTTTTGTTCTTTGCTGGTATCTAATCTGAAAAACACAATGATGAAAGATCACACATTCGATATGCTAGAGCTTGGTTTGTTACTATTAATATGATGCTTAGTTTGTCATAGAAAAGCCATATTCCCACAGTACAACCTGTATATAACACACATCTCATAGTTCATAAAAATTTGTTTTACTACAAATTGAGTTAAAAGGGGTAACTTTTAAAATCTGCTGTTAGTAGGTAAAGGTATTTCTAAAGTAACTTTTGTAGAAATTTTTAAGATCCATTATTGATTTGCATTGAAGAGAAGCCTATTGCAGCAACTTTTGGTGCAAGGTGGTACCACCCTGGACGGTATGCGTTTTTTTTTTTTTTTGGCATACATTTGGACCATTGTGTAGATGGCAATCAATTTGTCTTTGGGGAGTTAGAGGAAAGCTGGTCAACCTTGAGGAAATCCATATAGATAGGGGAGAATGTTCAAACATGATGCACATTGGCTATACTTGGACTTGAACCTAGGTATGTTAAATTACTGCTGCCACTGTCCCACTTGCATACGACAGAAGGTGTTCTGTGAGGTTCTGCAATAGCTTCTTCCCATTTGCTGTCCAGACTTCTAACTCTGTATTACTAGTCGTTTGTATGAATGCAGGACATTTGATACATTTGCTACTACTGTTGTTTTTTTAATTATTATTTATTTAAATGCTATGTTACCCATCTAAAAAATCTAAGTAATTAACATAGACCCTTATTTGGTATTTGTATTATCATTTTTAATTTTTTTAACTGTTCTTCATGTTTTGCCTATTTTTACATTTTTCTTCTTAACCTTAGCAGCCGGATGTACGCATAGATATACAGACACGTACACACACACAGATTTTTGTCTTTTTATTAGGATAGAATTCTATCTACTTAGTTTACTATTTATTTATTTATTGTATAGTTTACTTGTCTTGTACTTGTCCTCCTGTTTATGTTGCGCCATTTTCCTGGGGAATGTTATATCATGCAACTGCATTCTGCAATACGGCGTATAGATGAAATAACAATAAAGTCACTTGAATTTCATTCAAAACAAGACATGGTAAAAAGTTGTAGTGAAAGATCTTTTAAAAAAACAAAAAAAAAATTCTAGGTCGCAGAGGAGAATTAAGAAGTTGGAAGAAACATAAAAATATAATTTTCTTTGAGCACAAAACAAATCAGTTATCAGTAAACTGTGCCATAGTAGAATCATCTGTATAATATAATGACTGATGATTCAGACCAGAAAAGATTAGATTTTTTTTTTTTTGTCTAGGTATATTGTCATGTACACAGTGTAGTGGATTTCTTACTTGCATGTGCTAATTAACTTGCAACATGTAACCACTGTCTGATGCCATGATTAGTGAGTATTTTAGTCTGTCTTCAAAACTTCTGTCTTCCTTGCCTAAAAAAATCAATAGAATATGATTGAAAAAAAAAACTTTTTTGACCATACAAGAATAGTTTATTTCCTTTAGGAATTATACAGCGATTTCATAATTGTAAATGTATTACACCAGATTAGTGTCTTGTGGTGTAAGCTGTTTAAAGCTGGCATGGCATTATGTTTTTGTACTTGTGAGCCCTCATTTAAAAATAATTTTGATTGTACTACTATTAAATATAAGAAGATAACTTCCAGTTGAATACTCTTGACTGTTTTTATTTAAAATAAATACAAATTTCATTAGTACCTGTGCTTGAAAAATTACACTTTGGTTTTAAAAAAAAAAATGTTACTTTTCTGGGTAAGCCTTTGATGCTTGAACAATTACTAGTGCTCATATTGCACCTGTTGGGAAGCAGGAAACCTTGCACGAAACTGGCGGGCATGGCTGGAACCTGTAAAACTGCTTTGTCAGTGTAGTTTACAGAGTAATGCACTTAAGTTCAGCAATTGTTTCTTGTCTTTGGGAAAACATTTTAATGTATAGCTGGTAATGTTAAACATATATTAAGGTAAAATTGAGGTAGGTTTTTTTTTTTTGTAAGAAATAGGTCACAGGCCTAAAGAAAAGGACACCTGAGGTCACACTATATATCTTGTATTTGTCGTTTAAGTAGTGTTATACATTAACTTAGTAAACACATTTTTTAGTTTTCTGTGTGATTAAATGGTTTTAAAAGTAATTTGATAAAATACTATTATACTTTAAAGTTGAATAGGTTTATTGGTATTGTTATAGAAGAGTTTCCTACATTTTTGCATAAATCTTTGAGAAGTCTGCTTTGTTTATAGTGAAAAACACATCTGATTTTTGTAGCTAAATAGATTATACTTGGCAGTAAAACTAACATTTTTTTTAATGTTGATAAAAATCTGTCTGCTGATTAAGAAGCTATGACTGTCTTTATCAGATACCAAAAGGGAAAAAAAAAATCGTATTAGAACAATCTGGATAAGAATGGACCATTCAGTTGAAAAAAGCTTGTCAGTCCTACCCCCTTAATTTTTTGCAAATAACATCGTCTAGTTTTGAAGTCCCTCATGTCTTACTATCCACCTCACTACTTGGTGACTTATCCAGGTGTCTATGGCCCTCTGTGTGAAGAAAAACTTCCTACTGTTTGTGCAAAATTTACCTTTAACAGGTTTCTAACTGTGTCCACGTGTTCTTGTTGAACTCATTTCAATGCAACAGTCTCAATCCACTGGACTAATTCCCTTTGTACTTTTTAAACACTCCATGCCTCCTCTTAATCTCATTTTGTTAAAAATATTTACCATATTTTTTTCATTTTTCGTGTACTTTGATTCAATGTGATGTCCTGAAGATTAACAGGCTGCATTGATTAGCAAGTCTGAATTGGTCTTTACTGGGTGACTGTGCTGTACTATGGACTAGTCCATCTTGTAAGGGGTTGTTTTTTTACCTTTGACTAAATCCACTACTACTTTGAATTTAGATATGCAGGCCTGGAAAAGAATAAAGGGTGAAATGTTCATATTTTGATTAACTGGGACTAAATTGTAATATCAAGAAATACTGTATGGCGAATCAGATCTCCTGAAGTCCTACTTTTCTAAGCTTGTTGGGTTTAATATTGTATACAATTATACAGCTGGTCAGAAAAAGATGAAAATATACATAGTTTTCAGTTTACTGAGCTATAATACAGTAGGTTGGGATTTGATTTTTAGCTTAAACAAAGGAAACCTTTTAAAAATTACTGTGTCTCATAGCAGCATTGAGGTGGTGTTGAGTGAATACTCATTTATGAACCTTTAAACATCTTCCTGCCTTTGTGGAAATTTAACATCCTGCCTCTGCCACTTGATTAATGAAGCAGGACATTTGCCCCAAGTCGCTTTTCTAATCTGGCACTTGCGACTGACTTCCGGCGCCTCAAGATGATTTGCTTCGGTGCTTCAAGTGATTTAAGTCCTTAATGTATGAGTCACTCTTTAGTCCACCATATTCTTGCCTTATTTCTTTGTTTTATGTCAAGCTATTTATAACCCTGCACTAGTGAGGCATATCCTTTTGTTAGATGTGAAATATGAGGACTTTCCCTGCAGTGTTTCCTATGCAAAAGCAAAGTATGCCTCATTATGGATGTATTTGCCAAAGAGTTACAATTAGAAAGAAATGGAATTAAGAAGACCCTATAAACAAGTGTGTTTCAGGAAGTGGTTTCTGGTGGAGTTTACAGAAACAGTTAATTTTGCAAACCTGCAGACACACAAACACTATTAATTTTGGGGTCAATATAAGTTGAGTTATCTTTTTTTCATAGCAGAAGTCAGTAGGCACATTTACAGTTGAATCCAAACCAACTGTTGCAGTATTTATTGCTGTGGAGTCATGAAGGGAATAGTTACAGTATATTCCAGTAACCACATCCTCATGTTGTAATGAGACTGATGGCTTTTCCTATACACTTGCACATTTATTGCAGTGCTTTGCTGTTCATGAGAGCAGCCAAACAGAGCATGAATCAGGTGAAATGGGGAATTAAACCTAAACCTTGAGTGTCTGACCTGAAAGTTTATCTGACTTGAGCTAGACTTTGTAATATCCTCTAATGTGGAGGAGAGATTTAAGGAGAGGTAAATGGCTTAAATTAGAAAGATAACTGACAATATTTTGTACACTTATAACCAAGTATACTTGCAAACCACTGTGTCTGCCTAAAATTGTCCCCTTGTGCTTCCTGAGAGCAGCGTGTTTTATCTGACTGGGGCTTGAAAAGTAATTATCGAGCATTAAAGAGGTGCAGTCCAGTTTTTCACTGATAGAGAGATAATTGCATCCTCCAATCCAATCTTTGTCCAATAGGAAAACTGCAGTGGGTCCAGATGGTCTACCACGAGAAGACTCGTATAGTCCAGGACCAGTCTCTCAGAGGTGGTCTTCATGATGTGAGACATAAGTGCCACTGATCTGTAGTCATAAGGTGAAGAGGCATCTGCCATCTTTGGAGCAGGAACGATGCAGGAGGTTTTCCATAGCAGTGGCACTTTCTGAAGCCTTAGGGCTTGTTTATACTTCACGCTCAGAATGCATGCGCGCACGCATCATGGCTGCCATGCGTTCCCAGTGTTCATTTGACGCGTCCTCTGAGCAGGTCCTCAGAAATTAACGTGACACATCTGCGGGTTGCAGTACCAGCAAAAAGTCGGGGGGCACAGTGTGATAAAAGTTGGAATGTGATGTCGGAGCCTCTGTTTACTACCTACATGTGACAGAAAGCTGCTATGCTAATCCTACGGGATCGATGTGTGTGCTTCAATGTTTGATGAATGGTTCGATGTGGTGAAGCAAAATGCCGACATACAGAAGCATTTATATTCAAGCGTTGCATATTCCCGATCGCAATGGCACAATACATTTTAAGTCTCCCATGCCGTCTTTTGTGCAGTCTTTATGTTGCTGTTGTGAAGTTGCAAAAAAATAAAGTACAGCGCTGTATTTGAGCCACAGACAAAAAAATTAAGGACATGGTGAAAACGTGTATTTTGTGATTTAAAGTGGAAACTTCAGCTTTAATCTTGAAATGTCCACTTTAACCTTGTAGTTTAGTTTATCATTAAAGCATACCGTCGTAAACGTCATCCCAGTTTTTAATCACTACGAGCTACATCAGCGGCAAGCAGCAATAGATCACCACACAGAACACATTAAATGTATGATATTCCAACTCTCTGCAAATTTAGAATCTTTAGATTTTTTACTTGATATCACTTTCATGATGAAATACATTAAAGTATGTATGCTACATTTTACAGAAATTGTTAATTTCATTTAAATAATGAATACTGTTGATTACACACATGGGGGTGACATGGTGGTGGAGTGGTAGCACTGCTGTTTCACAGGAAGTCATGTCGCTGGTATTCCCTGCTTGGAGTTTGTTTTCCTGCTGGGTTTCCACACTGTGCTCCGGTTTCCTTCCAAAGATATCCAGATTTGGGGATTTGGTGCCGCTAAAATGACTCCAGTGTGTGTGTGTGCTTATATTCACCTTGCGATGAGCTGAGGCCCCGTCCAGGGATTGTTTCTGCCTCGTGCCCAGCACTTGCTGGAATGGACACATCCCTGGATTGATAGATTCAATCATTAAACATCCTTTCCAGAGATATTGCGGTAAGGTGTCATCGGAATTTAATGGGTGTTCCAGGCAATTCACAACACAGAGAAGCCAAACCTGTTCTCACAGTGATAATATCTCGCACTGCCACCTGCTGGATTCCTCCAGATTTATGTAAAGTACGTGCGCAAATATAAACAGTAAAACGCTCGCATAGCAGAAGCGTCCGCTACAGCATGCATCGCGTCGCATGAAGTATAAACCCGGCCTTTGGGTCAGACTGAACAGGTGACAGACGACACCACAAAGCTGGTCAGCCCAGGCCTTGAGAATTTGAGCACTGACTCTGGTCCCTGTGTGTAGCTTCCTTAGTTGTCATCTTAGTTGGTCTTTAATTATGGACAGTCCACACTAATGGTCAGAGGAAGACTTGTCACTGGCCACTCCATTTGACGTGGTAGGTGTTGTTGATGTAGTAGGGATGGTGTGAGGAGACTGGTCATTGGAAAAAGGTGGCAGTGGGAGGGACAATTTGTTAAAAAAAATTGGTGCAGGGCCTTAGCTTTGTCCACCACATAGCACATTAGCCCTGGATTGCTCGAGTCCAGTAATTATACCCAGTTCATTCCAGACATCCTTCATGTTAATCTGATTGAGTTTTTCTATTTTAGCTTTGTAAGCTTCCTCTCCTTCACTCAGCTTTTTCTTTAGCACATACTATATGTCCTTCAGAGCCAGATTTGAATAGTGTCTTTCTCATTCACAAGACCTTTTAGTTCCTTAGTAATCCAGGGCTTGTTGTTTGGAAAGCAATGCGCTATCATTGTGGGTACCACTGTGTGACACAGGAGTTCATATAGCCTGCGATGCAGTGACAGAGTCCCTGAATATTGTCCCCATTTGACTCGTACATCATTTCCCAGTCTTCCATTTAGAAGCAGTCATTCGGAGCCTTTTCAGCCTCTAGGCTCCACTTCCTCACTTTTCTGGTGGTAGCAGGTTTAAATTATATGGGTATAAGGTATACATGTTTAAAATATTTTTCTTTTTTATCGGTTCAGATGACAATTCTGGATTGTAGTGTATTCCTTCTTTGGACTCCATGTGTTTTTGTTTGAGACTCGATCCATCCATCCATCCTCTTTCGCTTATCCGAGGTCGGGTCGCGGGGGCAGCAGCTTGAGCAGAGAGGCCCAGACTTCCCTCTCCCCGGCCACTTCTTCTAGCTCTTCCGGGAAAATCCCAAGGCGTTCCCAAGCCAGCCGGGAGACAGTCCCTCCTGGGTCTTCCCCGGGGTCTTCTCCCGGTTGGACGTGCCCGGAACACCTCACCAGGGAGACGTCCAGGAGGCATCCTGATCAGATGCCCGAGCCACCTCATCTGACTCCTCTCGATACGGAGGAGCAGCGGCTCTACTCTGAGCCCCTCCCGGATGACCGGGACTCGATGGAAATGAAAATTAAAAAAGGATGCAGATTTATGTACATAAATGTACATTTATGTATTCACATGTGTACTTACAGTATATAGACTGTGTATATACACCCACATGTATCCATACTACCAGACCTAAAATGTGAGCTTGAATTGAAACCTTTCCACTTGGTGTATGTGTCCCTTTTATGTATCCTGTACTAGCCCTACAGCTTGTTGAGGATGATGGCGTTTATAAAGTGGACCTTTCTTTTGCAGATGTTATTTTTACTCCACCATTGGAAATAAATACTGTACATATAGCCTATAGCAGCAAAATAAGTTAGGCAGAATGAAAGGCTTATGAAAATCAACATACGACAAAGATGGTTTGGCTGAGCAAATGCCAATTAGTATATGCTGTTGACCTTTTCCTACATTTGGTTAAAAGTATGAAAGAAAATGATTAACTATTTAAAGTTAGCTTGTGTTCTGTACTTCATACTTTTACATACATTTGGTATATTTTTACATTTATTTTGATCAAGTCTTTTTGCTGTGTTACCCGTTATTAAATCATACAATGAAGTACAGTAAATATCAATAATGCATACTAGTTTTCAACAGTTTGTTATACTGTAAGAGGAATGAATGGTTAAGTGTAATCATTTGCTTGTTTGGCATGTACTATATAAAAGATTTAAAGATAATAAATATGAAATTGGTGCAGTTTTAATTTGTTTATGTCATTTAGTCATCTGTACTTGGTGTGCAGTTTAACAAAAAAAAAGTAAAAGGTGTTACTGCAGTTTACGGCATAATTATCTATTTTTATTTTAAATGGCACTTCATGTTTTAGGTTCATGTAGAAAATGCTTATGTTCCTATTTTTATAAGACATAATTCTGCTTTCAAAGCATGCATTTACAGACTGAATACTATGTTGCTGTCTTCCAGAAAATAATTTTTTTGCATAGTATCTTACCTTATACAACCACAAAGATGATTATCCACACTCCCTTGGGAATTCTGCGTCCTGAGATGTAAGGCTCTTTTGTCGATTATTTGAATGGGCAAGTTATTTGTAAGCAAGCTTATTAACAAGCTACTGATCTGTAGATAGCATTAGAAGTGATGTTTATTTTTATTGTACTAGTGGCTTAATGTGCCGTTTTGGTTTTATATTTCCTGGTCCAATTTCTTCAGTTTTACCAAGTCCACCAAGGTTTGAGTTTTGGCACAGGATTGCAATTATCCATTTTTTTATTTTGTTTTTAATTTTTTTTTTTAAATAAAATCGAACATGGTGTTATTTAATAAATCACTAAATCCTTCTTCCCCTTAAGGCAATAAAAGGCTTTCATTATTGCCACTTTTATGCACCATTATAGAGTACAGAATTGGCTGAAAAGTAAAAGTATATAGTTTTTGCAAGGTTTGAGAGCATGATGTTGTAACCAGTTAACAGTTAGCTGAGTGAATAGCTGGATTATTTACTTTTGGATGCAGAGCCACGGCTTCTCTGTCATAAATGAGCAAAGTCTTTGCATTTACTCTTGGATTTTTATTAACATTACTGTAATTAACCATCTAGTCATTGATTTTTCTAACCAGTATATCCAGTTAATTATCTCTGAAAGTCCATGCCTATCTCTGCTGGATTGTGTGCAAGACAATATACAGATTTGGACAGGGTGCCAACCTCGCACATCATCCCCCTTCGCCCCCCAAAAAAATAAATTTACAATGTTTCAAAAAGTCCACATTAACCAAACATTTCTGTGGCTCAGCTTGTAATGTTTCTTGGCAAATCTGTCAAGTCAGTGTGTTAACAGAAGTTCATAAACTCTCCATTAGCTGTACTACTGAAGCTGCATAGTTGATTCCTGAAAACTAATCAGAAACACTAAATTTATATTTTTCTCCTTTCATGAATGTTGTTATACTAATAAACTAAATTGTGAGCAAAGCACATACAGCACATTTAAATGGTATGAAGGAAAATAAGATGCTCTCTAGTTAGGAGTAATTTCTGCACTGACCAATTTTGCCTTAATACACATGCATAAGCAATAACAAAGTTTGTTCACTTGTGAGAGATACTTTGAAAACAAAGTTTGTTTTACTAGGACTTCTGAAATAATCTTTTATTAACAAGTTTGATATCATAAAGGTAGTCGTAGAAAAATCTAAACAAGGTGGTAAATATTCGGAAAATAAAGGCATTAGGTGTGTGACATTTGAAGCTGGAATTAATTTGATTTGTTCGTTTAAATATCGCTCTTTATAAGTTACCCAGCTGTTTTCTCCCCCAAATACTGATGAAAACAAATCTCTTTAACAAAAATGTTAACAAATCTGACAAACTGTTTCCTGAACAATCTTGTATGAAAAGTGTATTGTTTTTGTATATTGTTACAAAAGGGTTTGTGTGAATGAAAACATCCTTAATTGTCTGGATATTAGTAGTTCATGTGATGACCTACTAATGCTTAAAATTTTATTTTTAATACTGACTGGAGCAGTATTTACTTTTAAATTACACAACTGAAAATGAATAGATTTAGGACACAATACATGTTAAGAAATTTGGGTGCTCATGATGGTCATGTTGTTCTTTTATGCATCCTATGCAGAAGTCATTTCCAACCCAACAAGCCAATGATTCCACCCCCATTTGCAATTTCATTGGAGGGTAATCCTCTCTGTCATACATGAAATTCAAGCACTGATCCACATTTGTTCTGTGCCTGTATTTGTTCTTCATATGCAACCTGGAAAGTTCTGGGCAATCTCTCCAATCTTTTCCTTACAATTCTAAAGGAACATTACAGCAGTATTTTATCAGCATTTAACAGTTATTTTATGAAGTTCTTTATCTCGCAGCAATATATCTGTCAAAAATATTGTATGCTCTTTTGGAAGAGGGCGAAAAGGGCCTGAATAAAAATCATTCAAATTCACCTGCTCACTCACTGTTATGTAATTTGTGCAATGACCATTTGGAAAGCTTGCTCTCTGATGGGCTTTAGAGATTTACAGTTTATTAGCTCTTAGCACATTTATGTGCATCTGGACCTTTTACTCTGCAGTTCAGTTGGTCCCACTGGCAATTAGAATTTTTTGATTGACTGTATTTTCTGCACATGTCTTGTTCAGTACATTTTATTTTAATATTGGACGTCTGAATGTGACTTACTACTGTACCTCTCAACAAGGCAGTTGAGGTCCTGCTGAAGTTCCATGTTTGTGTTCACAATTTGCTTCATTGGCTTGTTCTACGGCCTAGGATAATCCACTGATCAAGGAAAACAATTCTATGAAATACATCTTGTGCATCATGTTGGCACAGTTGTTAAAATGGTTGCCTTGTCTTCCAGTAAACTGGGTTTGAATTTTGGCTTAATTACCATCTGGTTTAGGGTTTGCATGCTCTATCCATGTCTGTTTGGGCTTTTTCTTGAGGTTCTCTGTGGTTTTTACTTTTAGATCTGAAAAATGTGTGTTTATATTGTGATAACTCTAAATTGGCCCTGTGTCAATAATTGTGATTGTGTAAAGGACCGAGCCTTGAGATGAGCTGGTTTTCCATTCAGGGTAGGTTATTGCCTTGTGCCTAGTGTTGTCAGGAAAGGCTTCTGCGCATGCTTCTTCTGTAATCTGATTTAGAAATGGATGGACAGTTGAATATTTTTTTTTTTTTCATTTTTTGTTTTGCTGAGCAGATGATTTTATTCATAGTGACTTACATAGAGGTCAACATAATTGAGTACATATCAGCCTGAGGACTGTTCTGAAACCAGTCTCTAGCTGAATTAGTTAAGCAGAGTTTCTCAGTTTTATCATCATTGTCATTTTTTTTTCCTGGTGAAATTCTCAATAAAAAGTGAGCTAGCATGGACAGGCCTCTATCCCCAGTAATTTTCTACAGACATTCTTTAGGAATACCCAATTACTTCTATGACAGATGAAAGATACAGTCCCTCCAACATGTTTGGGGGCTAACTGTACTCCCTGTATGCCATGCCTTGTAAACCTTTCATGGAAGATGCACTACTTGCCTAGACCTCTTCATATGGCTTCTCTTGATCTGGAGAAACAGCAGTTCTAAATCAAAGTCCTCCAATATTGCAAAGATCCTCACTCAGTCATGGAGAGTGAACCCACCAGTCTAGCCAAGAAACCTTATTTCAGTCTCTTGTGTTTGTGATTTCATACTGTGACCAGAAGTGAGGGTAAGGCTATAAACTGGCAGCGTTGTCCATGGACATAGCTCCAGCTTCACTACCATGGTTCAGTACAACTTACAAGTAGGGATATACCAATACCCAGTAATTTAACACTGTAGGCTGCTAGCAAGTACTGATAGGAGTATGTTTATTAGGGGAAAAAAAATGATGCTATGTTTTCAACAATACAGTAAATATGAGAACAATATCATTTAATAAGCCATAGAGAATGAAACTGATGTTTTTTTGTTTAATAAATATTTTATTAATATTTGTAAAAAAAATAACTCTTTTAAATGTTTTAATTTTTAACAAGCAATAGATCCAAAATCTTAAAGTGGAATTTTAATTAAAAAATGAACCCTTGTAATTATTGGCAACTGAAATAAATGTCTAGCTTAACAAATGTTTCAAGTATTAGAGGAAGGTTCTTTTTTTTTTTTTTAAAATAAATATTTTGGATCTGTCCCAGATCTTTTTTTTTTTTTCCTTTTATATGTAACTCTTGAAGCTGTTCTAAAATGCCTTTCACTAACCATATTGGTACACAGTGCTGACAGAAGCTTTCTTGCTAAAGAAGACAATGAAGGGACTTCTCGGTGAATGAGAACACTGTCTTTTTTTTTTTTTTTATTTAAATCCTGTAATTAACAAATACAATTTCTTGTATTAGGAATTTGTCAGTTTTCACATACCCCAACTTACTCTTAAGAGTTTTTTTGGGGTCAGATTGCAGGGTCAGCTATATGTACAGCGCCCCCAGAGCAATTTCAGGTTATGGGCCATGCTCAAGGGCCCAACGGAGTAGCATTCCTTTCTGTCACTGCTGGGATTTGAACCTGCAACCTTCAAGTTACCAGCCCAGATCCTTTAGCCACAGAGCTACCGCTCCACCCCTAATCTGATCTCAAGATATTAGGTTCACAAAGGTTTAACTGTAGTTTAAGTTCAGACCTGTTGTGTTGTTCTTACTTATTAAATTGTGGTTTGCTAAGACTTTAACACTGCTGCTTAATGGGATGCATGTGAAAAAATGAAGCTTTGCTGTAGTTGATACATGAAAATGCAGCACATCACAAAAAGTGGAGTCTTTTCTGTGCATTTGATCAAAGAGAAAATTACATTTTATCCTTTTGTTGGATACCCTTAGATTTACACTGAAAAACATTTTTTCCCCATTCTGAAGTAGTAACAATTGCATGTACATCAGTAAGGTTGAAGAAGCACACACTTGAGAGCCGGTTGCTAAATAGGCTGTTATACTGTAAATAAATTAAGGTACTGAGTCTTTGCATGCTTTACAGATTAAATAATAATAAACTAAAGGTTGCATTGTGATTTTCTTTTAAGTATTTTGTCCTTATCAGTTATTCATAATGATTATACAAGTTATCCACTCAAAAAACTGAGTAGACGTATTCCAGAAGAGAGAAGCCTTCTGATGTTTAAGTTGCTTTATCATTAATTGAACTTTCACTTCCCCTCAAATTTCTCCATAACATAAATTACATTTTGTGGTATTGATTTTTTTTTTAATGTCTGAAAAAGTTCTATACAGCAGATGTAACTTTGTTTATATTTGACCTTTATTTGGAGATATGGCATATCTGAAGTGCAAGCAACAGAAAATCGGAGGTGGTGCAGCAAAATTTATAAGGGGATTTGAAGCATCCAAAGGTGGTATAGGCAAAATTCAAGGCAGCAGCAGCAAATTGGTGCTTAAATATATGCAAAATGGATGGAGAACTCTCAAGCTTTGTAAGAGTTGTTAAATCTCTTCACAAAGGGAATTGGTCCACTTTGCTATTAGAAAAATGATTCAGTCCTTTTATGATGTAATTTAAAAAAAAATGTTGTTAGAATAAGTACATAGTGATCATTAGTGGCATCTTCATGTAAAGTCTGCTTGTAGTTCAAACTTGATTATGCATCTCTCGGCACAGAGCAGCCCTCCAGCAAATGTCCGAGAGTATTGACTAAAATAAACCTGACCTGAATGGAGAGATTTCCAATTTTAAGTTTTTTTTTTTTTTTGAATATTACACAAGTGTGCACAATAAATCAATTTGTATTCTAACTTTAAATGTGTATGTGACAGCTGTAGATGAAATAAACTTTGTGCCTGGAATAACACTTGGAGGTCTGAGTGGTATGTGAGTGCCATGTGTTTCCCTGTCAAAAAACAATCTTCTTTACTTTTTCAACTATGGGACTAACTTCCCATCTTTTGTGTGAGATGAAGATTCTATTCACTTATTGATTTTACTTCCAGCCACCTTTTTAAAGTTTATACCTATTCTCTGTTTAAGTTTTCATCAGCCTGCACTTTGAGTCCAGTACTTGTATGATCCTTCTAAAAAGCCATTAAATAAACCTTATACTTAGTACAAGTACCTGATAGATGGCATTAGACTGATATGAGAATCAACAAGTGTATCTGCGTATCCTTTGTTACATGTCACATCACATCATGAACATGACTTAGAGGCACTCAAAATTCTTCCCTGGGGGAGCCACTGAACCTGTCTCTTGTTGAGTACATGTCACTCTTTTCTTGGTGAGGCTCTCAGCAGATGTGGATGGACTGGTTCTTATTCCAGCTGCATCCAGAGCATTCCAGTACACCATACTCTTAGCACCTTCCAAAAGATTCCACTCAGTACATGGTCATAACCTTTTTCTTCATCCACAAAGATTATATCCGTTTAATCAATTAATAAGTGAAGCAGTTAATTAGTGTTTGTTGAAATATTAACCGAAGGGATACATTTTTGAAACTATTTTTATGTAGGTTTTGGTTGAGATGTTCTAATGCAAAAATGTGATAGGAGACCACCGATGTTGCACAACTCAACATTTTAGAAACCTCTTCTTCAAACTATGTCTAAACAATTTATATGGATTTGGATGTGTTGTGTCCTGTGATAAACCGATGTGCTGCCTTGTGCTTGATGGTTTCCCCAGAATTGGGTAAAGGGGCAAAAAACGGATAGTTATATATCAGCATGTACAATAGATCAATACTTCTGAATTTATGTTGGAGACATGTCTGCTAATGAGGGATCTAGTCTCTTGGGGGAAAAAAAGCAGTTTTAGAGATCAACTTCTGTGGTGAAACTATTTAATTTGCAGGACAGTTTTTTCTCTGGCAGGAATGCAGTTTTTTAAGTTATGCATTATTTGCTTTTGTACATGGTTAATAATTAATCTGTATGCTGTGCAAATTTACTGCTAATTTAACTGTATTTGTATGACTTAATATTAAAAAAAATCAATTTTTTTAAGGATCTGTTTTGTTTCACTTGTTAAATAGCTATCTGCAATTCTTATGAAAGAATTTTTTTCTTGTCTCTCTAAACCATGATAGTAAAAGAAACGTGTGTGTGTTTGAAGCTATGTTAGCCTTAAACAACGTACTATAGCCATTTTTACGTTAACTATTAAGTGTTGTGTAGAATTTAATACTAACTGCATTTCGTCCACTTGGCAGTATATTTTTGGAAAACAATTTCATGCCTTTTACAGTTCACTTGCTGCAGTGACTGTTTGTTTTGAATAGTATTTGAGCTATACATAATCAAAACCCTTATGCTAATACAGTATCAGTGGTATGACATTCTTTTTGTTTAAATGCTAATGATATTTTTAATGTATGTAGATATCTGAAAAAATTGCGTCAGTTACGGCACTACGGCTATGTGCCGCGTTTCCCCGAGGGTGATCCAGCTCGTAAGATCCTCATTATTGGGGCCCTGAGTGGCTGGACCAGGCCAAGGGGTTGCCCATGTAGCACCTGGCTGCGGCAAATAGAGGGTCATTTTCTGGAGGGTGGGGCTGGACTGCGTGTCTGCCTGGGGGGTTGCCAACCGGGATCCCAAGTTGTTTCATCGTGTAGTGGGTGTGGCAACATACTGTACCAGTGCATGCTTCCCAACATGATCAAGTTCAAGCACTTTATTGTCATTGTGTAACACAACAAAATTACTTTTTGTGACAGCCCCAAGGTGCATTTAAAGAAAAGTCAAATAATTCCAAATATGTCATATACAGTGTTAAGTGATCAAGTAACCAGAGCATATTATTATTATTGCTCAAAGTATAGCAGCATAAATTGTTATTGCACCTGTTCATGAATAGTACATTACACTTTGAGCTACATTTTTTTGTATGAAAATATGCTATATAAATAAATGTTGATTGATTGATAGATTACATATTCTATATTGTATTACATTAGTATATTGCATATTACCAATATAGCTTATTGCACATGTTCAATTAAAAATGATCTCAGACAGAGGAGATTCAGAGTTCAGAAAGTTTATGGCAGATGGGGGGAAAAAGCTATTTTTTAGTCTGTTTGTGCGTACACGGATTGACCTAAAACGTCTTCCTGATGGGAGGAGCACGAACAAAGAATTTTCAGGATGAGTTTTGTCCTTGAGAATGTTTTTGGAACTTCTCACACAGCGAGTTTTATACGAGAGTTCGAGTGATGGCAGTTCAGTCCCAATAATGGCCTCTGCTGTTTTAACGACCCGCTGTAGGGAGACTTTAGCAACCTTGGTGCAGCTGTTGTACCAGGCCATCATGCAGTTAGTTAAAATGCTGTCTATAGTGCATCTATAGAAATTAACCAGCAGCTTCTGGGGGAGGTCAGCTCTCCTTAGCTTCCTGAGAAAATAGAGGCGTTGTTGTGCTTTGCCTATTATAGCCAAGTTGTTGTCAGCCAAGGACAGGTCCTCCGAGATGGTGACTCCTAGAAACTTAAAGCTAGAAACTCTGTGATATCAAACAGAATTGTCACTGTTAAATTGACTTTTATAATATTAAAATAACTGCTAAAAGTGTATCTAAGGAATGAATTATTTCATTTATACACTAAATGTTAGTATAACATTGGCAGTCAAATTATGTGTTTAGTCTCAAATTGCATTTTTGAAAGATGCAGACATAAAAGTGTACACAATGTAGCTGACCCCATTTTTATTCCTTGAGCATTTTTCATTAATAACAAATTATTAACTATAAGTAGTCTACATTTTCCATAAAGCTGTTTTTTGGAAAGTACATTCTGCTTGAATTTTATAAATTGGATACTATGCAATCTATAGTTTTATAGTCCTTAGGCACCCAGGGTTTGTTGTGCTGGGATAGGCTCCAGTACCCTCCCATGTTCCTGGTATGGATTAAGATCAGCCCTTCTCGTGTAAATAATTTTTAAAATAAAAAATATGTAAATACTGAGCAGCTATAGGTACAATGCTGCTTCATATGAAAGTCAGTGCTGTTTACATATACATTTGGACACATTACTAACATGTGATCAGGTTCTCTGTGATAAACTAACATTGGACTTGGACGTGTTGATACACTTTATCTTACACTGGTGATGTCGAACAGAATGAATAAGGCATTACAGCAGAAGAGCTGGACGGTTTGGATCAGTAATAATGACAAACCAAATGAGTAAAGGAAGACCTAGCTTTCTTTTTACTTCCCTTTGAACAGGTAGTGACAATAAAAAAAATATGCCTGGTTTAACATAAGAAGTAGTAGTACAGGAGGGTAAAAAGACACCTATAAACCTGAAAAGGTTGTGAAGTCTTTGTCAGTTCTGAAACAAGTACCATATTTTATCTTTTCTTTGACAAATTACTAAAACCTTTAGAGAATTTTAGTATTAAATAGTTTAAAAGGTGGTCTGATGATGGTGGCTAAATGAGCAAATTTTGAGTAAATGCACCTTTTTCCAATAATA
>JANRMT010062823.1:14560470-14576766 GCA_026402145.1 Polypterus bichir lapradei
GGAGCTATGTTGGAGCTATGTTGGAGCTATGTTGGAGCTATGTTGGAACTTTGTTGAAAAGATTAAAGAAAAAAGTAAAGGGAGCCATCTACTTAATTTCCAAGTCTAACAGTTGCCTACGGCACCCTAGTCTTTCCATTGCGGTAACATTCTTTGTTGGTGAGAAATGGGCATTTGTTGAACAAGGAAGGTTATGGTTGATCTGATTACAAGGTGATGATCACAAAAGTTGGGGAAAGGGGTCAGCATTTCTCAGCTTTTGTGGTTAAGTACCATGATTAGTAAGTACAACCGGAGGTGCCTTCCAAAAATGAGCAAACACCAATTCCTGGGAACATGTATTGAATCCTAGTTATACTTAAACAATTGCCTGTGACAATATTGACTCCATCTTTTGTGAAAAGGATTTATGGTCTCCTTCATTGAAAGCATACTTGATTAACTTTCATGATTTCCTTTTCTCATTTTAATTAACAGGAACATAATCTGCAAACACATTAACATATCTGGTAAACCACATGGAACAACAAGTTAGAGCATTTCCTTATTTTTCCACATAAGAATAATATGTAAAGACTACAACATAGGAAGTGCCCTTTCCAGTTTTCTGTATGATTGGCACCAGCTCTTCCTTTCTGATTTAGATATATAAAACGTAAGTGAAAATCAGTGTATGTTGTATTTATTTGCATGCAGGATACAGAACGTTAAAATACCTGAAATGTTTTGTCTTTAATATTTGTGATTTTGCTTAATTTTGATCTTTTAATTCATATTAAAATGAACGAGTTATACAGATGACATAACACTAACAGACTTCATTTCAAACAATGATGAGTCCATATACAGACAAGAGTTGGAAAATCTGACATTGTGGTATAGCCATAATAATTCAGACTTTAACATTCCAAAAACTCAGGAAACAGTCACCTGTTGCTATCACTTACTATTAATGGGATGACAGAATAAGTTTCTGGGCACTGTGCTGTCACAAAACCTTAAGTGGGACAATAACAGCTCATATATTACAGGTAGTCCCCAGGTTACAGACATCCGACCTACGACTTACGAACGGGACGTAGCTGTGACACATGCACCTCAGTAACTGCTGCTCAGTCATCTTCGGCCTAGGGACGCTGCAAGCGGTGGCTGAAGGGGGGCGATTTTGCTGCTTGCACAGCGTAGTGTTCCTTGGGTGGCTCCCGGCGGCAAGCAGTGACCCGTGGTCCATAGTTACCGGGGTCACAGCTATTGGTCGTGTGCAGGACGGAGGCTTGATTGGGCGATTCGCTGCCCACCCACCACTGTTAATGCTGCAAGCGGTGACCTGGTTGTAGCTGAATGGAGGCCATTGAAGGTGAACGGGGCGGCGGGGGTTAGCATTTTAGTGTCCCTCAGTTGGCTGCCTGTTGAATGGGGCGGTGGTGGGCGATTCACTACCTGCCTTAGACCTGCCTTGTGTTCGTTCTCGGTGGGTGGACGCTGCTGGCAGCATACTTTAGTGGAGGTGACTGTGTGTTGGATGGGTGGTGAACTGCTCCTCACCACCCCCATTCATTCTCGATAGCAAGCCTGCTTGTACGTATTGACGACAGGTTGCCTTCCTGCTGTGATAGCATGTACAGTGCTGTGCAGAAGAGCTCATCTTAACCTTTTGTCTTCACCCTTCAACAATGTCTCTGAAACACAAATCTGATGTAAGTGTTGGTGATACAGTAAAGAAGAGAAAAAGCATCACCATTAATAATAAATTAGAAATAATAAAAAGGTGAGAGAGAGGTGAAACTCCATCATTCATTGGCAGAGCACTTGGTTACAGTCGGTCAACAATAGCATTTATTAAAATAATGTACCTGTTCCGACTTACATACAAACTCAACTTAAGTACAAACCTACAGTCCCTATCTCGTACGTAACCCGGGGACTGCCTGTATTAAGAAAGGCCATCAGAGGATGTTCTTTTTGTGCCAGCTGAGAAAATTCAATCTCCCTCAAGCAATATTGGTCCAGTTCTGCACAGCCATCATAATGTCCATTCTGACCTCCTCTATAACAGACTGAACAAAGGCAGCACCAAACCAGACAAAGACCAATCTGCAGCACATGATCAAAGCCTGTGAAAGGATCATAGACTGTAACTTCGCACACTGAAGTCATATGTGAGTCCATGGTAAGGAAGCTGGCCACAAAGATCATTGCTGATCTGACTTGCCCAGGGGATCACCTTTTCCAAAGACCTTCCCTCCAGCAAACATCCTTGTGCAGTGAAAGCTAAAACAGCACATCACTTAAACAGTTTTTTTTTTTCTACACAGTTATTCTTACTAATCAGATCTGAGCTTTTACACAGTATCTATGCGTACCTGCACACTAGACTGCCTGTACATTTTAATCCTATACTATTTATTTTTTGTATTGCCTTATATGCTGTATAATATTTTATCTTCTTATATTTATTTTTTTTTATTCTGTGTTGGCCTTCTATGTTGCACCAATACTATCAAGATAAATTCCTAGTACACAGCAGTGTACCTGTCCAATAAAGTGAATTCTAATATCACAAATCAAAATGTGTGTGTAATTCATGTGAATGTACATTTTTGGAGTATTTAAGTATATTGCTGGTCAGTGTCTAGCTGTAACATCTTCTGTAAGAATTCCAAAGGGAATGATAAAGTATTCACCTATTCAGCGCATTATTATTTTGTCCTAAATTTAACCATGAAAGGGGTTAGTTTATTGCCTTTCAGTCAGTGTCCTCCTCTTCATTTTTCTCTTCCTTTTGAAGGATGAGCAAATTATAATTACTAGATTTCTTCTTTGATGTTTATCAAAACTCTTTGATATGACAAATATTACATTCTCCCTCATGCTAAAGATCCTCTGTAAGTGAACAATTGAGTACATGTGTACTGGTTGCATCAGATCCTGGTATAGCACCTGGTCAGTTTGTTACAACAAAAGACTATAGAAGGTGGTAAAGTGAGGCCAGAATGTTAATGGCAGACAGCTCTCTAATGTTCAGGACATGTGCAGCGTATGCTACCCTAGAAAGAAAGGCAAACTATTATTGAATACCTAAGACATCCTGTATTGTTACTTCTCTCCCTTAAAGACTACAGTACGTCACATTAGAAGACTATTCCAGCAATTTTCAATCCTAACCTTTATTAAACACCCTTGATCTCAATAGTCTAATGTTTCATACCCAATAACTGAGACTAACCAGTCTTCAATTGGCTAGGATGACATCAGACCTGTTTTATTTTCTGGTTAGTTTGAAGGGCAGGCTGTACAGGCAGTCCCCAGGTTACGTACGAGATAGGGACTGTAGGTCTGTACTTAAGTTGAATTTGTATGTAAGTTGGAACAGGTACATTATTTTAATAAATTATTTTAATAAATGCTGTTGTTGACCAGCTGTAACCAAGTGCTCTGCCAATGAATGATGGAGTTTCACCTCTTTCTGACCTTTTTATTATTTCTCATTTATTTTCAATGGTGATGGGTTTTTCTCTTCTTTACTGTATCACCAGCACTTGCATCAGATTTGTGTTTCAGAGATATTCTTGAAGGGTGAAGGCAAAAGGTTAAGATGAGCTCTTCTGCACAGCACTGTGCACGTTATCACAGCAGGAAGGCACCAGACGTCAACACGTCTGATGTATAGAGTGGTCCAGATCTAATAATGCAATTTTCATTACGCTATAACATATTCAGTTTATTACATAGAAAATCACCTGAAAAATCCTGGACCATTGAGAAGTGTGCGAACTGACGACATGAAAAATCGTCTTTGCGCCGAACTGGAATTGTCCCTGCATAAATCAAATCATCCAGACGATCTGGATCTGCATAATTAGATCTGGGCCACCCTGTACTGACAAGAGACAACATCCTGCTATGTGCGTAACAGTACAAGCAGGCTTGCTATTGAGAATGAATGGGGGAAGCGAGGGGCGGTTCACTAGCCCACCTCACAGTCACTTCCACTACAGTATGCTGCCTGCAATGTCCGCCGCATCACCGCCCCCATTCAACACGCAGCCATCCGAGGCACACTACAAAGCTACCCCCCACCGCCCCGTTCACCCACAACCGGGTCACCTCTTGTAGCATTACCAGCCGCCCACCTAGGATGAGCAGGTAGCCGTTTGTGGTAGGCGGGCAGTGAAACAGCTTGCCGTTGGGAGCTGCCTCCAGCCACCGCTTACAGCGTCCCCAGGCAGAGGATGACGGAGCGGCAGTTACTGAGGCACATGCGTCACAGCTGCGGCCCCGTTCGTATGTCGTAGATCGGATGTCCGTAACCTGGGGACTACCTATATATGCAGGAGAGCTGACAACCAAATGAACCCATGATTGCTCATCCGAAAATGCAATGCAATGCATAGAATATAACAATGATGATTAAGGAACATGTTGTGTTTTGAACTTCGCAAATAGAAGAGAAGCTTGTCTGTCTGATATCTCATAGTTTACATACCATAACACAATGGAACACATAATTAAAGGACTAAGGTTTCTGCTGAATTTGCTACAACTGTTAACCCTTTGTAAAGTGCCACTCCATCATGCAACACGCTGTTGGCTGTCAGAAAAAGGGGCAAACATGATAGTGCTGGAAAATCGGCACTCGTTCCATAAATGTGAAACATGCTGCAATTTGACATGGAACATTGATAATATCTGCGACAACGATCAGCAAATCTGACAAGCCCCATGACAAAAGTCACGTAATGTGACATTGGCTTTACTGTCTAGGAAATGATACAGGACCCTTAACACTCATGCTACAGCAGTCAACTGATCATCTGGCTAATAGGCAGTCATTCATATTGCCAACAACATGAGCATACCTGATGTGTTAAGTTTCAGTTGTTTGTATTATGCAACTGTTATTAACCTCCAGAGACACAAGTATAATGCATATGGCAGAAAACTCCACTGTGACCCCTGTGTCATCAAGAATCTTGTTATATAATATGCTACTGTGGCTGTCCGTTTGTCTGTCTAGGATTTTTAAATCACCTGTAGCTCACAAACCGATTGACCTGAAATTTGGTACACATATACTACGTGACCTCTACTATCCGCTTTCAGGGTGAAGATTGACCTCCAATGTTGTTCCACTTTTTATTATTATTTTATTGTAGAATCTTTGCAGCGGCCAGCAGGGCGGCTGTGTGGCGCATGTGTATGAGCACCGTTTTCATTCCCTATCACTTTTGCCATCACTTCCCCTACCTCTTCATATCTTAAATCATTCCTGAGGTAGATTGAAGACTTGAGTGCCAGCTTAAGTGAAAAGTTAAGGAAAACATACTAAGTAATTGCAACATAAACACTGACTTAATCAGTTTTAACGCAAAAAGATGCAGACGAAAGAAGAGAAGTGGGCCGCTAGGGTGGAGAAAAAGAAGTGCTGCTCAGGAAGGAACAAGTGCATCAACCTCTCAGCAAACAAATCCTAAACGTACAGAGAAAGAGGATGAAAACTAGGAATGATCAAGTCAAGTGTATTCACTGCACATTATAGTGTAGTGCGCCGTTACTGGTATTTCTATATTTGCAGTCTTGTATTGGATACAAGTGGGACAAACCGAAGATTTGAGACAGACTAGGTATAAACAAAAGCATTTATTTATAGCCACATGCTTCCTTGGCTGATCAGTGCTGATTAATTGGTGATAGAACAGAAATTAAAGTAAGCTTCTTCTGTCCTCTTTTGTATTGTGGTATGTAAAGAAAGAAGGTTAAGAACTGTTTAAAACCAGTTCATCATTGTGAGTGGCCACCAACTTGTAGAGAAGGATGCAGGTCAACATCATACCCAGGACAAAACGATTGCAGGTTAAGGGCTTTTCTCTGTGAAGTGTGGGTTAAAATCCTTAAACTGAGGAGCCGGATGAAAATTCAAGTGGCAAGACAGACTGCAGATTCCACACAGAGTATCAATGGAGGTGGGATTCAACCTCAGGCCACATTATGTAAAGCAAATTTGTATTAGAAAATTCCTCCTGCATTGACCTTGAAACACATCCATATATCCACTGAGTCTGTTGTGTTCTCTGCTGCTGGGATTAGCTGTACCCAAACTCTGGATACTTAAATTGGACTAAATCAGATTCAGAATATTGATGGATGGATTGTTTTGTATTTGAAGTTTCACCTTACATCATTTTCTTTTTTTGATGAGCACAGTGCACCTTTGAAAAACAGCTATGCTTCACAGTTCTCAGTTTCATCGATAATATAAATAGGCCACTAGAAACAGATATTTAAAGCCAAAAATGGCAGAGGGTTGGTTAAGTAAATACTTTTTTGACACAATGATGATATATATTCTTAAAGTGCTTTTATTGAAAAACTTGTTTTAGGAGAAGTTACCACAACCAATTTAGAACTCATTTAAAATTATTTGTGTAAACTTTAAATATTTAATTTTTTTCTTGAGTGGTAATTTTCTAAGCCAAGTAACACAATACATGTATGCTTATATGAATTTAGAATGTTCAGAGCCTTCTGACTCATTTATGGCATTTTGTAGATGTGGGAAATTGTTGTTTAAATACAAATGAGAGGCTAAAAACATTTGTAGAAGTTTACTTGTACTACAGTTCTGGATTCAATTAAATGTACAGTAATGAGTTTCTCAGCTGTCAGAATATTGCAATACAAATGTCTTAACAGTCCTCAGTGCAAACCATAGTCAGCAATTTCTTTCAGTTAGAAGGTTTGCTCTGATTTGCTCAGCAGTGAGTCACAAACCCAGTCTCCCATCTCAAGGGGTGACCACCTTGTAGTGTGAGCTAAATGGAGAGCTCTATCCATTAGCCACGCAGAGCCGTCTCTAAATTCCCTCAGTAATGGGCCATCTGGTGACATCAGCTGATCTCCCTCTGTCTCTCTCTGTCTCAGCCCCTACTGTCTCTGTGCGGTATAGCCACTAAAGTGTTATATTCTTTTTTGGGGTTAATATTTGTGAAAATGCCACAATAAACATGGACCCCCATGCCCCAAACCAAACTTCGATTAAACAGGTTTGTTGTGTTTTTTTTTTTTTTTTTTTTTTTTTTTTTTTTTTTGATTACAATGTTACTTCAAATTAAAGAAAGCCTGTGTAATATTTCAGATACTGTTTTTGGTTCAGAAAATTCTGCTGCATAATTATTGTTCATGATGTTAAGGTATTTTTAACCTGTAATAGCATGACTTTAATAGCATGAACTGAATTAGTTGACCACGGAACCATGAATAGCTCAGGTTATCATTAGTATTTAATAATCTTGAATCTCCTTTTTACAAAAAAAACATGCTAAATTCGTTCTAGGATATGTTCATTATTTTTCAAGTCAGTTACTTCTGTACAAATATGGTATGTATGTATTTGCTGTGCAAAATTGTGTTGTATAGTTAAGTGTTTTCTATAAATTACAAAAATCATTCCACCCTTGGTATCTTATAATGGAAGTTTAATGGGACACTGAGCATTACTGGAAAATAAAATCCTGAAAACTAATCAAATATGTCCACCTTGAAGCGGCAAAAGTCTTAACATAAGAGAACATTTCCAAGTCATGATGCATGTTTCTGATGAGAAAAAGGGTCTGGAAATAATTATTTTATTACATATTCCTGGTTATTCCCAAGGTAGTGGTGCATTTTCTATTTGCTTGTTTGATAGCAATTTTGACTTTGTTGGAGAAGTTCTCACATACTTACGGAAGTAAGTCAATTTGATACCAAGTATGTGGCAGGAGTAGTTTAGTGTGATTTGATGAGGAAACCACGTCTCAGGGGATGAACAGTTGTTGCGGTGAGAGACGAGCCTGAATGTGGCACACATGGCTGGTCGTCTTTTAAAATGTCTCATCTTCTTATTTTATTTATTTACTTTGTTAGAAAATGACATGTATAAGCTATATTACAATATCTTTGCATTCTCAAGAATAGGGTGTATGCTTGATAAATTTCTTGACTTGAAAAATTGATATTTTTGGTTAATTTTTAGGCTTTTCTTTTCCAGTGCTACTCTCTGCCCTTTGATATCCATTATAAAACACCAGGACAGGCAAGATTTATTTATTTTTTTAAAAATATGTAGAAAATGTTTAACTGTGGAGCACATTTTTGAATGGTAAATGAATATATGCCATGTTTATGAAGAAATAACTTCGACTTGAAAAATACCAGAATTATCCTTTAACTAATAAATCAACAACTAAATTTACAATTCTGTATCCTCTATTTATTTTGGCTGTCTTTGTTTTATGCAAATCGGATAACACCTTAGCAGTCATTTCATCACAAATCCAGATAATTAAGATTGGCTCTATGTTTCTGATTACTCTAATTAAAATAAATATTTTCTGTTAATAAAAATATATTTGAAAAGTCTTGTTTATCTAATCTCCTTTTGTGGAATGGCACACCTTGCCATTGACCAACTGGAGTTTTAATACTGTATTCTCCCAGAATCTGTTTAAGTTTTGGAATGGAATGGTTCTGCATTGAGTAAGTGATGGATCTTCAGGACAAGCGGAACAGATTTTGGTAGTAGTACTAAATAGTCTATGCAGCCTCTTATATTGTACCACATTGATTGCTGTAAAGACCGATTCTGTTATCTTGAGTTAGAGTGTAATATTTTAAAGATATTTTACAATATACATTTTTGACAGTTGTTTTGTCTTGGTAGAGTAATATATTTTACTCTACTTTCCCCTTTTGTATTATTAATTTGTAGCCTTTGTCAGAATGCCTCAAATCTCAGACTCACCACTGTTTATAAGGTATTATACAGTGGGATGCAAAAGTTTGGGCAACCTTGTTAATAGTCATTATTTTCCTGTATAAATCGTTGGTTGTTACGATAAAAAATGTCAGTTAAATATATCATATAGGAGACACACACAGTGATATTTGAGAAGTGAAATGAAGTTTATTGGTTTTACAGAAAGTGTGCAATAATTGTTCAAACAAAATCAGGCAGGTGCATAAATTTGGGCACCACAAAAAAGAAATGAAATCAATATTTAGTAGATCCGCCTTTTGCAGAAATTACAGCCTCTAAACGCTTCCTGTAGGTTCCAATGAGAGTCTGGATTGTGGTTGAAGGTATTTTGGACAATTCCTCTTTACAAAACATCTCTAGTTCATTTAGGTTTGATGGCTTCCGAGCATGGACAGCTCTCTTTAACTCACACCACAGATTTTCAATTATATTCAGGTCTGGGGACTGAGATGGCCATTCCAGAACGTTGTACTTGTTCCTCTGCATGAATGCCTTAGTGGATTTTGAGCAGTGTTTCAGGTCGTTGTCTTGTTGAAAGATCCAGCCCCGGCGCAGCTTCAGCTTTGTCACTGATTCCTGGACATTGGTCTCCAGAATATGCTGATACTGAGTGGAATCCATGTGTCCCTCAACTTTGACAAGATTCCCACTCCCTGCATTGGGCACACAGCCCCACAGCATGATGGAACCACCACCATATTTTACTGTAGGTAGCAGGTGTTTTTCTTGGAATGCTGTGTTCTTTTTCATCCATGCATGAAACGGTGCCCAAATTTATGCACCTGCCTGATTTTGTTTGAACAATTATTGCACACTTTCTGTAAATCCAATAAACTTCATTTCACTTCTCAAATATCACTGTGTGTGTCTCCTATATGATATATTTAACTGACATTTTTTATCGTAACAACCAACGATTTATACAGGAAAATAATGACTATTAACAAGGTTGCCCAAACTTTTGCATCCCACTGTAGTATATAACTTCTCCCCACCTTCCCTTCTACATCTATAACCTTAGGCAATTAGGCGTAGTAAAAGACAAGCAGGAGTTAAGTTACAATTTAAACAATGTATTATTGATAATAATCATAAATAATAACAATATGCAAAGTACATTTGAATATTGGCAACCATACAACCTATGGTGGTATGTAGTTTCAGGCGGCACACAGACTTGTTAGTTACTTAATGTCTCTAGTTAAGGCATCATTTGTGGTGAGCTTTCTTCAGAACAGGCCGCATGCCTGTTTCAATATGGCTGCCGAGCTGTGCTCTCCATTGTGTTGTCCTTTCAGTTCATCAGTTTGGTAAGAGAGAGATGCTCCTTCATCAGATGTTAGTAAGAGAGAGAGAGAGTGAGGTTAACCAAGCAAATTTTATAGATGTTCTGTCCAACCCCTACAGCCAATAGGGCGTTGTGGTACTTAAAGGCTTCTGATACAAGCCAGTTCCAAACAGCCAAACTTCCAAACAATGGGGAAATAGAGCATCTTAATACCTGCCATATCCCCAAAACCATTTGTTGAGGTAAAGCTTGGCAGTTAGGCAACCTTGCTTTGGGTGGGGGATGAGAGAGAGACTGTAGCAGAGAAACATTTGTTTCAAGCACTTCCTCCAACGCTGTCGTAAAATTCACTTTCCTGACTTAGTTTTGCCTAAATTACAAATAAAGACATACAAAATATTTTTCAACTTATATGCAAAATCTTACATCACAACAACAGACTATAAAATATCAACTCCTCTATTAAATTTACACTTTCATGGCTTAAAGTAGAGCAGTGCTTCTTTCATTATGTAAAAGCTGTAGAGTAATGACCTTAACAAATTGTGAAAACCATAGTCACTTAGAACAATCGTAAGTTGTGGAATGGGGTTATATTTTTAGATAATCGTGCAAATTGGTAAAATGAAGATGTATATATTTACAATATATTACCTGATTATTTTACTTCATGTATGGTGTTAAACAAATTTTGATATTCGTACATAAGAAGACAGTAACCTTTACATATTTAGAAACAAAAGTAGATCTTTTCTCTTGATGACTTTTACCTTTAGGAGAATTTGCCTTATATCTAGAGAGCTGTAAAATGAGATAAGAAATGGATATAATGTAATGTGCTTAGTAGTTTGATCATTGTTTAGAAACTTTATTTGCATCTTGGTAGCTTGACCAGGCCAAGAGGACACCCACGTAACACCTGGCTGCAGCAGATGGACAGCGGTTGTGTCTGCCTTTGGGTGGTTGCCAACCAGAATCCTAAGTTGTTTCATCAGGTGGTGGGTGCTGCAACACTCTGTACCAGTGCATGCTCCCCAACCTGACCTGACCTTGGTAGCTTTGAAGGAAAAGCCCTCATGTCTTTGTTTTCAAAAGCTGAAAAATGCATATCATTGTTCGTTTTCAATTCAGTACTCCCCCAAAGTTAACTTATTGCTAAAAGAGAATGTGTTTTGCTTCTTTCTGCTGTCCCATAATTTAATATCTGAAGAACTAATGCCACATCTTTGTCATGAACAGTAAAATATGAAACACAGTATAAAGATTAAATATAGTATGTGTACTGCCAATAATATTTAAAAGTGTGTTTAAATGTAGTTGAGCAGCAAGTAATGTTTCTTACTCTGAAGTGAGTAATGTTTTTTTTTATTAGCCTTTTTAACCTTTCCTATTAGACTGGACCCAGATTTTCAGTTCTCTTCTTTATGGAGATCCACTATTTGGGTGGGGTCAATGTAGTTTTACAACAGAAGGTGGATTTTGGCTTGCTGTTTACTATCTACTGTATGTTAAGCTGGGGATGAAGCAGAAAACTTTATCAATAAACCTTCAGGTTGTAGTAATGGATTAATTTTTTTCATATTTACACTAACAAATCCTGTTAATGAGCTGTTCTTAATGTTTTTATGTATGACGTTATGTACTAAGATGTTTTCTTTGAAATAACTTTCAGGATGATGTATTGTTTTTTCAAATCACTGTTAATAGTGTTGATATTGTCAAATGATTTTTGTATTACATGTTCAAAAGAAAAAAATAAAATTGTTTTTCAGAAGAGGCAGTTGAGTCTATATCTTTTTCTCTTGTGTTATAAGACAATTTAGTTTACATGTTTCTAGTTTGTAATCTGATAAAATGTTCACTTTTAAATTCAATTTGTTATATGCAGACTTTAATATTAAAATACTTAGGTAGATGTTGGTGTTTACTAAAACAATAAAATAGTTTAAATACTTTAGGTGCACAGTAGATAGTGCTCTTTAATCACTGTTTTAATTTTCTGCGTAGATACTACTGGTGTGCTCTTTATGGTGATACTCAACTTTCCTTATTTCCTGAAAACTTGAATGTTATATTAACGCGCATCTCTAAACTGGCCTGGTACATGTGCAGTTATGCTCTTTGATGCACTGGCATCCTGCTTGAAGTTGGTCCCTGCCTTGCTGTTGATGCTACTAGGATAAGCTTTTATTTTGCCATATTGGGTTAACTGGTTTAAGGAAAAAAAAACTTTTCTGTTAGATTCTTTAAGCTTATAATGGTATTAACAGAAGCAAATGGGTATAAAAGTACTAAGTGAAAGTCCTAAATGGATTACAGAAAAGGTAAACCACTGGGTTAATGAAATGTCTTCCTATATTGAACTTTGGTTATTTGAATCACCAAAATACATTAACTTACATTCTGTGTTTTTGGCTATCAAAAAATATTTTCATAAAAATAACGTGTTCATATGTTTTTTTTTTATAGAATTTCCCCATTACTATTCTAATGTATTTCGAATGATATGCAACATACTCTTGAGAATACTGATCTTCATGTTAAATATAATTGCATTAATTTTTAGAGATAATGACATTGGGTTGCAACTGAAAAAGCAGTTTCATAGCTACTTATAATCTGGAAGGCACTTAACCTACTTTACAAGTTAATGTATGCTTCAGTAATGTTTCATTACTATGGTACTGTATCTTTTTTGTATATTCTTTGCTGTTACAGGAGATCAAATTTAAAAATAGTAAAACAACATTTTTATCCTTCTCCAGTATTTGAACCATTTAAGCATGCGTTTAAGATGCTGTCACTTATGGTAATACATGATGCCGTTTAAGACTAACAGTTTGGTGTTTTTTCCCTCTGGCAACATTGGTTAATATCATGGCCTAGGCCCTGTCTTTGTGAAGTTTACGTGGTGCCGCTCTATACTGTGGGAATTCTCTGGATACTCCTGTTCATTTCAAAGACCATCTCGTTAACTTAACGGATCATTCTAAATTGGCTTAGTATGTATGGTTGGCATGGGTTTATACTTGTGTTCATTTGAGTGAATATTCCTTGCATTGGATTGGTATTACAATCCAGGAATATTTCTTTTTTTCTGCACACCCATTACAGAGCAGTAATAGTAGGCTCCAGCCCTCCTGTGACCATGGAAAATGATGAAAGAAGGCTTGGAAAGTAAATAGGTGGATAGACATTTCAGTCTTAAACTTACTTAACAAAATCCTCTTAGCAAAGTACCACTTTGGTTTAACATTTGAATTATTTTTTGCATTTTACTTGGTTAATATTTTATATACATTATCCTTATTTAAAACTTGCTGTGTTACCCGGCTTCGTCCAGGAAAAGATCTAAGTCTGTCAGTTATAGTGCAATCAGTGAATCAGACGTATCAGTTACTATTTAAGTAACAAAGTACTTTTCTGATTATATAATGTGTGTGTGTGTGTATATAATAGATATATATAGAGAGAGAGAGATATAAAATAGTTTTTTTTTAACCAGGAGATATTAGTTCAACTTTCTTACTCTTGAATGTGCTGCATACATTTGCCTGTCTGTAAAATATTTCTGCTGCAGATCAATTCCTGCTTTTCTAAGGGACTGACCTTAGCTTTTGTTAAAGGTTTTTGTAAAGCACAATATTACAGGAGGCTATTCTTTTGAACTGTAATGGGTTATCAGTCAGAGTAAAGTGAATTTTGAGTATATAGTATTATCATTTTTATTTGTTTATGTTAACATTTCATGTTTGTGTGTTTGTCATTTATAGGTTCAAGCTTTTTTTTGTTTTGTTTGCCCTTTCTATAGCCAGACAATACAGCTGTAACACTGAATGGTGTTTTACTTATTACAACCAGAATTGACATTTACAGGCTGCACCTTTCGTGGCCCATGGAATGAGTAGAACATTTTAAGCATTGTACTGAAAAGAATAGGGAAAGAGAGAGAATATTGTGAACTGCATAAAGCATGGACTATGGAAAGCAACTTTAGTAGGGGTTCTGATGGTGTTGTCTGAGGTGATGGTGGGGGGGATTGGGTAGATTGCAGCAGAACTCTGTATTAAATGACATCACTGATATCGGTATTTGGGGATGTTATAACAGTGATTTAAAGTTGATTCATTCAAAGCTAAAAATATAATAGTATAGAAGTTATTTGTAAAACTAAGAATATTAAGAACTCTGTGATGTTGCAATTGATTTTTCTTTTTATTTTGTCTGAAAATTAGCAAATAACAGTAAATTTTAACAGAAATACATTGGCTGCTTGTTTTTTTTAGGAATGACTTTAAAAATACTTCTAATTGTAATACTTCTAATAGTCTAAGGCTTATTTACAATCTTCTACCTTCCCATATTTTGGAATGCCTGTCCCTATACTTCACTGTCTTCATCCAGACAATGTACATAAGTTATTAAGAAGGCTGACAGGGTATTAGGTTATACAGGATTATGTGCAGAGTACTAGTCAAGGCAGGTTATGCTTAAGCTATATACAGTAATCCCTCCTCGATCGCAGGGGTTGCGTTCCAGACCCCCCTGCGATAGGTGAAAATCCGCGAAGTAGAAACTATATGTTTGTATGGTTATTTTTATATATTTTAAGCCCTTATAAACTCTCCCGCACTGTTTATAAATATTCCCCGCAGAGTTATACAGCATAATCCCTTTGTATTCTCTTAGATATTAGGTAAGATTCATTGAAATTATGTATATAAACACACTCTTTATATACAGTAAAACCTAAATATTATTTTAAAGATATTGAGTGTCTCCGATTTCACATATGTTACAGCCATTACGATAGACAGGTCACCAGCAATAAATACGTACAATGCAAGAAAAATAGTATACAGTAAATGTGTGTACAGTGACACTAAGCGTACGTACATGTACTAAGCACTGTAAGAAGAAAATTAATTATGGTTACTCACCAACAATGACATGATGACTTGTCCGATAACAATGAGTTTAATTTTACTGCACAACAAAGGAGAGCGTTACAGCCCTTGTAAAGGAGCCACTTCAGGCGATTGTGTAGCACTGCCGTTGTTCTTCTTCTGGCAGTCTTCAATCCAAATCCCTAAAGCAGATTCCATCCAGACTACTGCCTTATTACATCCACTTACAACTCATTTTGCACCCTGGTTAAAAGGACGCTGCAGCCGTAGATCTTATATTCCTTTCCTACTTTTTAAATAAAAAGAATCGTAGCCTTCAACAAATCCAAAACGTTTACCTTTTCGGCAATCGTTAACATCTTCTTGTGCTTGGGCACGGCCCCTGAAGCAGTAGCAGATTGTTTTGGAGCCATAATGAAGGGCTTGACTATGCACAAAGATAAACACAAAAGAGCACAACTCTTTACACAGCGAAACACGTTGATGCTGAATGAGTGAGACGAGACTTCCTGGTTAACACTGCATTCAGCACGCAGGAGCTCAACTGCGTGCTCTGATTCGTTAGCTTCTCAGTCAGGAGAACTTAACTGCGTGCTCTGATTGGTTAGCTTCTCAGCCATCCGCCAATAGCATCCCTTGTATGAAATCAACTGGGCAAACCAACTGAGGAAGCATATACAGGAAATAAAAAGACACATTGTCCGCAGAACCCGCGAAGCAGCGAAAAATCCGCGTTATATATTTAGTTATGCTTTCATATTAAAATCCGCGATAGAGTGAAGCCGCGAAAGTCGAAGCGCGATATAGCGAGGGATTACTGTACTGTAACTTTCAAGTGAGACCTTATCTGAAGTACTGTGTACAGTTATGGCCTCCATATTACAACAAAGGCATAGAGCTAGAAAGAGTCCAAAAAAGAATAACTACAGTGGTGTGAAAAACTATTTGCCCCTTTCCTGATTTCTTATTCTTTTGCATGTTTGTCACACAAAATGTTTCTGATCATCAAACACATGTAACCATTAGTCAAATATAACACAAGTAAACACAAAATGCAGTTTTTAAATGATGGTTTTTATTATTGAGGGAGAAAAAAAATCCAAACCTTCATGGCCCTGTGTGAAAAAGTAATTGCCCCCTGAACCTAATAACTGATTGGGCCACCCTTAGCAGCAATAACTGCAATCAAGCGTTTACGATAACTTGCAATGAGTCTTTTACAGCACTCTGGAGGAATTTTGGCCCACTCATCTTTGCAGAATTGTTGTAATTCAGCTTTATTTGAGGGTTTTCTAGCATGAACC
>JANRMT010062823.1:14581766-14600314 GCA_026402145.1 Polypterus bichir lapradei
ATGTAGGTTTGGATTTTTTTTCTCCCTAAATAATAAAAACCATCATTTAAAAACTGCATTTTGTGTTTACTTGTGTTATATTTGACTAATGGTTACATGTGTTTGATGATCAGAAACATTTTGTGTGACAAACATGCAAAAGAATAAGAAATCACGTAGGGGGGAAATAGTTTTTCACACCACTGTAAGTACCAGATTCTTTTTGATGAACAGAAGCATCTCTGCACGTTTAGCTGTAAGCTTGTTTCTCATTTAATTAACAGTATGTGACACTACCCTAAATTATATCTCTCTCTCTCTTTCTACACTACTACTGCATGAGGATGGTAGGTATTTCCTTAACATCAGGGACATAGTGAAGAACTGTTCTTTATTAACTGACCAGTACTTAAGTAGCCTGTCTGAATGAGAAACTGTGGTCTCTTCAGGTATGTTTCCAACTGAATGGCAGAAGCTTTTCCAACACAGCTCCTTGATGCTGAAAGATGAACTAAAAAGTTCATCTACGATCTCATTAAACATATGCTTCAATCTACTACTTGGCTGGTCCTTTCAGAAACATTTGGCAGGTAGTCCCACATAATCCTGTCCAGCTGCCTCTGGAACACACAATTAATGCAGCTCCAGCAACACCATCTCTTTGGCCTCTACTATAATAATCATTTATCTATAAACCTTTTTCTGATTATGTGCATGTCAGTTTTTTGTCAAATCAATAGACAATATTTGATATTTAGACATTTTATGTAAGTAATTGAAGAGACTGTTGCAAAATGCTAAATATTTATTTTTAGAAATTTAGGTAATTAAGGATTTTTTAAATCAGCCACCCTACAGAAGTAATTAATAATACATTCTTCAAATATATTTACACAGTCATGTTCAGGACACACATGTGTAAAAATGTATTGCTAATACTTGCAATTTCAAAATATCTGAGTGAGAATGAGATACTGTATATTCCATTCAATGAATTTTTAATAGCGAGTATGTGGAACATTAAAACAATGAACTGGGATAGAAATATGTGATTGTTCTTAGACAAAAGTAAAAAAGCAACATTGCTCCAGTAAAATAGTAAATCTGAATTCAGAGTTGTCGGTATTGATGCAGAGGCACATAACCAATGAAACAAACATGTGAGTTTTATGTTCAGTGCTTGTTTGCTGTGTCATGACAAATAATATGTGCTGTAGTTTAAATAGTGAAACTCATTGTTTTTCTAATTTTAATTAAGTCATCTTAGCATTTACTGTTTCGTGTACCCATTAAATATACAGTATGTGACCTGGAAAAAGCAAAAAGTGGCACGTCCGCACCTGCTGCTTTTAACTGAAGTTCATCACATAGCCTATTAAATTGGGGGGTACCTTGGATCGAGTAGAGTGGCCACGCTGAATGTCTTCTAAGTGGGAGTACGTTGAGGCCGAATGCATAAAACGATTTTACGCCCTACTGTCATAGCATCTGCAGCACTTCGCTGTGCAAATATGCCTTCTGCAACTGTAAATCGGAGTATATGAGCAACAAAGGAAAAGCTTGGAACTCCAGCGTCATCAATGCCTTTTATCATATTTTTGGCATTGTTGGGGACCACAACGGGCACATAACTTTTCAGAATGGCCCAATTGTCCAGTGTTTACTGAAATGCATCTGCTATTGCATGGCCTGTAATGGGAACCTCGAAACTTCTTTGCATGCAGCATAACCCTGTGGAGAGCGTAATTCTGTACAGTTAAGGTGATGATAGACATTGGAATTGAATTACCTTAATCTCACACTGTAAAAATGAACTTTAACTAAATTAAATTTATTCTGGGGGAAAACAAAATCCTCATCAAGAAATTATTTTTGCCACAACTTCAGTGCCACAGTACAATATTTTTTTAAAAACAATGTTCAAAGTGTATAAAAAATTATTAAGCTACAAAGTCAGCTTTATTTTGTGCATTGTAGCTAAATTTGTGGACTTTACAAGTGATCTCTGTACTGGCATTTTCATTTAAGTGTATTCTGCCATAGTAGAAATATTTTAATGAGATACCAATTTTGTTTCTAGTGATTTTGTGACACATGCTATATTTAAATGAAAACCTTTGGCATCTCAGTCACCCAGTTAGTCATGTACCAGAGGCATAGTTAGATCATTTTACCTTTGTCCATTTCAGATTGTTCAATTAATTTAATCATCTTCATTGTCATTCTTAATACTGTATGTTAATATAAACACATGCTGAATTATTCAAAACAACCATCCCTCAATTCTGCTTGCTGTTTCTCTCAGGACTGGAATTACTGTATAAAGATGGTTTAGCTGGCAAGCAAGCATTCATTCTGAAATAACTTCAAAATTGGCAGTGTAAAGGTGGTTTGATCTTTTAGTATTCAAGGTAGTTTGTCTTCGTGAAGATACAAATAAGATGCCTTCTTCAAAAGATCAAACTTGCTTTGATATTTTTTTTTTCAAAATGAAAATATGTACACATTATATATTTAGATGGAGGGGCACTGTAAATATGAGACCTTTACAACAAATTTTCTGAGTATAATATAAAAATGTGTCTCATAAAGCATGTATGGTTACAATGTAATGAAACTTGGTAATTGAGGGGACAGTACCAATATTAATACATTATTCTTATGTAAATGTGGTTATTGGCAAAAAGATGTACTTACAGAGTCTTCAATGTTCCATGAACTGGTATCCTTTTATTTAAACTTATTTTGTATTGATTTTTATATTATGGAAAGAGAATCATAAGCCATAATAAACATTTTTCCATCACAATTAACTTAACGTTCCTTCCTTACTCTGCATTTTTCCCATTTTCCTTCTATAATTGCTTGTTAACAAAAACTTTTTTCCCCTCTGTGTTGCTTAAGATATGTGTGCTTTGTTTGAGTGTAAAATATATTATAACCAACAAATAATAATTCTGTTGCTTTGGCACTGTGAAATTCTATGTCCCCGAAGTACTTCATTTCCTAGGACTTTGTATTCAGCAGAAGACAAAGTTCAAATGTATTCTTGAGAATGACTTCTTGCAGTCTGGTAATATTTACTTGATTCCTTAATAAGGCTGTTTAAGTTGTAGTGTAGTGTAGACTCTACCACCTCCATTTCCTTGTTATCTTCATTTGCACATGATCTTGTAATTTGATTTTTTTTTGGATATATAATTGCCACTGATAAACTCATTGTAAAATCTTTCTTGTATTTCTCCATATTAACATTAGCCAGCACCCTTCTACATTTTAAAGCAATGGAGCCTAGGTGCTTAGAATCTAGAGCTAGAATTTTATCTTTGCTCTGCTTTTTTATTTATTAATTGTATCGTTTATCATATTTCTTTTAGATAAAACAATCTGTACATGCATATGTACTGTATTTATATAAATAATGTAATGGTGCTGATGTCTGCATCAGCTGGGAATGACAGGCAGGAGAAGAACGCCAGTGCTGTGTCAGCAACAGGTAGCAGTGTGAGGTGGCATGCCATTATTCAAATGTGCTGCTGAACTTTTAAAAAGGAAAGTGTGACAGTGTTACACATTAACTATTTTAGTGTGGCGAAAGAGAACAGTCCTCCTAAGGACAGGAAACTTCTTAAAATAGCAATAAAGTGAGCACCATTCCCATTAGGTCAGCATTGGCAAGCACAGTGCAGAGCAACAATATCTTAAAGAGAAAATGTGTTTTTGCACCCTGTTGTCAAGATACTTAAGATCTTGAATAAGATGCTACTTTTGCAAACATATTTTGTTTTTTTTGAGGAAGCGTTGGAAGGAAAAAGGCTAATATGGCCCCCCAAATGAAACAGTATTACCCTGTAAAATAGAAGGCATAGGCCAAAAAATGTTCCTAAAATCATGCATGTTAGTATTAGTTTAAAATGGGTTACTTTCACTCTTGCATTAAAACTTTCACATTGCAGTCATTTGTAAAAATGTATGCGGTTACAAGTGTCTGAACATTTATTTTTATAGCAAATTTTCATAACTGGAGTGTAGCTCAAAATGCTTTACAGGATGTCAAAGAAATCATTACAAGAAAATAAAAACAAATTAAGTTAAGCAAGGAATAATAATGAATAAGTATTCAAACTGAAGTCAGTTTGTCAAAGGTGCTAAAAGTTTCTTTTTATTATTAAAAAAGGAGCAAAACTAAACATGAATTCACAAAAAAAAATCCGGCAGTTTCATGAATTTTTATATTTAATGCATGAATATACATACGCGTGTTTTTAGCCTGCAACTTAGCAATGTTTTGTTGAGTTTCTTCTAAAGTGCACTTTAAACAAGGATATCGCATATAGCCCACGTTTTCGACCCCTGCTGTGAACTTGCACAACTCCACATTAGAGGATGAGGACAACCATTAACAAGGATATTAAAGAAGCTAAAAGTCAGTCAGAGTGGAATATAGCAGATATGGCAAAAGGTGACCCAAAGAGATTCTTTCAGTATTTTAATAGCAAAAGAACTGTCAAGGAAGAGGTAAAGCGCATCAGGAATAGTAAACGGGTACTGTGTATAGATTTGGTCTCCAGGCTACAAAAAAGACATAGCAGCACTAGGAAAAATCCAGAGGAGAGGGACTAGGCAGATTCCAGGGTTAAATGGGATGACTTATGAGGATTTATAAAAGAGCTGAGCCATTTCATTTTAAGCAAAATGAGATTAAGAAGTGACTGAAGTGTTTGAAGTTATGAAGGGAATAGTATAACGAATCAAGGCTACTTTAAAATGAGCTTGTCCAGAACATGAGGACACAGTTGGAAACTTGTTAAGGGTGAATTTCACACATTTATTTGGAAGTTTTTCTTCAGACAGAGAACCATAGACTTTTGGAATATGTTACCAAGTAGTGTTGTAGACATTACAACTTTAGGGACCCTCAAAACTAGACTTAATGTTGTTTTGGAACAGTTAAGTGGAAAAGAATTGGTGAGCTTTTTTTGGGGGTTGGATGACCTGTTGTCATGTACATTTTTCTGATGTTTTAACGAACAGCTAATTGGATTACTGAATTAAACTGCTGCATATTCCAGTCAAGAAAATGTAAACTGATAAAAATGAACAAATTTGGAATAGTTATAAAACATTTTGTTAAAGTATTTAAATATTCTGGCAGCAAGCAAAAGAAACTGCTTACCAAAAAAAAAAATTATGGTACATTTGCAAATTAAAAATTCAAATTTATGGGAATTACTGAATTTTTGTGGGATGCCTACAGTAGTACCTGTAGTACAGTGCTCTGCTGTAGTTAAATCCTGAATACCATGTTGCATTACTGTCTTTTAATCAGCTGTGCCTGTCTATTATAGTCTTGTTAGTATATGTCACTTCTTATACTAAATCTGGAGTTCTCAGATGCAGTCCTGGGTGGCAGTAGCTTCAGGTTTCTGATGCTTAAGCAACTTTTTTTTTTTTTTCTTCATTTAAGTTGTCTCGCTTATTAAGATTTCTAAACCCCTAATTACTACCTTTAGTCTTAAGCAGATGCATTCACAGTTGTCATCTGTTCTTGTTCTCATAACCAAGTTACGGTGAGATGCAAGGGACAAAGGATCCAGCAGTTCACAATCTAACTTGGTGGTCCTCAAGTAAAGATCAGAGGCCTACTGTGGCTTCAGGTATTTCATTTCGAGCAACGTCTACTTTTTATTGGCCTGCTGCCTTAATTAAGTGAGCTGTAATTTCCCAGTTTCTATTTTTGGTGTCACTTCATAAATTAAAAAAACTAGGCTTGTAATTTTGCTGAATTTTTGTTGGGATGTAACAAGCATTTATATATGTCATTTGCAGATAATTATTTTTTTTTTTAGTTTATAAGATTTTAATTATCAGCATCACAATTTTTGCTCCTGACTTGGTCACATTTTACTACTGTGTTTGCTAATCCTAAAAATTGAAAGAGAAAAATATGAAGGACTGACCGTTACTAATCTTCTATGCTGTACAAATCGTTTAGGTGATATCTACGCAAAAAGATATCTACAAAAGAAAGTATGATTTGATTGCATAATAAAGCAATAGCAAGTCAAAAAAAGTTAAATTAGGTTGAACCAATAACCTGTAGCAATGGTATGTTTGTTTGGATTATGCAGGGAATGCAGTAAAGATAATGTATGATATTATTGTAGTGTATTGTGAGACTTTCAGGGTATTTGGTGCTGTCAATGTATGTGCCCTGATTCATCACACAGTGTAATAATCTAAGACAGAAGTCAGGGACCAATAAAAGAAAAAAAAATCAACACTTTAAGAAACTTTTAATTTGTGCATATTACATGATGTTTCTCACTTGGTTCACCATTGTGTTTTGAGTTGTTACATGCCATTTTTTGTTATGTTCTAGCTGTATCGTACATATGATCAATGTGTAGCTTGCTGGCCTTTAATTTGCAGTTTGATTTACAAAGATAAACTGCATTGAATAGTACTGTATATCATCCATGTACATGAATTTTAACCAGGTTTATGAAAATCAAAAACAGGAAATTTCTTTAAATCTACACCATTACTTTGATTTCATGCCACTTTCCAAAAATGGTCCTGAAATATATTATTCATAAATCCCTTGAGTACATTTGTTACTGATAATTTTTATCTGCAACTCCATCAGCAGTATGTTAGTTTTCTGGAACGGGTTGGCAGAAGAACAAAAAGCTTTAGTGCAATAGATTATTTTATATAGTCATATCTTTATGTTCAGACTTGTTTAAAACAATCCCAACATCTTTATTTTTAAAGTTGGAAAAATTCAAATTTAAAATTTAAAAATTAAGCATTCTTTTAATGGTGATGTACGTCTATTAGCTTAATGTGTTTAGTTAATGTTTTATATGCATACTTTGCTTTCAGCTACTTGATCACTAACTCTAATTACTCTCTTTTTTGTTTTATTTTAAGCTTGTTGGCGGGCAGTTTGACCTAGAAATGAATTTCATCATTCAAGAGACTGAAAGTATCTCTTGTATGGTAGAGCTGTTGGATAAGTGTGAAAAGAACTGTCAAGCTGAAGTGTGGAGCATCTTTACTGCCATTCTGAAGAAAAGCATTCGCAATCTTCAAGCCTGTACAGATACAGGTCTCATTGAGCAAGTTCTGAAAAGGATTGACAAAGTTGACAGTATGATTGCAGGTATAGTTTATCATTTTTAATAAATTTTGCTATATTTGCATGTCAGCTATTTATATACTGATAATCTGTATTTTGTAATTGCATTGCTTAATAACAGTTCTTGGTATTGAATTAGTTTGTTAAAAATCAGTGTTATTTGCTAGTGAATATAGATTTTTCAGGAACATCCATTATCCAATATATTTAAGGCACTGCTATGTGAATTCTTTTTGTTATGCCTGTGTAAGACACTTAAAACTGACACATCAAGAATTATTTAAATTTAGGTCTTCTGTACAGCACAGATGAGCCATGTTAAACTGTATTTAAGGTCTCGTGCTAATTTGCATTTGTGTGTAGATATTGTTTATATTCACTCTGTGGAATATCTTAAAGGGACTACGTTTTTAAGAATTTTACTTATCTTCTGTGTCCGTTGACTACCTGGGTGTTCGTATGTTGATGTGTCAATGCTCTGCATATAGACAATTCCTGAAATCATGCATCTCGAATAAAATACAGTTTATTTTAATATAGCTCAAAATCACACAAGAAGTTACGCAATAGCCCTGTTTTTCTTGCAGCTCCCGGAAATTTCTTTTAGCGGCAACAAATTCAGGCATCTCTTAAGCCATTTCTAGCAGTACATTTTTAGTACTTAGAAAGCACAATAATTGTTGAATTAGAATTGCTTATTTCTGAATCTTGTGTCTGAATCTTCAAGACAAATAAAAAAAAAAAAAAAAGCTTCCTGTGATTTGCTTTGCTCGGTCAGTTAATATCAACTTATTCTGTGATTAATTATATTATTGCTATTCACAGTATTCTAGGTTTTGATTTTTTCTTTTAGCTTTTAGTCAAAACTTTATTCTGTTGTACATGAAGCAACAGACCACTCTTCCTGCCTCCAGACATCCTCATGACCTCTTTTTTTGGATTAATGTAGTGCGCTACTTTTTCCATATAAATGTTATCCAGATAATTATAGCTCAGAAAATAGATTAATTCATATATTTCAAATATTATACACCCTAGTTCAGATCATGTGCCTATCCTTTTCTCCTTTATTTACTCGAGCTTTGATTTTGAAACTGTAATTAAATTTATATTTGTCAGTGCTTATTATAGCCTTGATTTTCTTTTCTTTTGCCATGTTTACAATAGCAACAATCAAGTAGATTTTGAGTGTTTCACTGCAGTAATACCTGAAACGTGAAAACTGAGAGAATAAATCCGTGTCCTTTCACTGCCACAACACAATTATTTTATATGCAGTTCACTATGGATTGTACTTTATAATTTGTATGTGACAAGTAAAATGTATATACTGTTGTTCAAGACTTTTGGGGGGGGAAAAAAAATAGATCAGCGAGTTTCCAAGTGTTAATTGTATGCTAACGCTGTGAATGCTTTTAGGGATCAGCTGACTTGATTTTTCAAGAAACCAAATCCTTTGCTTATATACTGTAGGTTTTAAATATTCCAGTTCTTTAGTAACACAAAGAAATGGTTTAAATAAAGCCACTTTCCATAATAATAAAGCTTGAACCTATAAAAAGAACATATTCCAATTCAGTGCTCTTTTAATAGTATTCTTGAAGAATATCAGTCAATGTTATAATATTTTTCAGCCATATTAAGTGTAATAGAACTTCAGGTAGCCTGGTTCATCTTCATTGACTCTTTAATTTATAGAATTTGATTCAGGATATTACATATGGTAGAAGATATATTTTCACTAATGCCTTTGGTCCTAAGTGGTTAAATAAGTGGATGATCTTTTTGCTGCTGTTTACCCTGTGACAACTTTTCGAAAGTAAGTTTACCCCCACATTGTTTTGTTCAGTAATTTGAATTTATACTTTGATCATAGTAGAGCGATCAACAAAGGGGAAATTTTAAAATTCTGTATTTAACATTTTTATTTTGGGTGCAAATGACAATAACCATAATGTTATAATGCTATTTCAATTATTTAAAAAAACAAAAAACAAACAAACAAAAAAAAAAACTAATGATGAGCAGATACCAGTATACCAGAATGAAACGCACTGAGACAATCAGTGAGACCATTGTTGGTTTTTACCTATGATTTTGGATTTTCTTGGTGCACTAGTTGAAAGAGCAAGTCTCATGTTGTCTTTGGGAACTAATTGAGATATTTGCGACCTCAGCTTTTTTTATGCAAATTTACACCTGAGTAGAAGAATTTTTCCACCGGGGAATATTTACTCCCAGTTGGGAACTTCTACCCTAGCCAGAGATGGACTTTCACAATCCATATTATATATACAATGGAAGTGAACAAATTATTTTGCAGAGGGCATTTTTGCACAGTATTTAGCACAGAATTAACATCATTTGCCAAAATTATTGGTATTGCCATTCAGAGGTTTGTTTGTGGTTTTTTTTTTTACTTTCCTGTTGATAACTGTATCATTAACATTTTAAGCATTAGACATAATAGACAGGGGTTGAACTGGATAATAGTAATCGAATAAATTCAACAAAAAATACTACTACGATGTTGCATACAATAACCAAAGAACTACAGTGTCAAATTAAAATGACAGCCCATAAACCCAACAGCCCTTTTGGGTTTTTCTCTGCAAATAGACTATTTTCAAGAGGTTAACTAAATAGCAATGCCTTATTTCAGCCTAAGCTATGAAGCGCTTCTCTGACCTATCTTTATTATAATAACAAACCAGCAGTAGGGTGAAAAGCCATGGTGTTTTTACTCAGGTAAACCTAAGAGCATCCATTCCACTCCATTAAGTAGAAGTCTTTAAGTGACAGTCACATCTAGTTTCAAGAGTCAAATTAAACAGCAAAATGATATTTTATTTCACCTTTAGCACAGGAATAATTTTATCTGTACAGGCACAGTTATGTTTATCATAATAATAAATGTACAATAGGGTAAAGAATTTTGTGTTGGTCTACCCTATTTAGAATAAACATTCCTGGCCAGGGTGTGTCAAAAAATCTGTGAACTTGGCCACGTGGGAAGCAAAAACGTGGCACTTGGAACTGTTCAGTAAATGCAACAGCTCTGTAGTAATACAGGCCTTTGGCAGTTCCTTAAGAAAAAAGGTTTATTTGAACCTCTGGTGTAAACTTAGACATATTAACTGCCAAAAACGATCTTTTTGCTAAATTAGAAAATTTTCTTTATTTATGATATTTAACAGAATCTCCTTAACCTTATCAACAATATCTTCTTTATCTATTAGAAAATGTATTTAGTGTAGACTACTGGAGAGTTTTCCACCAAGTCCAAATATTGCAACTTCCGAGGACTTCATTAAAAGACAAATGATTGGTCTGTTGATGCACAATCCTGTGCTTAATTTTATAGACCTTGATAATAATTCAGTTAAGCTAGCATTAAAGTGATTTTCCTTCTAATGGTTATACTTTAAATTGGTTTACTATTTATTTTCAGATGGATCTTTAATTTCTTTTCTACATGTAGCTTTTGACCTGCTGGGGTTAGTACTGCTGAATGAATTGCTATCAACTGCTATTTCCTTTAGTATGATAGATACTGGTCACATAGTAGAGAATGTATTAGATAACTTATTCTTGATATTGATTCCAGTTTGGCTATGAAATCTAATGATCAAATTTCTATATGGAGGCTAAAGAGTGAGTTTTATGAAGCTGATCAGCCCCCCCCCCCCAAGGCATTCGCTTTGTGGCGTGGGTGGTTAGCTTCCTCAACTTGTGCTTAAATCAATTAACATTTAATGAAAAGTAAACTAGATCTGAAGCTGCAGTATGTTTAATGTTCTTTTGCAGGAAAACTTAAATGGATGTTATAGTAATAAATCAATATTTAAGTAATATCTACTAGCATTCTTAAAAAGTGCTGTGTTTATGCTGCATCCATAATGCTTAATAAAAATTTAAATCCTTAAGAGCAAATGAAATGTCCACTCCCCTTTCCATGTTACAACCCATGTTTACGCTGATTCTTAGGTTGTTTGTTCCTGCATCTGTAGGCTGATGTTTGTTTAGGCATGCATGTCACTTCAAAGTGGCAACTTTATTAATGCAGTGACTGTATATAGTGTAATGCAGATATGATTTTTTTTTTTTTTTATGACAATCTGAATTTAAAAAAATCTTGCAGCTTAATGCCTATGTTCTTCTCATTTTGCTATGATGAGTTGCCAGGGAAGTTGTTGGTGAATAACGGGCTGGCAAGTCACTCACAAAGATGATACACTTCCGGATTGCTGGTGTTATTTTATAAATATAATATTGAACTACGTGATTCTATGCTCCTAAAATAAATGCAAATAGTTAAAAATTAAGGAGTTGTTGAAGCTTATGTTTTCTGAATGGTTACTTCTTTCACTTCCTGTATTAGTTATAATGTATGTTGCTAGTTCCGGTCATTCATATAGTGCAAGCTGGGCTTGTTGGGATCATACAGCTATTTAACGATCTTCTCTTTTGTTGGAATGCACTTCTCTCTTGTTCTCATTCTTGCTTTCTGTATTCTGGAATTTGCTGTGGCAATTTATGAGCTGTCACATTTGACTGATGGTCAATTTCTCTATTCAGGCTTACACTTTTGCTTGTCTAGTGCTTCAGTGTCTTGTCTTTTTTTTATTGTTTCTTGTTTTTTTGTCACTTAAGTACTTTCTGTGATTTGCTTGCTTCTGTGTCTTTATTTTTTGGTATCCTGCAGATGAAAACTATACACCGCACTTAAGACGATGCCTTATAACTGTGTTATGCAGCTTCAACATGGCCTTCCTTGACTCGAACTGTATGCATTGTTCTTCATTTTTTCTCCTTACTTAACCACTGTTGAGTGGGTTTTTTTTGTAAGTTACCATTTTCTATCATACCAGTTTTTGAGTAGTACCTGTCCTGCATTATGTGTCGTGGTTATTACAAAATACTAGCCGAAGCCCACCGTAGCTTACAGCGGTGTAAGAATAGGAGTGGAAAACGGTGAGAAAGGAATTCAGAAATCAAGAAGAAATAAATACTTCTTGAAAGACGCAGGTGTGAATAGGTGTTTTGGTGGTGATGACAGATAATGAGTCGAAACATCTAACCCTAGAAAAAGCCACGTACAACTGACCGTGGCTGAAGACTGGTTGTTAGAATTATTGTGAAGAGTAAACAGCATGTGGGATTTCAGGTCTGTGCGCCGGTCTTTGGGTATCCGACAGTGCATGTAGAATTTCCGGCCAAGCAGGATTACATGTTAAAGTGATAAATGTGGCTGTCCGAATTTACGTACTATGGCCATGGCATCCTGCTAGTTTTGTTGCATGTATCTTGTACTTCCTGGAAATGTGGACGGTAATATGATCATTTTGCCTACATGTACGTTGTTATTTTCAGCGTTTTCCTTCAGTGTGTCTGATAGTCCTTTGTATTGTTCCATGCGCAAATCTTGTTGATCTAATCTGAGATAGTTGAGACGCGCGCTTTCTGTTTGAACATACGCATCTACGACGTACTGTTGGAATAGTTCGCTGCTGGAGTGCAAAATACTAAATATATTCCTCATTGCTAATCTGTATGTGTAAAATTGGCATTGAGTAAGCCTTCTTCGCTTGACGGTTCTTTTATGTGGAATATGTTGTAAATCTTTGTGCCAGCCAATGTCTCCGTAAGGGAATAAAAGTGGGTAAACCATAGGATCGCAATTCATATTGACTGTGGAAGTCTGTCTACATCAGTTGCCTATGGGACAGATGCAAATGTCCCTTTCGGCAGGCAGTTCGCCATCTTCTCCAACGAAAATTGCTGGTGGTGTGACATGTCAGGGCATTGTAGCATCGTAAATCCTGCCTAGGGTTTTCCTTGAAAAGTATTTATACAGATGCTGATGGATTGGACTGAGCGATTTCATGCATGTGTTTGTATGATTTAGCGAAGGGTTTGATGGTTCTGAGCATGGAATCTAGCTGCAGAAGTAAATTTTCGCTGCATGTAGAGTTTGCTTTATTTTGTAAGCGTACTGCAGATGCTTGGTGAGAAATGCCATGTCGGCTGCATGTGGGCGGGTCCGGTTTTGAGGGTGGACCCGGGAGCAGAGTTAGAGTTGGTGGGCGGGGCTTTGTCGTGCATATCCCATGGTCTTAGAGTTGGCGGGCGGGGCTCTGTCCTGCTTGTGCTCACTGTCTTGCGTGCCCTTAGTGAATTATATATATATATTTAGACTTGCTTGTTCTCACATTGATACTTTAACATATTGTGTTTTAAAATAAAATATATATATATATATAACATACAGTGGAACCTTGGTTTGTGAGCATAATTCGTTCTGGAAACGTGCTTGCAATCCAAAGCACTCGTATATCAAAGCGAATTTCTACATAAGAAATAATGGAAACTCAGATGATTCGTTCCACAACCCAAAACTATTCATATAAAAATTATTAATACAAAATATAAAGTAAAATACATAATACAAATTAACCTGCACTTTATCTTTAAAAAGAATCATGGCTGGTGTGAGTTTCTAAACTCGTGTGGGATTCCACCCAACGGGACGACACGCGGAAGAGCGTCCCAAAGCAATCGCAGTCTCCCAGCGCTGTAGCAGTTCGCCGTATAAGCGCATCCAAAAAGACTGCGGACATGCTATAAGCGCCTGTCGTCAATGGGTCATACAAGGAACATTATAAAGATCCCGCTACAATAAATAACAGCGCTGTTGCTGTTTCCAGCTGAATAAAACTGATGTTAAAGTACTGAGACTCAGCTTCGTGTTTTGGGGAGCAAGATGGGGACTCACACTTCACAGCGCACACACACACAGTCACAATGCTGTAGTAAACAGTATACGCTCGTACGGATGTTGACTATATGAGTGAGGCATACAGACTCAGACGGAGAAAAGGAGACGATTGCCAGAGAAAGAGAGAGACGGGCGAGCGAGATAAGGAGAGAGAGAGAGAGACGCTCTGGGCGAGCGAGCGAGATAAGGAGAGAGAGAGAAGAACCATCAGCTCAGTTTTGATCACATGACGCTCAGCAGACAAAGTGTATCCATACTACTCGTATTGCAAGACATCGCTCGTTTATCAAGTCAAAATTTATTAAAAATTTTTGCTCGTCTTGCAAAACACTCGTAAACCAAATTACTCTGTGTGTGTGTGTGTGTGTGTGTGTGTGTGTGTGTGTGTGTGTGTGTATGTATATGTATATGTATATGTATATGTATATGTATATGTATATGTATATGTATATGTATATGTATATGTATATGTATATATATATATATATAATATATACACATACACAGTACAGGCCAAAAGTTTGGACACACCTCCTCATTCAATGTGTTTTCTTTATTTTCATGACCATTTACAGCACTCCATCACTCTCCTTCTTGGTCAAATAGCCCTTACACAGCCTGGAGGTGTGTTTGGGGTCATTGTCCTGTTGAAAAATAAATGATCGTCCAACTAACCTGACTTCTGCACAACACAACTGCTGGTCCCAACCCCATTGATAAAGCAAGAAATTCATGTGTAGCTCCAGACACACACACAGATACACACACATTCTTGGGTCATTGACTAATGGAGTAGTTCAGGCACAGCCCCCATACACCTGTCCAAAGCAATTTTGTTTGTTGTCAGCATTCCTCAAACAAACAATGAATAAAGGAAATGCAAGTCATTAAGCAATAAACTAACCCTCTCTGTAAAAGGTGGCAATAGAGATGCTCGTATTGATTGGCTGACAATTTAAATCAGCTGACTTTCACTAAAAAAGTAATCCATTATTCTTAATTATTGCATATTATGTGTTTCCCCAAGTTCAGTCAAGCCTAATATCAAAATAAACCATTTAAGGGTCACTTTTACACGAGCACTCCTACATGATTAATCTGTTGCTTTTTAAATCTGCATTGTAAATCTAGGTACATGTACTTTTTTTTACCCTCCAAGTAAAGAATACAGAAAATTGTAAGTCCTCTAGTTTTAATAGAGATACCACATTGTAGTTCACTAGTATCTACAGTGCATCTGGAAAGTATTCACAGTGCATCACTTTTTCCACATTTTGTTATGTTACAGCCTTATTCCAAATGGATTAAATTAATTTTTTTCCTCAGAATTCTACACACAACACTGCATAATGACAACGTGAAAAAAGTTTACTTGAGATTTTTGCAAATTTATTAAAAATAAAAAAATTGAGAAAGCACATGTGCATAAGTATTCACAGCCTTTGCCATGAAGCTCAAAATTGAGCTCAAGTGCATCCTGTTTCCCCTGATCATCCTTGAGATGTTTCTGCAGCTTAATTGGAGTCCACCTGTGGTAAATTCAGTTGATTGGACATGATTTGGAAAGGCACACACCTGTCTATATAAGGTCCCACAGTTGACAGTTCATGTCAGAGCACAAACCAAGCATGAAGTCAAAGGAATTGTCCGTAGACCTCAGACAGGATTGTCTCGAGGCACAAATCTGGGGAAGGTTACAGAAAAATTTCTGCTGCTTTGACGGTCCCAATGAGCACAGTGGCCTCCATCATCCGTAAGTGGAAGAAGTTCGAAACCACCAGGACTCTTCCTAGAGCTGGCCGGCCATCTAAACTGAGCAATCGGGGGAGAGAAGGGCCTTAGTCAGGGAGGTGACCAAGAACCCAATGGTCACTCTGTCAGAGCTCCAGAGGTCCTCTGTAGAGAGAGGAGAACCTTCCAGATGGACAACCATCTCTGCAGCAATACACCAATCAGGCCTGTATGGAAGAGTGGCCAGACGGAAGCCACTCCTTAGTAAAAGGCACATGGCAGCCCGCCTGGAGTTTGCCAAAAGGCACCTAACGGACTCTCAGACCATGAGAAACAAAATTTTCTGGTCTGATGAGACAAAGATTGAACTCTTTGGTGTGAATGCCAGGCGTCACGTTTGGAGGAAACCAGGCACCGCTCATCACCAGGCCAATACCATCCCTACAGTGAAGCATGGTGGTGGCAGCATCATGCTGTGGGGATGTTTTTCAGCGGCAGGAACTGGGAGACTAGTCAGAATAAAGGGAAAGATGACTGCAGCAATGTACAGACACATCCTGGATTAAAACCTGCTCCAGAGCGCTCTTGACCAAAGACTGGGGCGACGGTTCATCTTTCAGCAGGACAACTACCCTAAGCACACAGCCAAGATATCAAAGGAGTGGCTTCAGGACAACTCTGTGAATGTCCTTGAGTGGCCCAGCCAGAGACCAGACTTGAATCCAATTGAACATTTCTGGAGAGATCTTAAAATGGCTGTGCACCGACGCTTCCCTTCCAAGCTGATGGAGCTTGAGAGGTGCTGCAAAGAGGAATGGGCGAAACTGGCCAAGGATAGGTGTGCCAAGCTTGTGGCATCATATTCAAAAAGACTTGAGGCTGGAATTGCTGCCAAAGGTGCATCGACAAAGTATTGAGCAAAGGCTGTGAATACTTATGTGCATATAATTTCTGTTTTTTTATTTTTAATAAATTTGCAAAAACCTCAAGTAAACTTTTTTCACGTTGTCTTTATGGGGTGTTGTGTGTAGAATTCTGAGGAAAAAAATGAATTTAATCCATTTTGGAATAAGGCTGTAACATAACAAAATGTGGAAAAAGTGATGCGCTGTGAATACTTTTTGGATGCACTGTAAGTTGAGTGACTGTGCTGGGTGCTTTTATGTTACCATTAGCCATCTATATGTGTGGTTTTGTTTTTATGTCATGTATACGTAGTACAATGAAATTTTCTTTTATATCTTCTCAGAATTATAACGTCCCAACAAGGGCACACACAAACAAAATAAGAATACAGTGCATACAAGAGATACAATATATACCATTACATACAATAAATATGGGCAAGTACATTTTTGTTTGTATGTTGTCATTCAAACTGTCGTCTTTTGTTTTCTTGGGAGAAAGTAGATAATTTGCATTCCTTGTGAAGCAGACAGATACTACAAATTCTCTCAGTAGATTATTAAAGATGTCTTTAAAGGCGTCAGCTAATTCATAGCCACAGGTTTTTAAAACACTCCCTGAAATTCCATCCATTCCATTTGTCTTATGAACATACAACTCGTGCATTGTCAGATCTGCCAACTGTATTTTATACTTCCTGAAAGTTACACTCTTCTGGATGAAACTGAATGTTGCATAATGTCATTCAATCAAACGGAGGGCATTTCATTTACTTTGCAGTCCATCTAACTTATTTTCCAAAACAGACAATGTTCTGAGATGTTGATTTATGAAAAAAATATTAAGCTATCTGTAAACTTCATACATTTCTGACTGTTTCACTTTCATAAATGTCTGCTCAACCTGTATGAGGCTTTTGTGACATTTTGCCTTTTCTTCCCCAGACAGTATTTTTGATCTACTTGCATGAAATTGGGCCCAGTAAATTCCTGCTGCTTTTTCTAGGTCATGACATTAGGAGTTACTGGATGGAGTTTTACTATATATTTGACACTGGCTTTGTTCTCATATACTCTTTGACCTGACCGTTTACTTGTAAAATGTACTGGCAAATTTCAGGGACACATAAAAGAAACTGAGTAGGAAACCAAACAAAAAAGCAACCTTTGCAAATGCTTTTGTAGCCTTTTCCAGCTTTATGCACCCCTGCTGTTCATCTAAGGTCCTCTGATATTTCTTTTGATCGGGGCAGGATTCACCTCAACAAATCTTTCTTAACAAGAGCAGACTCTGTCAGCACCCAAACAATGCATGTTTTTTTTTTTTTTTTTTTTTTTTTATATATATAAATAGGTCAGGGCACCTCCAGTCTCATCACTTTGATTGGGCAAGCAGACTCCAAATATCTTTTGGTAAACTCGCAGACACTGTGGGTCATAGACTTTCCAATGTTTAAACTGTGTGTTCATCATTGACAAGTAGTAGTACAGCTGGTTGTGTCGTTAATTTAAGTAGTTTGTGATCAGACCACTTGGTTATGAGTGAGTAATGTAGAACTCAAGAGTGCTTGCAAAACGCTTACAGGCTTTTTTGGAGCAACTGTAAATAATGCTCTCTGTGCTGTACAATCTGACCTGTGTTTGAGTTTAACAGACCCTAGCATAGTAACAAAGTTGTCTCGTTTTAATTTGCTACAGCTGCATTGGTGTCAAGTAAAATGTCTATTCTTAAGAGTGCTGAAGTTGGCACAAATATATAGGGTGGTCCAGATCTAATTATGCAATTTTCATTGCGGTATAACTTAAGTATATTACATAGAAAATCACCCCAAAAATCCTGGACCATCGACAAGTGTGCGAACTGATGACATGAACAATAGTCTTCGTGCCCAACTGGAATCGTCCCCGCATAAATCAATGTCATCCAGACGATCTGGATCTGCATAATTAGATCTGGACCACCCTGTATATATGTGTGTGTGTATATGTGTATATATATATATATATATAT
>JANRMT010062823.1:14605314-14653332 GCA_026402145.1 Polypterus bichir lapradei
CTCAACATTCTTAATGTTAAACGACGGTCTGATCTCACAAGAGTGTTCACATGTTCGATGTTTTCATTAGTTTTCGAAGTTGAAGGCCTCCCTGAAAAACTTGAGCAAAGCAACCCCAACCCCACCTGAAACCTTTGACACTTTTAGTTCAGGTGATCCTTCAGCCACAAAGCAAAGCAACCCCAAAGCACTAATTAAGCTTTTATAATTTACTTCCAAGTTGGTGCTGACAGTCAAATGATGTGGACAGCACTTGTTTTTTGCCATATTGGTACAGGGTGTGGTGTCACAAAATGTGGGTATCTCACTGACTTCACTTTTATATTTTTTAATTTAATTTCTTCACTGGTCTGTGTTAAACTTTCAGTCCAGAAGGTCCTTCTGCCCTTAATCATTGTTTTTAAAAACATTTCTCGCTACAGCATAATTTACACAGGTAATTGCTAACAAATTTTAGGCAAGGTAAAACAGTGGTTTTCAATTTTAACACTGCAGATTCAAAATTTCAGTAACTCTATGACTCAAATGACGGCATAGTCAGTGTCTATATAAGGTTTGTATGTATATGTGATTCAAGCTTTCTTTCCACATCATATATGTATACAAGTTTTTTTTTGTTTAGGTAATGTGCATTTACCCAGTATGAGCAGGTGTGAGTGGCGTTGTAAATGTGTGCCTAAAAGCTAACTAAGCATTGAACAAGGATTGAATAGTGACTCTTTGAAATGTTGAAGGGAAAAGAAAGTTTAGGATTGTTTGATATTAATTCGCTTTTATTAAAATTTAAGTGTTGTAACTTGGTATCTAGTTAGTGATGTTCAGTCCCGAGGCTTCCCTGTGACTATAGGTTATTTTACCTCTAATTGATTTCATTGTCTAATCAATGTTTTCTTTTTTTATATTCAGAAAAGCTGCAGTAGTATGAGAATTATATTTCTAAGAATTTTCTTTCCCCCATAGCTTTAAATGCTTAACTCCTTTTTGTTGTTCATCTTTTTATTCACATTTGATGCACTTTTTTAACTGTGTTTATTGTATTTAAATACTGACATGTAACACTAACCTGAACAGACACATTCGCAAGGGACACTGAATGCTAAAGGGCCACGGCTAATTCTGTCTTATCCATTTGTGTACTTGTGCTTCGGTTACATGTAGCTCAAATAGGTCAAAGCATACTTGAGGTTATGCTTTCATTTGATTTTAAAAGAATCTGCTATATAAGAAAAAAATACTAAGGTCTCCCTATCTAGTTCCTCAAATTGGTCAGTTTGGCTTTACTATGATTGGTCCATGTGAATGTGGTAATGAAATGAAAGAAGAGATGTGTGAAACACATGAGGAGCAGTAAGGTCATAGGTGGCACGCTGAGAGCGTCATTTTCAGTGACAAAGTGCAAAATCAGAAAGGAGGCAAAAAAGGCACCTCGAAAAAATAATGGCAGAGTCTGAGAAGCAGGCTTTATGGGAACGCGCTTGAGAGAGGGCCCTCCGGTGAAGATATTCACATACACACGCACATACACGTGAAAATACAGAAGGAAGGTGCTGACATGTAGGGCAAAAGATAGCAAATACTTTTATTTATTGTGTTACCTGTCTTTGAGAGGTACTGTGGCTAGTTATACACAAAAGATAGCATAGTGCACATCAAAACAACATAACATAAAATACAGTAAGAAGCTATAAACAGGTATCTACCAAAAAGCTATTTCTGAGTATCCTAAAGATTTGGTTTGTTTGAGAAAGCAGTAGAAATTTCTGAAAGCAGTTTGCCTTCGTAGACCAAATTCTTAATTGACTGGTATATGATGGTTCCTGTTGATTTGTGGCATCGTGTCTGTTTTTATTTTTTGACTTTTTTATTCTTGCACCGATTTTAAATTGTGGAATTAAAAAAAATTATTGGGTGAGACAGAATGTTATTACACATGTGTACACTCTCACCCATATCTTTCATTGTCTGTCAATTCTCCAGGCATCTAAGTCTTAATAAGTAGTTTTCAGTTTTACTACATTTTGGAAAGTGTTGCTTTATTTATTTCAAACCAGTAACGGCGTACTGCACATTAATGTGCAGTGAATAAACTTGACTTGAGCATTTATAGTTTTCTTCCTCTTTCTTTGTACGTTTTAGCATTCGTTTGCTCAGAGGTTGATGTGCTTGCTGCTTCCTGAGCAGCTCTTTTCTCCACCCTAGCCGTCCGCTGCTTCTCCTCTTCTTTTGTTGGCATCTTTTTGTGTTACAACTGATTACATCAGTGTTTGTGTTGCAATTACTTAGTATGTTCTCCTTAATTTTTTACTTAAGGTGGCACTTAAGTCTTCGATCTGCCTCAAGAATGATTTAAGATATGAAGAGGTAGGGGAAGGGACAGCGAAGGTGGTAGGGAATGAGAACGGCACCCGTACGCATGCTCCCTGCTGGCCGCTGCCAAGAGTTGATTCTACAATATAATAAAAATAAAGAGAGGAATAACCTTGGAGGTCAATCATCCATCACCCCAAAAGCGGGTAGTATACGTGATGTAGTATATGTGTACCAAATTTCGGGTCAATAGTTCAAATGGTTTACGTGCTATAGGTGATTTAAAATCCTGGACAAACGAACAACCATGGGACTGCATTATATATAAAGATAAATTCATATTGTATTTACTTCTTTTATTTGTTGTTATGCTGCCACCTTGATTACCGAAGACATTGCTGTGCATTGTTGTAGAGTTAAGTCGGGAGATTTCCAAGACTGTATTTTGAAAGATATGTGTGCTGCACTCTCAATTGCAAATTCATTTGTCTCTCATTCTACAGACTGTGAGCATTAGATCTCATGTCATTGATTGGTTAATTTATTTTTTTCACTTAGGGTTTTTCAAACTCATTTTGCTATGTGAATGATTTGCAGAGTGTCAGCAAAATAAGTCTAAACCTGTCACTTTCTACTGGTTGGATGGAGTAGGGATTTTTTTTTTCTTTTGGTTGAAATATGCCATATGAACTTAATTTTTTTTTGGTTGTCAGATGAAAATCAGCAGTATGTATATTTTGTAATCTGAAAATGTTATTTAGGCATATTCTGCAATTATTGGAAAGCTGGCATTTGAAGTGTTTTTATTATTTAAACATTAAAACCTGGATTGTAAGACCAGACACAGAGTAAATCAATGACCATTTCAGTGTACAGTTTCATAGTTAAAGGTTTTTTTGGCTTGAAAGTGTGAATTTTGTTTTCTCCTTCTTTTGTATGCACAGTATAACAGTATCAGCATGAAATTGTAATATGTGTGCTTTGATATAACTAGCTCTTTTGTATTTCATATGCCTTATGTGATCATTATCTGCATGAATTTTGGTTACATTTTTTTATACTGTTTCCATAGTTGGTTTTTGTAAGACACATGCACAGTTTAAGGTAAATATTTTATGTTGGCTTTTCGGAATAGCTTCAATATATGGAAGTGATGTAACTAAAACAAATTGTTTTGTGTAATTAATGACACTTTGCAAAGTTTTCTTGTTTAATATTTTACGTGTTAGTCTGACTTTTTTTTTTTTTTTTAATTTACATTAAATACGTTTTTTCATTTGTTTGCAAGTCTGTCTTATTTCTTTGCCTTAGTGCTATGAATTTGTAACAAGACTGAATTGGGCTTTTTTTTTTCTTGCTGCTTGTATATTCTGAAGGCAGTGGAAAAAGTGTGAATTAAGCAGTTCTTGGATAATAATTCACAGCTTGTTCAGATCTATAAACAAAAGGTAGTCTAGTATGCCTTATTTGTACCTGTAGGCAAGGAATAACCATGGAAAATGCAATGATGATAATAAAACTGAATATCTCAAGAGTTTCTCAGTTCACAGAAATGTTTGTCACTGATGCCATATAAATGATCTGTTGATAGTCACTGTTGCTTTTATTTGTGTTTCAGATCTCCTTGTTGATATGCTGGGAGTCTTGGCAAGCTACAGTATCACTGTTCGTGAGCTTAAACTCTTTTTCAGCAAACTGCAGGGAGAGAAAGGACATTGGGTAAATAACATTTTTATTATTCAGCTAACCACTTTAGATAATTCTAATATGATTGTAGTAAAAAAAAAAGGTTTCTTTTTCCTTAATAGCTTTACCCTCAACCAGTGCTTATTCTATGAGCCAGTAAAGGGTAACTTGTGTTAAGTTATCAGGCAATATATCAAAAGTAGTCAAGCATATTGTGATTTATTATTAAAGTGGGATTGTACATCTAAAACATCTATTTATGTGCTGTCACTGGTTGTATTTAAATATTTAAAACCATTATCTTCCATCATGAGCTCATTTGCTACAGTTTAGTTTCATTAAAATGCATTCTGTTTGGAATCAATAAACTAAGTAGAAATGAGAAGGAATAATCTGATCTGTGCCAGGCTTGGACTGTCTGGTTTTGTTCCTGTAGTTTGGCAGTTTTGTATGCTAAACAGACAGGATAAGGAAGAACAAGTACAACTCCTCCCCCAGTATAATTAATAAAATAGCCATGGTGAATTTCAGTGACTTGGTTTCAGGTGGCATGGCACATATTTTATGTGTTTTAGGAGTTTACAAGGTACTTGTAAACCTGTTATTGTTTGGGTCTAGGAAATTCATATTAATTTTTAAATTCACTATTACTTTTGGGTCTTTCTGTAGTGCCTGGATTTAATGTATTCCAATCCATTGTGTCTGATACAAGGATGCAAAGAAAAACTAGTTGTAGCAAATGTAGGGCCCTATGGAATCAGTTTTATTTTTTCACAAATTCTGTTTTTTTTTTTTTGATTTTTGATTTTCACCGTTTTATTTTTCCTTGATTTGCATTTTTGGGTTTTTACATTTTTTTTTTTTTACTGTAAGAAAGTAGTAACAGCTACAACAAAACAAACATATATGAAATGGCACTTTACATTCCTTTTAATAAAACTGCACACTAGCACAACTGAACCTTATTTTGCAGTTCCATTCATCCATCCATTTTCCAACCCACTGAATCCGAACACAGGGTCACGGGGGTCTGCTGGAGCCAATCCCAGCCAACAGAGGGCACAAAGCAGGGTGCCAACCCACCGCAGGACACACACAAACACACCCACACACCAAGCTGACACTAGGGCCAATTTAGAATCGCATCCACCTAACCTGCATGTCTTTGGACTGTGGGAGGAAGCCGGAGCGCCCGGAGGAAACCCACGCAGACACGGGGAGAACATGCAAACTCCACGCAGGGAGGACCCGGGAAGCGAACCCGGGTCTCCATCATATATTAATGTTTAGTAGGAAGAAACAAAAAAAAAAAATTAAACCATGCAACATAAAGGAGCAGTATCTTTGTACATAAATGAAAGGAAAAGCTGATGTGTATTTTGAAATTAAACCAGCCTAACAAGAACAATCAATCTTCAACGCATTACTTTGAGTAGAACTAAAATTATGAGCATGTCAAACATAGACAAATAATGAAAAGTATGTCCACACACTGGAAGACCTTTCAAGCAGAGCCATGCCTTTGAATTATAGACAGAACTCTTGATCAATGAATAAGTGTGAAAGGCAGGTCTTTAATTTAAAAGTATGACCCTGTATGATTGGACTTCCTATTTGTGAACTTTTTTACAATATTGTTACAATAATTTTTATAATAATACATGTGTTTTGCACATTGTGAGCATACAGTTGGATGAGTTGATATCTGGAGTATGTGACGTGAGCACCATGAGATTTTTCATGGGCATTTTGACACTGTTTGCTTTTGGCAAGCATTGTTCACAATGGCTTCTGTTTTGTGAGAAACGTTATGTCCATTCTCCAATTAAACGTTTTTCTTGTCCATCACTACAATCTACATGGGGAAAGTAACATATTAAAAAAATACAATTTTTGGTTAGTACTCCCTTAATTAGAAAAACAATGCGTTTTCCGGTTTCCTGCAGGCACCAACCTCTGAAAAGGTTTAAGAGATTCACACGGGCACACCATTCTCATTGTATTTACTGTGACTTTTGAAGTAAAGGATATACAGTAATCCCTCGCTATATCGCGCTTCGACTTTCACGGCTTCACTCTATTGCGGATTTTATATGTTAGCATATCTAAATATATAACGCAGATTTTTCACTGCTTTGCGGGTTTCTGTGGACAATGGGTCTTTTTACTTCCGGTACATGCTTCCACAGTTGGTTTGCCCAGTTGATTTCATACAAAGGATGCTATTGGCGGATGGCTGAGAAGCTAGCCAATCAGAGCACGCAGTTAAGTTCCTGTGTGCTGATTGGCTCAGTGACGGAGTGTCGAATTCGATTGCGCTGCATTAACCAGGAAGTCTCGTCTCGCTCATTCAGCATCAACGTTTTTTGCTGTGTAAAGAGTTAACTTTTGTGCTCTTTTGTGTTTCTTTGTGCATAGTCAAGCCCTTCGTTATGGCTACAAAACGATCTGTCTATTGTAATGGCTGTAACATGTGTGATATCAGAGATGCTCAATATCTTCAAAATAATATTTAGGTTTTACTGTATATAAACAGTGTGTTTACATACATAATTTCAATGAATCTTACCTAATATCTAAGAGAATACAAAGGGTTTATGCTGTATAACTGTGCGGCAAATGTTTATAAGAGTGTGGGAGAGTTTATAAGGGCTTAAAATATCTAAAAATAACCATATGAACATATGTTTTTACTTTGCGGATTTTCACCTTTTGCAGGGGGTTCTGGAACGCAACCCCCGCGATAACGGAGGGATCTCTGTACACTGTTTGCATAATTTTTTAATTCCTTGTACTGTGGAAGCTCAAAGTTTATGTGGGTAAAAAATGTTTTCCTAACCAGGGCACAGTTATCTTACAGTTGGCCCCTGCAATGTGTAAATAACTATGCTTCTTTATGTCTAACTTATTTATCTGTAAAATCCACTAACAGAGTTGCAATTGGTCCTGTCAGGAAAAGTATTTGCAAATGTCTGAATTTATTAATATTTCTGTTTTTTGAAAAGTAGTAGTTATATAGCATATGAGATCTTAGAGGTATCAAGTTTTTTAATGTATCGTAATATAAATTAAATATATTATGGGTTAACATTTTAATACTGGCTTGTAGAAAATCCTAAATTGAGTTTCAGTAAATGTTTTCTTTATTGTTGATTTTTCTTTAGCAATGATTTTTTTTTTTTCCCCCTCTAGCCTCCGCATGCTGTGAAGTTGCTTTCTGTGTTGAAGCATATGCCACACAAAAATGGCCCTGATTCATTTTTCAGCTTTCCTGGGAGGAGTGCTGCAGTAAGCTTTCTTTTCCTGTCATGTTCACAGTTTTCATAGCTTGTCAACAGGGTGGTTAAAAGCTCTTCATGTTTGTGTCTAAGATAGGAACTCGGGGAATTGAATCTTAGGCATTTGCGACCTTAACAGGAATTAAGCAGGTTTGATTTGAAAATGTAGTGTAATGCACTTGGCTTGAAAAATAAAGTGAGGAGATGTCAGCGGATTAGCCTTGGAAAAGCAAACATAATGTTGAACCCTTTTTTATTTAGCATTCCTAACAAGTGGCGGATTGCATGTATTTCTGAACAGGAACCTTCCGCTTACAATAGACATTGGATAAATACAAAAACAGCAGTAGAAATCAACCATTACCTTTTTTGTCATATGTGAATATTAATTAAAAATACAGAAATTTATTTAAATCTGACCACTAAAAAAATGATCACTCTATGAAATCCAAATGAAATGAATATAATTATATGTCCATTATTATCATGGATGTTCATCGATCCAGCAATGATGCTGTCCATCCATTTGTCCATCTCTGTCAGTCCCCTTCCTGTGTGGGGCCAATTTGAAGAAGGCAAACCACAGGGTACGATGGGCAAAGGAATTGTCCCCCAGGTACAGTAGGTTGGTTTCAGTGGTGATGTCTTGCCACTATTCTCTCCTCTTGTTGATGGATCCGTTTTTGTTCGAAGTGACAGAAACCTTCAATTACGGTCCATTTCCAAAGCGCACGATCCCCAGAAAGTGTCTCAAACTGCTTATGTGATATGGAGAAGGTGTTGAAAAAATGCTTAGAGTAGTCTTTTCAGCTATTTTACTGGCCTCCTTGCAGTTGGGTTCCTATGGCAAGTTCGCTATACGGGACTTTCTGGGAAAGCTGAGATTCATCCATGCAGATAATGTGCCCAGTCAAGCAGAAGACATGGCTGGGCAGCATGGTCTCAGTGCTGGTTGACGAGCACTGTTCCAGAATTTTAGTGTGTGGAACCCTGTCCTCTCAAGTAATGCCAAGGATCTTGTGGAGGCAGTGGATGTTGAATGCTTCTAGTGTGCGGAGATTTGCTTGTGGTAGAGGATTCAAGGCCTCATAAAGGAGTGTTGATATACATGCAGTGTGATAAATCACAATCTTGGTTGCCATCCAGAGATTTTGTGTAGGTAGCCAAATGCAGAGGAGGCTAGTTGGAGACAGTTCGCAATTTCCTCAGCCACAGTGGCATAGCTAGATATTAAGCTTCCAAGTTAGGGAGGAAGTATTGTGTTTTCCTCAGTGTGTTGTTGCCAGTCTTGATGTTCAATAGATGATCTATGTGTCTGGAAGGCAGTCTGAAGGTTCAGCCTCTTGAAGGAGCTGATTTCCTGGCCTATCCAGGAATAAGGCTGAGTGTAAGGACTCAACAGTCCTCTGAAAGCTTTCCAGATGAAGAGCTTCGTAGGCTGAAAAACTTTTATCATGCTCACGAAATGCAGAAGAATGGTATCCAATATATGCATATACCTGTTTAGCCCATGGAAACAATTTGCATGTTGCTAGACCTGATAAGTTGTTGTTTTGAGATTGAGAAATATTGACTAATTAGTACTAATCAAAAGAAACACAAAAGTATATTTCGCAGAAGTAGTTAATTAATTAAGGATAGGTACAAAGTATCTGTGTAGCTTATACTGAGCAACAAGTGGTGTAAATCCCACCTTATATCCCTGAAAAGGATCTAGTGTTAAGGAGGCTTGGTTATGCAAAAGGCAGCATAATCAGAGATATTTAGTTATGCATTGTTAATTAGAAAAGCAGCTTTTAAGGTTGTCTTCCAAGCATTTTGCCGAAATTACTTTTAATGAAAAACAAGATTTTAATTGGTGTATTCTTAAATGTGTTTTTTTTTTTTTTTACCAGAAGAAAAAAAATCTTATTAAATGTAACAAAATTGTAAATATCAAAATGTCAACATAATTACAATAGGAAAGGTATGTCTAGAGTCCATTGCTGTACTGATGCAGATTTAGCAAACATCCTTCAAGTGACATGTTTTGAAACGGTCACCAATGCATAGTCTGATGTCGCAGTCGGTATAGTATAAGTGTGTTTCGTTGCGCACTTTTCCTTGTAATATTTTTTTCAGTTGCTTGTGCACGACTGGGTAGAATGAGAGTGCCTGATCCACATGATCAAGGTGCCCCATGTGGTGGTGTAGGCACCACAGTGCAAGACTTAGTGACTTCTACATTTCTCCTGAAAGGAATGACAGTTACTGGATTTTGAGCAGTGCTTAGTGGGCTAATGTTTTTCTTGTCTCTCTGCTTGAAAGCAATAATTTTTCCTTCTTGATGCATGGCAAACATTCAGACGACTGAATTCACTAGGAATATCACGGTGGTTTGGTTGTACAGTGCCCGATGCATCATTTCACTGTCTGTGTCAATGTTTGATGACCAATTCACATTGTCATCACTATTCCTTGATTAAATTAATGATTCAGTTTCAGATTTTCTAAACCTGGCTTTAAAGCTTCTCGTTTACATGTCATTATGTTTTGGTTGAAGGCTCTGTCCCACTCAGTTATTTGTGCTTTGCACGGTGAAGCGGATCATTAAAGACCAAAAGTCACCCCAATTATGACTCTTAACTGAATGCCTAACTGAAATTACATAGATATCTGAGCCTGAGGTCAATAGTTACTCCCCTCCCAAACAAAGGCTTCTCTTGCTAGTTTCTTACCTGGAAGTATTGTAGCTTCTTGCTTCTGAAATACAGTCATCATTGGTAATTGATTCCACTGCTTCACACATTTCGAATTGTCTAGTCCTCTATTCATTGTGAGATGCGAATGTTGATCATATTTCCTAATTGATAAATAATTCCTTTGATATCTTAAACACTTTTAGTCATTAAAAACAGAGACACTACTTAATTATTGAGCAAGGTAAATTTTACAGAACAGATTTTATTTATTCATTATCCATGTAAAAGTTTATTTTAATAAGTGTATGTTATAATGTCTTTTCAGGTTGCTAAAAAGCATGTGATATATTTTTGTGTAGCTATAGAATCATAGCATTAAGCTCTTAACTGAGTCATATATGTAGCATGTTAACTCTCTGGCTGGCAGCAGAACGGCCATCCTGATTGTGCCAGTGTTACAGGATGGCTCCAAGATACTGTACTTATTGACTGCAACTTGCAATGTTTGTGTAAGACATGTTACCAATGTAATTGATTGGATTATTCATTTTAGGGTTAGGGTTAGGGTTGCATTAATTGCACAAGGTTAATTATTAACATTATTATTTCTTACTCTTCACATAATTTTATTGAATTTATTACCATGGATTTTCAGATTATATTTTCTTTTAAGATTGTGTACTGTTTGGGTGAAGGGATTGCACACTTTTATCCAGCTTAATTGTTTTTAATATTGCAGATACACCATTATGGTTTACTGTATGTTTTGTAATGAAGAGAGATGTTCTTGTCATTATTAATTCTTTATCAGTTTGGAAGTTAATTGTTTTTTAATTCTTTTTATATTGTTGCATTGTGTTTTTCCATTCACAAACTTAGTACATTCTCACATTATGAAAAATATAAAATTAAATTTAAGGTATTACATGGTGTAAAATGTTTCATAACTTTATATGTAATGCTCTTCTTGTTCCTCCTCAGGCTATAGCTTTACCTCCCATTGCCAAATGGCCATACCAAAATGGATTCACTTTCCACACGTGGCTGCGAATGGATCCTGTTAGCAATATCAATGTAGATAAGGATAAACCTTATTTATACTGGTAAGTACTTCATAGAGGAGGTTGGTTTAATGGTAGTGGGTTAAAATAATGCTTCTGTATTTTGTGTCTTTTAAAATTGTTTTACGATGTCCTTTTTTAAGGTGTATGGTTCTTATAAATGCATTTAATAAACAAACACTTGCAGAATTTACCAGTGTAAGGAGAGTAAAAAAAATGAAAGTAGTTCAGTAATTACATTTTTAACAGAAAAGCAGCTGTTAGGATTTCTGGCAGTGTCTCATGGGATAATTTAAAATTCTGTTTGTTTGGTTTCAGAAATTAGCCAACTAGAAGCTGTTTGACTTTATATAAATACTCTTTTATCGGTGCCCAAAATGCTGTAATGAGCTGCATGACCTGTACACTTTTTAAAAGTTAAGAGTATGTACAGGATGTTTATTGCATGTTGTGTGTGTTGATGCAGTATTTCCTGTACAGTATGTATTACACACACACCCCACACAGCATCAATGTGTCTATCTGAACACTTTGAAAATATGTGCTTACATAAATCTGCAGGCATCACTCCTACTGCGATTAGTAGGGTCTACTGCTTCCAAACAAAATAAAGTGAAATAAAATATAGGTGTCACAAATAAATTAATCACCTCCTATGCAAATAGGAATTCTAAACTCCTATGTTTATGTAAAAAGAGAAAAAAGAAGTAAAATCTTCTTTTGAATATGTGAGTTACTTGAATTGATCAATTTGCCTAGTGGACATATATGTACAGTGATAATTTAATTTCATTTATCTCAGTTTAAGAGAAGATTGCATTGAACTTTTTACACAGCTCCCCGTAATTTTTTGTTGTAAAGAGTTAAGACACTGATCACTATCGCATCTGCATTAGCTTTGATGTTCTGTTAATTTAATGCTGTATAATAGTTTCTGTTTTTCCGTACTTGTGAGCGCTTTATTGTTAAATTGATACATGTAGCATACAAAGGAAAAGGTAAATGATTAATGGCTCAAGTAAGAAAAACCATTTACACTGAAGAAATGAAAGCACAATTATGGTTTTCTTTTTAGATTTGTTCTCTTTGTTACAGTTAATGCTTATATTTGCATGTAATATATATTGGAACTTTTACATTGGAAACGCTCTGAAACAACTGCCATGCAAATGAATGATGATCTATGTAAACAGTGTTTGTCAAGCTAGAAAATACATTATCCCCTTTTTCATCATATGCCTTTCATTTCTCATTGGTACTGAAAATGTAATTGCTTTTGTTAAACCACCAGTCAATGTTTGTTTTTTTGTTTTTTTTTTTTTCTTTCCGGAAAGTAAAATTAAACACATTTCTGTGAGCTATAATTGAAACTGCTATTATCTTTCCATTGTTCTCTTTTGGCAGAAGTTGGCAGTGTTAATTGGGTACATCCAGCAGACCCTTTACAATAATATTATCTTGGTTTCAAAAATCCAGTCTAAGCCTTTAAACTCCACTTAGTCTTAGATTCTTAGTATATTGGCATTTGTTAACATCTTCGAATAACATTTCAGGTTCGAGGTGTTGTTTTTTGTCTGGGCCAAATATGTCATATTTACCAGGGACCTAGAATTGAATCTGATGAAATTTGATCCATATGTGCAATTTTAATGAATCCACAGCTTGATCATGCCCTAAACTGATTACATCAAGCCATTTAAAGAATAAACAATTATTAAAAACCTTTGAGACTAAGGCCTTTCCTTACATAGAAAGAAACTGTTGGTTAAGATTAGTCTTAAGCATACCAAAGTAGTTTCTGTGCGAGAATACTGATGGCTATATTCTGTGTATTGGATGGGTTGCAAAGCAATTTCAAGTCATTCATTTCATAGTACAAGGGAGAGAATGGCAGTATAGGAGGAAAAGGCTATGTTTCCACTTAACTTGAAGATTCTGAAAAACGCCCCTAAGAATCCAGGTTTACATAAAGAGATCTAAAGACCTGTCTTGACAAGTTGAGGTTCCTCAGTTGACAATCAAAATAAATTAATATAATCTTTGATCATATGCCACCTGAACCAAATTTGGTAGACTGCTTGTATTTTTGATTTTTTTAATACATATTTTGTCAAACTGTACATTTTCTGTAGCTTCTTGTGCAGTTGATTTGTAATCCCTCCCACACACACAGACACAATCTTTCTTCTGAGGACCCTTAGAAGCTAACTTGAACCTGACATAGTGTGTTATCACTCATTTGTATTTTTCAAATGGAACTTAACACAACCTCACATCTTTAAGCAAGACTTAAGTTACTACTTTATTTGCTAATGATTTGCACCTTTTGTGGTATACCTGATGTGCACTCTGTTTTGTTTAGAAGTTATAAAACCAAGGGTTCTTTTACATAAGTTAATATTTATTTTACAATTTGTGTTTGTTTTGTATACATTTGAGTTGTTCTTACCTAATACTTTAAATTTGTTAGCCAAAAAAAAGTTTGAATTTGAAATGTGCTTTATATATTATTTGAAAAGTGAAAACTGTGTCATATAAAGGGGGATTTTCAAAGTGCTATATGCATGTAATATTTGACAAGTAACTTTAGGGGTTCATCGTGTGCACGTGCTGCATATTTACAGGAACATATGAGTTTGTGCATTGAATACAATGATGAAAAATGTTGCATATTTATAGATCTCGGGTTAACAACAAAGGGCCTGACACATGCATTATTCTGTTGTCATCAAAGTAGGTTTAGCTAGTTTTTCATGTTCTTTAAGGAAAGATCTCATTTTATTTTACTCATTATTTTGGCTATAGATTCTGGCAGCAAATGTTACACTAAAAACTGACAATGGTCAAATAACATGCAACTACCTTACAATATTGTTTTACAAGGATCTTGATTGCCTCCCCAGTAAACTGATACTCACTTCATTATATACCTTCTGACTGTAATGGACAACAGGTACCCAAAAAAATCCTGTTCTGCACGGGTTTCAGACTAATATTTTTCACTTTCTGTTAGAATTTCATACACTAAATACACACAACCAAGATAGCCTTTATTATTTTGAAAAAAAATTAAGATTAGTTTAAATAACACCTCGTTAAAGTATATTTATTTTTGCAACGATATGAAATATGCATTTATTTGTTTTTTTTTCTCTCTTACTAAAACTCCTAGTAATAATAAACAATTTTTCATATCAAAGTATTCCTAGCTGACAGTTGTAATTGCTTTTTTTTATTTACATTGCAATCCACTGTTGCATACTGTATTGATGTTACAATGGGAAATAATCAATTTGTACAAAAAGAAAACTTTGCTTATGATGCCTTTAATTTTTTTTATATAGTAAATGGTTTTGTACTTATAACTGCATAAGCATTTTTTTAAGTTTCTGTGAAGTGTGATTTAATTTACTGAACACAATGTCCAGATATTAAACTTCTTAAAAGTTTATTTTAATAAAATTGTGGTCTATTTAAAAAAAGAAATGCGATTACATATATTTTCTTAAGAGTATGCTGTCCAGCATGTTGTTTTAATTTACACACAAACTCCCCAAATGTCTGAAATATTAATGTAAATATGGTTGTTTTTAGTGTCATTTTTCTTTATTATCTTTAACATACATTTACTAGCATTTCATGCATTTCCTGTCAAAAGAAACTTCTGCTTCAGATATAATTAACAACAAAGAAAAATAGCAAAAGCCACCGAGTTGTCTCTAACAATCTGATTGTGCTACACCAAAACGAGAAACAAAGTTTGTGAAATCTGGATTCGGCACAGTGTTCTAACAAGTTAGTGCAAGCTTAAACCAACCAGTGTTGCTTTGCCATAGATTTAATGTTACACTTAAAGTCAGAAAGGCGTGCATTTTAACAGGTTTTAACATGTTTTTCTTTTAGGTTTTGCAACATTCTTTAAATTCAACCTAAGAACATTTTCATTGGAGATGAGCCAAATAATAGAGCTAATAATTTATCATGTCTGTTTAAATGCATAGTCGAATGTTTAGAAAATCCTGTTGACAGTGTTGCTGCTTAGGAATGCAGATCTTTACAGTGGTGGTTTACAGAGGAGACAGTTAAATATAGGCAGTGCAGTAAAGTCGCATACAATTTTATGTCACATCACAAAAGCAGAAATCATTGTAATTATTTTTCCCCCCTCTAGCACTGTTGCATATTTTACATGGTGAATGTTACAGCATCTTTGTCCAAAATCTGGCATTGTCTCTAAGTGAAAACATCACACACATTTGAAATGTATTTAACAGAGTTATTCAGTATAATATTGGCAAATATAAAGTTGTTTTCTTTCTTAGGCTAAATATTTGACTATCATACATTTAACACCAAAAACTGCATCAAAATGTTTCCCGTAGTTAAAGATCACTTGCTCTTACTGCTGTGGAGAATTTTGAAGAACTGCTTCAATTCAAATATGTCAGGGTTTTTGAATGTGAACTGGTCTTTCCCTATGATCTTGATATGTTTATCATCCTGACCTAGAGTAGTTCTTTAGAAAATGCCATTTACGTATGTATATTTATTTATTTATTTTACGTTCAACAGTTCTGGCATATACTTGTTTGTGTGTCTTGTGTCATTGTTTTGATCCTTGACTGGGCTCTGAGTAATCTTTTATTTAAAGATAAATGGCCTAATATTTTCCTGGAGATTTTGTGAATACCAAGATGAATGGATGGATCTATCTGTGATGGCAGCATAGTTTTACTGTCTACTTGCAGACCAAACACAAGCGTTACCTGGTAGGTAACCACCCATACAATCAGATTCTGATTCAGACTACGAATGCCATGAATGTAATTACCCCGATCTACATGCTGTCAAATAAACGAACCACACGCCATGGCGCAACGTAAAGAGGCTTCGCCTCTGACGCTGACATCCGAGGTTCGATCCCCGAGAGGGGGTGCTGTGAGTGTGTACGCCTGATGAGCCCAGAATTAGGGCGAAACACGTGTCTCATACTCTTTGCATTATTTGACAGTAAAACTATGCAACATTCTATGATCTGCTTCTTGCAACTGAAGAGGGCACCATGGCAGATGTTTGCCGACTTGTAGATCAGATTGTGATTCAGACTACGAATGCCATGAATATACTGTATATATGTATATATATCAACTCTGTTCAATGCTTGCATGGACTGGGTGTTGGACAAGGTTATGGGGTTATGCGCTGTAACAGTGCATTCTCCCCAACCTGACATGACCTGATGGTACAGTATACTGTATGTACATATATATGTGAATATATGTACAGTATATGTGTGTATATATGTAGTGTGTATTTAAATATATCTGGTATACAATATTATATTTTCATGTGCTTAAGCCTGTTTGTTTCATGTCATATAAAGAGTTTGCATCAAATATCTTGTTAACTTATGGTATTTTCCTTTCAGTTTCCGGACAAGTAAAGGACTTGGATACTCTGCACATTTTGTTGGAGGATGTCTAATTGTGACCTCATTAAAATCAAAAGGGAAAGGATTCCAGCACTGTGTTAAGTTTGACTTCAAGCCCCAAAAGGTATTTCAACATTCAGGGTGAATACAGATGGAATTGTTATTTCACATACCCTTGAAAAAAAATGTTTACATTTGCAATTCTGTGCTAAATAACTTGTGTGCCGATTGATTTTTCTAGCTTAATTCTTAATGCTTGTTTAAACATTTGCTTAAAAATCATCTTGAATTATGCAAAAGAGTCTAAAATATACAAAGAATGCTTTATTAAATAGGTAAACACAAGTTAGGGGTGGCCTCAAGATGTGTAAAAATATATACAAGTTTAGAAACATAGACAACAAACGAACACAAAAGTCTGTTTTGACTACTCTCTCAGTTGTTGTTCCCCCTCTACCCAGAGGAGTAGTTCACCCCTTTGTCTAGCTGTCAGATATCATTTAAGTTAACTTCTTACTTCTCTGTGCACAGTGTAATCTAGTTCCTTGTTCTCCTTGCAGTTGAGCCACTGCCTGCAAATCATATCTCATCTCTAGGCACAATGAGCTTGAAATAACTTTACACCATGTCCAGGGGTCATTTCTACAATCAGTTATAGTTTTACTTTTGCATTGAGGTCATCCGGTTAGAAATCCATTTAGCAGCCTTTGGTATTTCTGCATCCCTTAGTACTGAGTTATGCAGAAGAGGCTAATTTCCCTAAACAACCATTCTGTTCACTGTGTTCTCATCATCCTCGTCCATATTCCATTCCATCCCATCCTGGATTGTATGCTTCCCTGTATCAGTTAGCACATTGTAAGCATCCTTAACATCTTTTGAGTTGCCTACTATCTAGCATCCTGGGAAAGAAGTGCCTCTTCTTTCAGGGTTGCCATTCTCTTTTTTCTTCTAGTGAAAATATTTAACAATACACACCCCAAGACCCCCAGAATGCTCACTCTCCATAATTAAGCAGCAGAGAAAACACATTGCAAAATCTGTTGCAAATGCATAGAAATGTTATTGGTAAGTGCTGTGTTTCTTGAGCAAAAATGTTTTTCTTCATACAAGCATATGGTAGACAGTAGTAATTTCGGGACCTTACCAAACTTGACTTGAAGTTAATTTGGAGAAATTGGGTGAATTGAATAGTCTAACTTTATTGAGCTGAATAACATGTCCCCATGAAAATTGTTGTAATGCACTGACAACATATTTCCAAAAACACATTGACAGGCATCAATCACTGTTTTCCAAAATAGAATGAAAACCTCAGGGAGTGACCATCCTCCCCACTGAATAATGATGTAATGATCCTGACAAAAGTTTTAGCCAGTTTAAAAAAAACAAACAAAAAAAACACAGCTAAAATAACGAAGGAGTGGCTTCACAACAACTCTGTGACTGTTCTTGAATGGCCCAGCCAGAGCCCTGACTTAAACCCAATTGAGCATCTCTGGAGAGACCTAAAAATGGCTGTCCACCAACGTTTACCATTCAACCTGATAGAACTGGAGAGGATCTGCAAGGAGGAATGGCAGAGGATCCCCAAATCCAGGTGTGAAAAACTTGTTGCATCTTTCCCAAGAAGACTCATGGCTGTATTAGCTCAAAAGGGTGCTTCTACTAAATACTGAGCAAAGGGTCTGAATACTTAGGACCATGTGATATTTCAGTTTTTCTTTTTTAATAAATCTGCAACAATTTCAAAAATTCTTTTTTTTTGTCTGTCAGTATGGGGTGCTGTGTGTACATTGAGGGAAAAAATTAATTTAAATGATTTTAGCAAATGGCTGCAATATAACAAAGAGGGAAAAATTGAAGGGGGTCTAAATACTTTCTGTACCCACTGTATATCTCTGTATCATACATGCTTGGAAGTATTGTTGTCATGAAAAAAATAATTTTGAACTTTCAACAGAAAAACATGTTTGTTATCCCTAGAAGCTACTTTGAGCATTATTGGAAAGATGCCCACCTTTTGTGCTATTAAATAAATTAAATTAGTGGAAACTGTAACTTGAACATCTAAATATTTTTTAAGAAATTTATGGACAACTTTCACTTAGTCAAGAGTCTGTTAGATTTTGGATGAATTCTGCTTATTTAATCTAGATGTTTTTAAAGCCAATACCAATAGCATTCAAACAACTGTGGTAAAGTTCACAATTTTGCACATGAGTCTAATACTTTTAAGGACATTTATGAATTCTGAGTTCAATCCAGAGCTTTAGCTTCTAAAATTTAAATTTATCAAATGCAGTAATCACAGCAGCTGAACTGTAATTACAACAAAACATTGATTACTTTTGATAGCTTTATTATTACCAGTATGTCTGTTTGTAGCAACTAATAGTTTTGTTGGGTTCAGTTTTAGTTGAGAGTGCCAGTCCTAAGACCATCCAAGCTACGTAACAGAATATGCAGGTTTCTACTACTTATCTTCAAAATACGAATAATAGAATTAATATTAATTATCTTAGTTACAGGTGAATTGATGCATTAATTGTTCAGATTTAGGCTAAAAAGTAGCAAGTGCAAATATTTTATATTTTAGTTGCAATTAAAAAACAAAATGAATACATTTTAGTAGATTTGCTTTTAAAGATAAAAATTTGAAAAGTAAAGTTCTGTGGTATTACATCTTGCATATATTTTATAAAATTCATACTATATACTGTACTTATGTTGTAATTATAGAGAAAATCATGTGCTGGCCACATCAGATTTTTTTGTATATTAAAGATATCATGTAGAGTGGTGTTTAACTTATTACTTGAAGCATTTTTAATTGTATAGATTGTTTAAACATATGGTGACTAGAGTTCATTTTATATGCTTTGTCACATATCTTATATTTCAGTGGTACATGGTGACTATCGTACATATCTACAACCGGTGGAAGAATAGCGAAATAAGCTGCTATGTGAATGGGGAGCTTGCCTCATATGGTGAAATCACATGGTTTGTCAACACAAGTGATGTAAGTATGAGGTTTTATTTGATTGAGATAAATGCTCCTGTTTGTTAACTTTAGATATTCTGACATTAGTAGTATGTTTAAATACTATAAGAAAGATCTATTCATATGCTAGGTTTCTATGAAAGTCATTCTGAAGAATACCATTTAATGCCATGTAACAGCAGCATCAGATGTCATCTAACACAGTCTAACAAAGTTAAAGTATAAGCGTAACTGATTTTTATAGCTAATATAGTGGAATGCACTGCATTGTCAGGTAAACATTTACAAGTTGGGCATCCCCTTCCAAATAAGCAGGACGTGCGATCATTGATTTTATGAAGATTGGTTTTACTAATGAGTCATTAATACTGTGTTCCCAAATTATGCCATACATGTAATTGGAGTAGTTGGTGTTATGGTAGCTGAGTGTTTAGTGCTGCTGCCCTAGATATCCAGAAAACTGAATTTGAATCCTGCTGGTAATTTTGTTTATGAAGTTTACTCTTTTTTTCCAATCCATGTGTGGGTTTTTCTCTTGGTACAATGGTTTCTTACTTGCATCTCAAAGCTGTGCAGGTTGGGTTAGCTAAAAGATCTGCAGTGCCTTGTCTTCTTTTCTCTAAAATCCTACAGTTTGAATAAATGGGTTTAGTATATGTCTGGAGCAAATACAGTATATTTTTGAGCAAAAATAAAGCAGCTGTTAATTCCCAGACATATCAATGTCTGAGAAAATGTCTGGGGGGCAAAAAAGGAACAATTTTTTTTTCTAAAATTTAACCGTCCTAAATAATAGCAGAATGTGTTGTAAATTACGGAAGGATGCAAAGATTTTTTCTTTATTCTTTGTTAGTACTGTACACATTAAAATGACACGATCAGTCTGTTGTGGTTTTTAACTTTACACTTTGTCAGACATTTAAAAGTAAGTAAAATATGGAGAGAAATTTTAGTTGATGAGGATAAAGATGCTTTCTTTAAATTCTACATTTTGTTAAGAGCTTTCAAAATCACAGAACATCAGCAATGAAATACCACAACTGTGAAAGATCATTGCAGCAATTTATATGGAGATTGAACACAGTATAATGACTTGTATCCTGTGAAAAGCAAATACTAAAAATGAAGATGCTGTTAGGAAGTCGCTGCAATCTGATGGCATTCATCTACTGAAGTGTATTTTTTTTTCCATTTGTTTAAAACTGAACTTTACTGCAAATTCTTTTTCATTTTATACAATTTGAGAAAAATAAAGAACAGCAGCACTATGATGAAGTGGTGAGCTCGTTAACTGTCAGAACTTGGATAACATTTTGATGTGTACTTCCTTCTGTATGCTTCATTCGATATGTCTGATTTCCTCCTCCAGTCCAGTTATATGGGTTGGTGAATTGCTTCATCTTGAGAAAAGTGCCTTATAAATACTTACATTAAATGAGGATTATACTTGGAAATACTAATAACGAATTGAAGTTGGTTTTGTTACATGATAGTACTAATTGCACCATTAATGTCTGCAACACCAAGGTGCTGGTCATAGATCTCTTGAAGAGAGTGAACACCTTTAATTTTCTTGTAGTGCCCACCTGTGAAAACTGAAAATGGCACAACAAATTTTGGGTATTGTCAAGAATACCCTTAGAATACCCTTAACATTCTCAGTTTATACAATATGGCTTTAATTTCTTCGTCCATTCTCACTAACCTCTGTAGATGCATCGTAACGTCCATCTTCACGGGATCCATAAAATCATGGTATGGCACCTACTTAACTGAAGAAATTAATGCACTGCAGAGGGTCTTGATTGCAGCACAGAATGTTACATTAATGTTTTCTGTTCAGGGCATACAACACACATTTCTTCAGAAAGTCAGTCTTATTCAAGACTGCAGTCACCTTTCTCATTTCTCTCTTCTGGTACATGACCATTTGTAGACCAGTAGGTTCAGAGAGTCTGTCCACAGGTCAAAAGGCTACTAAATATGTAGTCATAATAACAAACATTGTATGTGTTTTATGTATGCGTGTGAGTGTGCAGACTAACTCTTAGGAACTTGTCTTGTGATTCTGTTGTGGCTTTGGGTTTGACAAGTCTATTCCTGTCAGTTTCCACCAGTTCGTTTGGTAGGGTAGGTAACTATTCACAGCCACCTTTTCTTTTTTGCAAGTTCTCCAAAGGAAAGATCAACACTTTGATGGGTTATAATGGTCTGTCTTCCTTTAATTGTCTTTTTCTCTCCATTATGATAGCAATCTACAGTACAGTGCAATATTGTCCAAATAAAGTTTCTTAAGGTGTTGCAACACGGTTTTTTCCAACAATTCTATTAATCAGACAGAGGTCTTGTAAGTAATCAAGCCTGTGGGGTTTGTTTACATCAGTTTCCAAGGCTTAATTAAATTCCATTGCTGCAGAAAAACTGTATGTTGTTAACCCATTACTTGTTCCCTGATAAAAGATTTTTTTGTGTAACTCTAAAAATTAGATTACTTTTCATTTTTTTTATCCTAATCTTGCAATTTTGTTTACCCTATCTATTGTCTGCCTGGCTGCCTGCCTGCAGATCAAATGCCATTAAAGCGAATACTGAAGTAACACAATTTCAGAATAATGACTATTTTAGTGCTGGCCTAAAGAAACATTTGTACGACATCATGTTAAACAAAATTTGTTTTAAAGAAATTAAATTTTTTTAATAGAAATGCATTAATGAAAATACAGAATGAAAACGAGACGTTAGATGAAGAAGGCGGCGCGATTCTGGATGCTTTTGCCACGTCATTTTTCTTCATTTCCGGAATCATCTTTTTTTCAGGATTGTTAAGTTTTCTTTCAAAAACTGACACTGATTCTCACCTTTTATATTCATCTCAAAGAAAACTTTGTGAAACGCTGTGAACTCAAAGTGCAGTATCTGCACGCGACACAGCTACTTACGCGGACACTAGGTGGAGCACAGAATCAGAATTCAGCTATGTGTATGGTGTTGCGCCTACACTCTCACCGAGCCTCGAAGTTAGTATAAAAGTCAGTGTGCTGGTATGGAAGTCTGTATTGTTGTCTGAATATTGATCTAGCAACATTATATACCGGATGCCTTTTCTGACATAACCCTCCCCATTTATCCGGGCTTGGGACCGGCATGAAGAAATACTTGGTTTGTGCACCCCCCCTTGGCTGGGTTTGTGGATGTGGTGAAAGAGGACATGGAGGTGGTGGGTGTGCAGAGCAAGACACAGAGGACAGGAAGATATAGAAACAGATGATCCACTGTGGTGTCCCCTAACAGGAGCAGCCAAAAGAAGTAAAAGAAGATAACTCAGTGTGTCACAGCGCTGCCATAATTTTACAAACGAGTCTAATGGTGCCCTGAAATAAGTTGTGTTTTCTGTGAATAGCCTGAAATGTTTTAAACCAGTTGAGGGTCTCTGGAGCCATGTAGCCTGTTATTTAATAGAATACATTTCATTAAAAGGAATAACACTATCAAAAACTTACAGAACTCCTTTTAAAAGCTGGAACAGCTTCTGTTAATATTATCTCGTATTGGCACAAACACTGAATCAGTACCTGGGTTATGTGCTCTGCTGTATTGCAGGAGATGTTATTGACAATGATTCTTACAGCAAATTATATGATCAATGTTGGAGTGAGGTTGGCTATGATTTGACATTAGTAGAATGTCAACCCCCTCACCAAACCCCTGGACAGAGTAATGACAAATTTTCTGTCTGGAGCAATGAGTTTTTCAAATAACTGCTATTTGTAGGATTATAGTTGTGGTATATGAATTTTAAGATTTTAAATGGAAAATTGAATCTATATATGGTTTAAAATTGTTTAATTTTTTTTGCATGTTAAAGACATTCGACAAATGTTTCCTGGGATCTTCTGAGACTGCTGACGCTAACCGAGTGTTTTGTGGTCAAATGGGCGCTGTCTACCTCTTCAGTGAAGCACTCAATGCAGCTCAGATTTTGGCCATTTATCAGCTGGGTCCAGGCTACAAGGTATGAATTATTTCATTTAAGAAAAACTAATTTTAAACATTTGGTTTGGATTTTTACCCTCAATTTTCCTGCCATCTAAACATTTTCTCATTTGTAAATCCATGTAAGCAAGCTCATTTCTTCCCTTTACAAACTGAATTGTTGTATTGTTTTGATTGCCCTCTGTTCAAAAAGTACATTTCACCATGGCATAAATCTTCTTCTGTCAAGAAAACAATTTTGTTTTACTTGTGGACTTTTTAGGCATTTACATACTTTTTAGGCCAGTTTGTTGAAATATTAATTTGTTCAAAGCTTTTTTTAATGATATAAAACCACTAATGTCAAGATGGCAAACCATTTTCCCCACAATTTCTCTTTCTATTGTTCTTTTCTAAACTCTAAGTTATATAACTTTGGTGTAATGCCACCAGTGCTGCTTGTTGTACTGTGTGTTTTTAATGTGAGCATTGCACATCCAAAACTAAATGATCACATCTTGGTAGGTAGTATTTGAACACTTTCTTATTTTTTTGAGTGATTTTATAGACCATGAGTAATCTTATTTACTTATCTCACCCCTTTATCCAAAGTGACTTAGAACATTTGACATTGAATTGGCTACATTTCTTTTGTTTTTCCATTTGAAGCACAGTCAGGTGAAGTGACATTCTCTTGGTCACACAGTGTCAGTAGTGGGATTTAAACCCACAACTTCAGGGTTTGAGGTCTAAAGTCCAAAGCCTTAACCGCTACGCCACCTTGCCTGCCTATTTCAAACTTGTACTCATATTACAATATCCTTACCACGACCTTTATGTGCAAGAGTTTAACAGGTTTTTAAAATTATATTATGCCAAGAAACATAAATAACAGTATACCTTTTGTGATTATTTTCCTAAGAGCTGTATCAATTTGATCCTGAAATTTTTGTACTGTTCTTTTTTTTTTTCTGTGTTTTAAGGGTACCTTTAAATATAAGGCAGAAAGTGACCTACTTTTTGCTGAGCATCATAAACTTTTGCTGTATGAGGGAAAGCTGTCTAACTGCATCGCGTTCACATATAACCCACGAGCTACAGATGCCCAGCTCTGCCTCGAGTCTTCTCCCAAAGACAATCCATCTATCTTTGTACATTCACCTCATGCTCTAATGCTGCAGGTAGTATGTCTTATTTTGCATAGTATTTTTTTTTTTTTTTTTTTTTAAGTACTCGAGTATATAAGCATTGTTTTACAAGTTTTAATGTTGTTTTTCTTTAACTATAATGACCTTTTTTTGTTAAGATTAGAGACTTAGGCATGGTAAAAATGTAAGCAATTCAGTCTTATTAAATTTTCCTCTTTTTTTAATAGAACAGTGTGTATATATATTTTTTTTCTTTTTAAGCAATGTTACAATAGGCATTCATATAGGTTTACTATGAATAATGTATGTTCTTTAAATAGTTTGGTGATCAGTTTCTTTAAAGTTTATATATTGTTTTTGTTTATTTCGCCTTATACAGTTTCTCGTATTAGGAATTTGTTAGTTTTCGCATACCCCTTGGGGTCAGAACGCAGGGTTAGCTATTGTACAGCGCCCCTGGAGCAATTGAAGGTTAAGGGCCTTGCTCAAGGGCCCAGTAGAGTAGGATCTCTTTTGGCAGTGACAGGGATTCGAACCGGCAACTTTCGGGATACCGGCGCAGATCCTTAGCCTCAGAGCCACCAATCCGCCCTTATTTGCCTTAAAAATTACAAATATTTACACATTTAAATTATTAGTGTTAAATTACTAAGAATGGTATGTTTAATTTTATTATAGAATATGATTCCAAATAGTATATGCAGTTATGATCGCAAAATTATGCATTGATTGTGCTGAATTGATATACAGTATATATGTATAAAATTGCTTTCGACTATATTGTAGACTGTGAAAGTTGACTTTAGTTTCTCTTTCTGCAGAATGTAAAAGCCGAAGTGACACATTCTGTGCCAAGTGCTATTCATTCCATTGGAGGGGTACAGGTACTGTTTCCACTGTTTGCACAACTTGATTATCTCCAGCATTCTTCTGACCAACTAGATACCACAGTATGGTAAGAAATGTTAAAATCAAGATTCAAATGCTAGAGTTGCTTACAAGTTCTTTGTGACTATCAGATATTTGGAACCGTTTTAATAACTAGTTCAAGTGCTTTTCTTCTATGCTGTGTTTTACTTTGCTTGGTTCATTCACACAACACATAAGACATCACTGTTTTGGAGGAATATTTTGGTCATAATTTAATAAGTAAACAAATATGCAAATGTATTGTTAAATGTGGCAATAAATACGTAACAATGAGGTAAGCATAAATGAAGAAATTACATTCCATAACATTTAAGTAATTCTGGGCACTTTTTCTTGTACTCATGTCCCTCATGGTCGTGTACTGTCACAAATTTGAGCATACATTTTGCTTGCCTTTGGGATTCTGTCACATCAGCTGCTCAAAGTTGTGACCATGTATGCCCATGATGGATATGAGTGCAAGAAAAAGTTGGCCAGAATTACAGTGTGCAGTGTCTACTTTCATTCAAAAAGCCCTGAATTAATCATCCTATCAAGTGTTTGCTGCAGATGCAGCATTCATTAACTGAAAATTGACAGCCACTTTACCAACGATTCACTGAACAAAAAGAGTATTTGCTAGAGCTCACCCTCACAACTTTGAGGGCTAAAATCATACTGTAGATTTAATTTCAAGGTGTATTTCATGTTGCATACAGTATTGCTGAAAACAAAAATACGGAAAATAGTTCCTTAAAATCAAAAAATAAGCAACAATAAAATTTATTTTCCGACACAGTTAATTATTTGTGCCGATATCATTTTATTTACTGTATATGTCATCACATTTCACAATACACTTGTGTATCTGCATGTCTATTTATTTAATTTTGTATTAACAGCACTAGTCAACTAGCATCAGCACGGAAAGTGTAATTTTTCAAGATGTTTTCAAAGTCTCATAAAGAAATCTGAGCAAAGTGGTAAAGATGAAGACAGAAAACTGCAGAGAAAACCCTAAAAGCTGTCTGCATTTGCCGAATAATATTTAGGTGCCTTTGAAGTACAGTCATGACTCGGTATCACAGACTGGGGTTGCGTTTGTTCTGACGGCATAAGGGATCTGGTCATAATTGATGGAATGATGAGTGCTGAGCAATATAAACACAGTGCAAACACAATTAAGCCTTACTAAGAGTGAATGTCTGCAGATGGAACGTTAACAGTGCTAGATTGGCCACTTCAGTGCACCAACCTCAACATAATTTTAATTGTGTGGGAGCACTTGAAAAGGAAAAAAATGAAATACAGTCAAGCCAAATGTGGTATGGGTGCACTGTTTATGACCAGTAGTAGACAAAGCAAATTGCTTCAAGTTGACATTCAGAAGTACTACATAAAATACTGACTTATTTTTAAATCCAAAAGATTTTCTTGTTATTTATTGTTTTCATAAGCACAAACCTTCATTGCTCAGGTAACTAAGTATAAAAATAATGCTCTTGGGTGGCCTAAGGTATTATACATACATACATACATACATACATACAAAACTTCAATATAACAGTTCAGATTATCTTCTTAATTGCATTCTCATTTGCTGACTTATCACACAGGATGGTGACAGAGAGACAGAATGCTCAAATTCTTAGTAACTACTTTATAAGTACTTTTTTAAAAAATTTTATCCAATAGAATAAACTTACTTGTAACTAGTTGTTTCTTTCACATTTTTTCTTGTTCACTTTTATCCAAGAGCTCCATTCTTAGCCTTTGGACAGCTTGAGAATATGATAATTTGACTGAGCAGGAAGTGTCCTGGCTGTTTTTGTGCTGTTTGAATCAAAATGAGCATAGAAGATGCATACACTCATCTGGAAATGGGGCATCTGTGTCTTTGCTTTTACAGTTTTGATTGTCTTAGTACCTAGTAGTCTGAGGTTTCCAGTTGTTTCTAAAATAGTTTCTCCCTTCTTCTGGTAGCTGTTTTTTGATGCACTTTTGATTTCAGCTTTGAGGTTGCTCCTGGCTCCTCCTTGTTTGCCAATTGCCCAAAACAGCAGCTTAAGTGGAGGCTTAGCATGTGCTTGTGGCAACTCTTAAAGCTACAGTGAATTTTGTGCTGCAGTAAAGGTGACAATTTACCACTACCATTTCTTACTCAAATATATGAAAATTAGCCAAGACACAACAACTGAAAACAAGTGTTATCATGAGTACACACACTCAAAATTAGTACAAAGAAGAATTATTATTACCTTTAACAGTACACAGATTACAAAATGATATATGAATTAAACAGTTCTTAAAGTTGTTGCTCTTTACCCTTGGGAACCTAAATTTGCAGCCTGATCACAATAGCTGAAATGTAGGGGGGGGAAAAAGAGGATGGACATTGTCTGACACAATTAAGTTGGCCTTCTTTCTAACATATTTGTGATACAGAGGGTTGCTGTAAACTAATATGTTTATTACCATTTTTTACAGTGTTAAGATAATTTATATTCATAGTGTTGAGGTTGCCAAACCAACATCTGAAAGCAAATGTAATAACAGATTCATTTAAAGTTGCTAATCAGTTTTGTTAACCCCATCCCCTTCTTACTGTATGCTGAGATCCTGTCTAAATGAAAAATAAAGCCATCCATTTATATAGTGAGGCGCAGCATTCTTCATTAAGCCAGGTTTTTGTATATATTAAATTATACCAGTCTCTTGCTCTCAGAGATGGTTTTGAAAGCCTTAGCCAGAATCCATCTCATTTTGATTGATAGATAGATAGATAGATACTTTATTAATCCCAAGGGGAAATTTACAATCAGGTGTACATTTGTAGGAATTTTAGCAGTTTCATGTTAGCAAGGAGGGTATTGAGCAGCTGAGGTTGCTTAGCCAAACTTCTGATCATGTCCATTGTTCTTTGAGGTTCATAATTAATGAACATGTGAACACTGTGAATGAAAGTAGGAACAACAAAAATAATAAACTGCACCATTTCATGGGAGCTAACAGATTTACATTGGCTGCCGTTTTGATTATTCATCACAATTGATTTAAAATCAGAAATGAAACATACTAAAATTGATGTCACTTGCAAACAGAAGAGTTGAAATGTTTCGGAGAGGGATGAAAACACAATATTCAAATTGAATGAAATAAGGTATTTTTTTAAATTCTGATGTGTGTTTAAAACTGGAAAATGAATGTTACATTAATCTTATCAAAATTTTCTACTGTGGGATCCTTTAATACAGTTGTGCTTGAAAGCTTGTGAACCCTTTAGAATTTTCTATATTTCTGCATAAATATGACCTAAAACATAATCAGATTTTCACTCAAGTCCTAAAAGTAGACAAAGAGAAACCAGTTAAACAAATGAGACAAAAATATTATACTTTAATTTATTTATTAAGGAAAATTATCGAATATTACATATTTGTGAGTGGCAAAAGTATGTGAACCTTTACTTTCAGTATCTGGTGTGACCCCCCCTTTGCAGCAATAACTGCAACTAAATGTTTCCGGTAACTTTTCATCATTCCTGCACACCGGCTTGGAGGAATTTTAGCCCATTCCTTTGTACAGAACAGCTTCAGCTCTGGGATGTTGGTGGGTTTCCTCACATTAACTGCTCGCTTCAGGTCCTTCCACAACATTTTGATTGGATTAAGGTCAGGACTTTGATTTGGCCATTCCAAAACATTAACTTTATTCTTCTTTAACCATTCTTTGGTAGAACGACTTGTGTGCTTAGGGTCGTTGTCTTGCTGCATGACACACCTTCTCTTGAGATTCAGTTCATGGACAGATGTCCTGACATTTTCCTTTAGAATTCTCTGATATATAATTCAGAATTCATTGTTCCATCAATGAAGGTAGGCCATCCTGGCCCAGATGCAGCACAACAGGCCCAAACCATGATTCTACCACCACTATGTTTCACAGATGGGATAAGGTTCTTATGCTAGAATGCGGTGTTTTCCTTTCTCCAAACATAACGCTTTTCATTTAAACCAAAAATTTCTATTTTGGTCTCATCCGTCCACAAAACATTCTTCCAATAGCCTTCTGGTTTGTCCACGTGATCTTTAGCAAACTGCAGATGAGCAGCAATGTTTTTTTTTGGAGAGCAGTGGCTTTCTCATTGCAACCCTACCATGCATACCATTGTTGTTCAGTGTTCTCCTGATGGTGGACTCATGAACATGAACATTAGCCAATGTGAGAGAGGCCTTTAGTTGCTTAATAGTTACCCTTGGGTCCTTTGTGACTTCACCGACTATTACGTGCCTTGCTGTCAGAATGATCTTTGTTAATTGACCACTCCTGGGGAGTGTAACAATGGTCTTGAATTTCCTCCATTTGTACACAGTCTGTCTGACTGTGGATTGGTGGAGTCCAAACTCTTCAGAGATGGTTTTGTAACCTTTTCCAGCCTGATGAGCATCAACAACTCTTTCTGAGGTCCTCAGAAATCTCCTTTGTTCGTGCCATGATACACTTCCACAAACGTGTTGTGAAGAGCAGACTTTGATAGATCCCTGTTCTTTAAATAACACAGGGTGCCCACTCACACCTGATTTTCATCCCATTGATTGAAAACACCTGACTCTAATTTCACCTTCAAACTAACTGCTAATCCTAGAGGTTCATATACTTTTGCCATTCACAAATATGTAATATTCAATCATCTTCCTCAATAAATAAATGACCAAGTATAATATTTTGTCTCATTTGTTTAACTGGTTTCTCTTTATCGACTTTTAGGACTTGAGTGAAAATCTGATGATGTTTTAGGTCATATTTATGCAGAAATATAGAAAATTCTAAAGGGTTCACAAACTTTCAAGTACAACTGTAGATGTGCTAATTTGAGCATTGACAAAATTTGCAGAAGACTGTATTGCTTGTGGTTTGCTTGTGCAGGTATGCCAAGCTGGGTGATGCAGTTCTCTTTTTATGATTTGGCTTCTTTTGGAGCTGTTTTAGCATCATAGCTGTTGCAGCTAAGAGCTATCCATTTTCTTGATGTGCCAGTAGATTTTCTGGTAAGCTCATAAATATTTCTCTGATCTACGACACTTGAATTTTAACTATATGGGTGGAGAGGAGGTTGACAAACTCTTAATCAGCTTTGGTTTTAAAGAAGCCTGCATTCTGGCAGAAACATTGTAATTTAGTTTTCATGTTTTGTCAAAGTTTTTGTTATTCCCTCATTCTTAGAAATAATAAGTTAAATTTATTAAAAGCATGTTAAGGATGTTTATATGTGACAATGTGATTTATCACATTCTTTTTTCCTTGTTGTGTTTAGAATAAAATAGGTTTTTGCATGTTCAAGCTCAATTTTTTTCCCTTGCTAATATTTAATTTTTAAATTGTTTACTGTACTTTTATGTTTTAAATTTCAGCAAATTTGATCACTTTCCCAAAATATTTTCAGACCCATGTTATTTTCTTTCTCTTAGTTCCACTCTGCTGGCTTTTGTCATGGAGCTACTGAAGAGCTCTGTTGCTATGCAAGAGCAGGTCCTAGCTTGCAAGGGCTTTCTTGTGATTGGCTATTGCCTGGAAAAGGTAAGGGTTAGTAAGCTAGATTTAAATTAAAGTCTACTTGAAACTAAATTGAACAATGTTAGGCACTTTTAACTAATTTATTGCAGGTTACAGTATTGTTTTCTTAGTAATCAAGTCACAAACTGAAATGTGATGTTTTAATCACACTTTGGTTATGGTCAAGGTGATGCAATTTATTTGGGTTTATGCATGGCCTGTAGCGTTGAATTTTTAAAATAATTTTGAGTTTGCAGTCTTACAGAAATAACAAAAAAAAAATTTATATTTTTTTAGTCTTCCAAGGCCCACATCACCAGGGCTGTGCTGGAGCTGTTCCTTGCTTTTGCCAGATACCTCAGCAACCTACAGAATGGTGTCCACCTGCTCAAACAGCTCTGTGATCACATTCTTTTCAATCCTGCTATCTGGATTCATGCTCCAGCCAAGGTACATCTAAATATGATTTATCTGTTTTAAATATTTTTAGGCCATATTAAGTGACAATTCTCTGCAAATGCTGATGATCCACTTTCCTGATTGTATTATTTACTTATGCAACAGAGTAAATCAAAACACAATCCACTCAAATGAAAAGAGCAAGTACAATACTATTTTCTGAAGACAATGCATACAGTACAGGCCAAAAGTTTGGACACACCTCCTCATTCAATGTGTTTTCTTTATTTTCATGACTGAAGGCATCAAAACTATGAATGAACACATGTGGAGTTATGTACTTAACAAAAAAAGGTGAAATAACTGAAAACATGTTTTATATTCTAGTTTCTTCAAAATAGCCACCCTTTGCTCTGATTACTGCTTTGCACACTCTTGGCATTTTCCTGATTAGCTTCAACAGGTAGTCACCTGAAATGGTTTTCACTTCACAGGTGTGCCTTATCAGGATTATTTAGTGGAATTTCTTGCTTTATCAATGGGGTTGGGACCAGCAATTGTGTTGTGCAGAAGTCAGGTTAGTTGGACGATCATTTATTTTTCAACAGGACAATGACCCCAAACACACCTCCAGGCTGTGTAAGGGCTATTTGACCAAGAAGGAGAGTGATGGAGTGCTGTAAATGGTCATGAAAATAAAGAAAACACATTGAATGAGGAGGTGTGTTCAAACTTTTGGCCTGTACTGTACATCTTAGCACTCAACACTCACCTCACTGTGTTGTTCTGCTTTTACAAAGAAAATATATTTTAGTGTTTATTTAAACTCCTCCAAATTATTGGTAAAGAACAATACGATTCTCCATGTAAGTGTTGATTTATTCCTTTGTATTATTTCCTTTTTATCACCTGCAAAATTATTTTGCCATAATAAAGCACTTCATGATTCTCTGAAGATTAAATTTAATATATCCAAAAATGTAGTCTGCCTTCTTTTTTTAATAAAGTGTCCAAGTCATAGATGTTGGTCAGTTTTTGTTAGAACTCTAATGTGAGTTGATTTTTGCAGTATTTTAAAGAGTTTTGGACAAAAGATGTACCTATAAAATTAAGAACTTGAACATTCATTTTTAATACTTTTCTACTCTGGGATTTTTCTGTATGGTGGCAATTTTTATTCGTATGCTGCTTTCCAGAAATCATGGAGATATAAAAGTAAAATCTCTTCAGCTGTGGTATTACAGTGCCATATGATATTAAGAAGTACAGTGATTATACAATAGTTTTATTTATATACACTGTATTGTTAGTGTGTATGATTTTTGAGAATTGTATAAACTTTAATTATTTAGTTTTTCACCCTGTTTTTGTCTTTATCAGTTTCAGTTAACGTTTGTGTGTGTTTTAGGTGCAACTACAGCTGTATACCTACTTATCTACTGAATTTATCAGCACTGTTACTATATATAATGCAATCCGCAGAGTTGGAACAGTGCTGCAAGTAATGCATACACTGAAATATTACTACTGGGTAGTAAATCCCCAAGATCGTAGTGGTGTTACTCCAAAAGGCCTGGGTAAGTAATATGTAATATTAAATAAATTTAAATATCTTTGTGCAACAAAGTGGAAGTTAAAATCAAAATATTCACAATATGGAAATAGTGATGTTTTAGAATTAATCATATACTGTCTTTGATGACAAAAATCATTTGAATTTTTGTTCAGAATTATAGCTATCAGATTGTCATGTGTCTGTACCTTTAGTCAGGTTGTGTAAGATCATATTCTGTTGGATTCTTGTTTAATAAAATGTTTAGATTTTTTAAAATTAAAATCTGACCAGTGACACTTAAGTATTTTCGTCTCATTCTAGCTTATTTTGTTCTTTTCTTTAAAAGATGGTCCCAGACCAAACCAGAAGGAAATACTTTCTCTGAGAGCATTCCTCTTGCTGTTTATAAAGCAGTTAATAATGAAGGTATTGTACAAATCATTGCGTGATGGTTTAATTATTGAAATAGCTTGTAATGAGCATGGTTTTGAAAAACATCACTTTTGTTCATTTTGATAACGTTAGATTGGAAAACCATGGTATTGACCTTTCTGTAATTGTTTAAAAATATTATTTTTCTTTCTGCAGTGCTTATTTTAATGATTTCTTCCTGAACTTGATGTAAGAGATTAGTTAATTTTCTTTGCCACTTTCACAAGTGTAAAGGGAAACTGCTTTAATTCTTATAGTTGGGTGCTAGTGTTGATTGGCAAAGTTTGCCAAAGCATTTTTTTGCCGTGAATATGCTGTGTTTGCCAGTGACTTTATTCGCTGAATATCTTCCTAGAAATTCAACAAGTGGTATGTTAGGTAAACATTTTTTTCCAAGTGTCCAGTGATGCTTTGTCAGGCCAATGTGACATTACAGATCTTTTAAGATCATTGTCAACTTGGTCATGGCTCTGTCTCAAGCACTACTAAGATGTGCTTGGGGAAAAATAACAAAAACAAAGCTATTTACTTATTGCTAGTTTTTGGCCCTTTGTTGTATTTAATTTGTGGTATTTTTTTCCTTCTGTGTGTTTTGTTTGTGACACAGTGGTGCACTGGTTAGCAGTGTTGCCTCCGTGCACATTACATTTTTGGCCAGAATATTCAGTCCAGACTTTCTGGCAGACTTTTCCCTAGCTCTCAGGGACACTTATAATACCATTGCCCCATTATAATCTACTCAAAACTAGTCATGTCCTCTATCCCCATTAACTTCAAAGCATCTTGTGGAGTTCTGCAAAGCTCCTGAACATTTGTGTGATTTCTCAGAACTTGAGGTAAATGTACAGCATGACTGGACTGTCATCACAAGGACAATTCATGTCCGTGGTTTATTACATGAGTGTCAGAAACAACAATTGTTGAATTCCTTCAAAATCACAGTTTATCTACCCCTGACTGTATAGAACAGTGACTTCCTAAGCAGTAACTTGAGTACAGTCTTGGTTCTGAACTTTTGCAACATTTAGAATATGAATGGAAGAAAGGTACTTGGCAAAGGAAAACATCTGCATACCTACCAAGTCTGTCCAGCCTGTAATCTATGTCTTGATAAAGGAATTAATCTGTTCTCATGCAGTGTAGTGCAATTATTTTGTAGTTGCATGCTGCATTTGAAGGTGCAGTTCAGTTGTGTAACTGCTCTATTTCCAGTAGCAAAATTAAACAGAAGGGAATAAGTCTTTACCTTTCTTGTGTAAAATTTAGAGCAATTTCTTTTTGCATATGCTGCGTGATGATTTTTTTTTTGTCTGTCTATTAACCTTGAAATTACCAGTGGAATGCCAGTTTAACCTGTTATGTGTCAGTACTATAACATTTTGTTTTTTTTTTCTTATTAGTAAACAGTGTTTTAACACAAAGATTGGAACTGTTTTTCGTTCTTTATTTTCGTTGTGTTTACATTTTTCTTTTTTTGCAATGCTAATTTTCCTTAGGATTATGGAGTGAAAGAAGATGAGTTGCAGAGTATTCTCAGCTATTTGCTGACAATCCATGAGGTAAATTGCTTCTCATGTTAATTTCTTACAGCTTTGTTTCTTCTGTTATTTAAAGGGAAGTGCTCTTTTTAACATAAAAATAGGTATATTCAGCAAACTGTTACAGCATTAGATTACCAATATTTTTCAGTAATAGTGATTCTGTAACAAATTCATTTTGTGTTTTTTGTTTGTTGTGAAATGCATTTTCAAAAGCAAAACACAGGGTCGTAAGTTCTTAAGATATGTTGAGAGGTGTGTGTGGAACGTATTTACGGTATGTCTAAATGTGTCCAGTTACTCATGATAAATGTATTTAAGTATAGAACTAATCAGAAGTTAAAGTTGAGCACTAGGGAGGGCTTGCAAGCAGGTGGCTATACTATGCAAAATGCATGATTTTGAATTTGGAAGAAGTCTGTTTTTAAATAGGAGTGCTCAAGAGAGTGACAGCAGGGTATGAATGTATCAGAGGCAGTACTACTGTATATATAAAAATCATTCAACATTTCACAGGATGACCTTTTAAATATGATCTCAAAAGTGTGTGTGACTTCATGGGAGAAGAGATGAATTGGAAGGTGAAAAGTAGTAAATAATGAACATCATACGTTAAAGATGGAGGATTATGCAGCAAAAGCAACAAAGAGGATAGAGAGATGCATATTTTTAGATGTTTGTATTGTTCACTGGTAATTTTTATATTTAGTTTTTAATCTTTTATCCAACTGTGCATTTATATGTGTTGTAGATTATGAAACGTGCAAGCTTTCTGTATTATAGTTGACGTACTGTAACTTGACATAATAAACATAAATGCAGCTACTTAGTAAAGCCACCATTAACTGTAAATTAATGTTTGACATTTAGAGAGCTGCAGCAAAAGTTGTTGGTCTTTATTTGGAATATGAGTGTGGAGATGGATGGATCTTAAGCAAAGATTAAAAAAGGCTCAGATTCTGTGTCTACTAGTTGCACCAGTTTTTTTTTTTTTGTGAGTTATTACCAATCATAACTCTAAAGCACACAAATGTGCAGTTTTTTTCAATCCCATGAAACTGACACACAGCAAAGGAAAACAAGTTAGTCTAGAAAGCATATCTTCTACAGATGTGTACACTTTGAGGTTGTGGGATTCGCTGCCATAATTGTATTAAATATCCCACATCCCAAATATGCGCATGTTAGCCTAATTGGTAGCTCTGATATATCCCAGTATAAATGAGTGAGTGTGCATGATTGTGGCCTGTGGCTTTTAGCTCTAGTGAGCCTAAACTAGATTAAACAGGTTAGAAAAATGGATGGTTGAATTAATAGTTTTATCACAACGTTTTAGAATACTTAATACAATGCAATTCTTGATATGCACATATCTGATTGCCAGTGTAGCGAAACTGGAATAATAAAAAACTGTATTAGTTATTAGCTGGATAGTTGCTATTGGGTAATGCAAAACCTCTAAGTATTTGTCTTTAGAGAACAAATCAGTAGTTGGTCAATTTACTGTTTAAACAGTGTTGTTATTGTTTCACTAAGTTATGTGATTCTGATATTAAATAAGAGAGTTTGTTTCCTTTCAGTAGTTTTTCTTTGTTATGTACGTGATTTATGGGTGAATGTAGTGTTAAGTGTTGCATACAGGGTGAAAAAGGTATGATAATTTGGAAAGCTCTCAATTTGAAAGTGCTTAGTGATGAATGTTGCTATGCAATGATTATCATAATAGTCATTAGTAACTGGCTATTAAGAAAATAAATCATGTAGAACATTACCAGCTGTTTTGGGCTACATTCGCAGTGCATCTCTTTACCAGTCTACCCCAGCTCCAAAACGCCCAAAAACGTGTGTCACAGGTTTGATCATTTTACAGAAATGTTAACAGCAAAAAACAACACATAAAATCAGAACTGTTCAGATCGGATTTAGACCTGTTTTATATGTATTACTAAATCTGATACAGACGTATGCATTTTGAACATGCCTTACATCTGAATGCTTAAATCTGACTTGTCTGGAAATTCTCCACTTAGTTTTAAATTAGAATTTCCGCAACCTTCACCTACTTCTGCAAAATCAAGATGAAATAGAGTACCAACTTGGCCGGCGGATAAAAAGTAAACATGGTCACTGGGGGAAAAAAAAAAAATATTAGGCTAACTATTTTCAGCCAATACAGTCTTCTAATAGGAAAATGTCACCTCAAGTGCATATTTTTCCTAGGAAAGTCTTCCAGGCAAATGCTTACCTAACCAATTGAACATTCTACTTAACATTCTGAAAATATGTTTTCTTTAAGACCCTTTTGTATGTTGCTTTCATTAGTCTTGATTCCTGTCTTATGTCCCCAGATTTTTCCGAACAGATACCGCAGTGATGATTGCACTTAAAGCAATAGCTTTGTTTTTATTTTCTGTTTCTCTTCCTTTCTTATTATGAGATGACCATCCTGCAATGAAAGCACTATTAAGAAGTGCAGCAGCCAGCATGCTGTTCTTGTTTATTGTGGTCTAGTGGCCACATCTGTCTTTTTTATTTTATTTTTTTTAATTTACACGTGCAAGGCCTATTCAGAATAGATAATCTGTACATGCTCTTTCTGGGTTTGAGATGCATGCAAAATTAATTTGAATAGTAAAAAAAAATGTATACGAGCCAGTGATTGAAATTAATTCAATTTTAATGTGAACATAGCTTTAGACTCATACATTTAGCAGGTGAAATCTGTATTGCATGACTGCTAAACATATGTATTTTTTACAGATTTTTAGATTTTTAAGGGTGAGTTTGAATAACCATTGTTTTATGGTTTATGACAGTTACTTAGTGTTATATATTAGCTGTTTGACACAAAGAGTAAACTCTTTTTTGCTTTTATAAATAACTTATATTTTTGAAACCACATAGTGTAATTTCAAGAACCCATGGAATATGAGATCTTAGTTCTTGGTAGTGTTATGTGCTTTGGATTTTTTTTGCCACTAGGTGGCAGCCTAGGTAAGTGCTATCGTGTATAGAAATTCCATGTACCATTGTATTTAATTTTTTTAAGAAAACCACTTGCTTTTTAGATTATTTTCTTTTTATAGGCATCAAGCTATTGTTGTTTAATGTTATTTTTTAGACCTTAAAAATATTCATCATGTTGTAAAAATACTTGATGGTATTAGAAAACTTTAAATTAGAAAAAATTGTGATTTACTTTAAGTAATGAAAACATTTTTATACTATGGCTTCAATGGCCTCTGCTTTTGTTTAAGTATATTGATATGCTAGGTTTTCAGAAAACCTTAACTTTTTGTTAACTTGCAAATTCATGGCAAGTAATTAGAGTAGAAATTTACTTTTAAAAATGAAATGAAGTGTTAACTGTTTAAACTGTTTACTTCAGTTTAATAATTTTTCTTTAAGTCTTGTTTAGTGGTGTCTTATAAGTTGTGCATTTTTGATTCAAAATGTGGCAATTTAAAGCTGTTTTTTCAATCCTTAGAATACATTGAAAAACATACTGCAAATCAATTATTCTAAGAAAGGGTACATTTCTGTCTTGTTGGTTGATTCATACTATATCTGTAATCTTCCTCAACAGTGCTACCATATTTTGTATGCAAAAACAAATCTGTTTGATCAGTTAAACTGGGTTCAACATATACAGTGAGGAACCTGGAGCCTTTTTCTTTATTATGTTGGACCAAAATACTGGTGTGTGTGTGTATATGTGTGTGTGTGTGTATATGTATATATATATGTATATATGTATATATGTGTGTATATATATATATATATATATATATATATATGCTTCAGTAAAAATATATATGCACATTTTGAACATTGAAACGATTTTATGTTTTATATGTGGTACTACAGAAAGGAAAAAACAAACCTTTCTCTTAAAACTGTTTTGCTGTTGAAGTCAACTTCACCCAGAAACTTAACGTAATAATAATAATTGCTATCAAAACCTTGTAATAGTCTTCTCGTGCCTGGTTGAGTCTGTGATGGTGATGGAGTTCTCAATTATGCCTAAAACTTATTGATGTAATCAGACAACGTTTTAAAAAAAAAAAAATAAGAAAAAAAAAACGTAATAATGAAGGCCAGAGTTGCATAAGTTAGTGCATGATTTGTGGTTATTGGGAAATAAATTAAATAAATAAATTAAATAAATAAATGTATTTCTTCAGCACTGTTCATAAAGGATGTTTGAACTTTATAATTTAATGATTACTAAATTACTATCTACACAGTATTTTTGCATACGCTGTTTAAAAGAATACTCCACACAAAAATTATGTATTGTTTTAATATGTTACTGAACTCATTTATGACTGAGAAAAATGTTTAATCTCCTGTTTTGATGCAGAATGGAGGTAAAACAGTGTCTAATACAACAGAATGCATTGGTGACCAATTTCTGTTAATGAAAAATGATTTAAAGATTAGTCCATGGAAAAAGGAAAAAAAAAAATCTCGTTACTTGACACACAGTCCACATGACCATTGTCCATCTGTATGCTCAAAACATGTAAAACACATACACGCTTACTTCTGGAAAAATCAGTACAGATCATAAACAGGAAACCTGTTCCTGTAATACTGTGGTTTTGATAGTTAGAAGTAACACAAGGTTTGTTTTCTTTTTTCCTTGAATGTTGTTAACCTTATTTGGTGTTGCACAGCATTGGTTATCACTGGGTTTTATTATATCATACACTTTTCTCTGTCTGTTCTAATTGAAACATGAGGCTAAAATTAAGTAACAGTTAAAAAAAATGCCATTTTTGGATGGATTACTCATTTAATTTATGTGCTTCTGTTTATGTTTAAAAAAAAAAAATCTGACTTTTGGAAATTTGACCAGTGCCCCGATGATGTTAGTGAATGAATATCCGAGTTTTACTGTAATTACATTGCTAAAATTTTTATATTGTAATTAAAGCATTTTTAATGAAGTACTTTTTTTAAACATTTGGTTATCTTATTTTTACTATGAAGTTTTATCTTCATTTACCAATAAAATACTGTTTTTAAAGGGATGTATGCCTTAGTTCTCCTTTGTTTTTTAGGATGACAATTTAATCGATGTGCTTCAGCTGTTAGTGGCACTGATGTCGGAACAACCAAGCACTATGATCCCTGCCTTTGATCAACGCAATGGAATACGGTAAAGACTCTAGTCGTCTTTAAAAATTATGAATTTTCCGTAAAAATGTTTGTCAGATTATCAATCCAAATATAGAAGTAAATAAAAGCTATAAATATGAGACGTGTTCAGAGATCTACCCCTCTTTTCTTCCATTTCTAAACTGGCTTGATCTACGAACCCATAAACACACAGGCAATCTATAGACGCAAGTATGTTTCCAAGTGAGCGATTTACAGAGATCACTGTTCTTATGAACATAGTTTTAATTTCTATGAATTAACTGTGGCATGCTGAGACCTCCCACAGTAATCCTGCCTATGTTTTACAGAACCCCATGGTTTTAACCCGTAAGAGGGTTAACAGGTTTTCTTTTGTGACTTAAGATACTTACACCTGTGTTTTGAACTAATTGTAGCCAATTAACTTCGTTTGTAGGTTGTCCTGTTAAGAATGCATTTCAGTAAACTAGAACTCTTAAAACATGAACTCAGCTATAAAGTGTTAATTAACTGAATAAATTGCAGCTTACAGATGGGAAGAATCCCCTCATTCATTATAAACTTTACATAATGTTAAGAAGTCCATTATATACAAACAGAAGGGACTCATGATTCAATCTTTTTTTCCCTTTTAAATTAATTTATGAGAATTTTTTGTGGGTGAAGTTGGAGTATTCAGATGTCCAATTTTCAATTTTTTTGACTTTTCTAGTTTGTGTCTTTGTGAATGTCTGTATAAATACAAACATTTGGGGATATGCTTCTTTTCAGGTTAAGGAAATATTACACTTATTTGTAGATACTTTTATTTTGGTAAAGTATTAGCATGCTGAGTTCTTTAGTGAATTTGGTCAATCTGACCATAGTACACAAGTGCGTCAGGCCTGGCAATCTGTTTCCCTCTACTGGAAAGTAGACATTTTTCATTTAGTACAGCGGGCAAAATTTGCTGAGGTTCTGTGAGATATTTAAAACAACCAAACTCGAGCATAAACGTGATTCAAGGGTCATATCTTGATAACTGTGGGAAGTTGTTATACTTAATAATTTTGCTTAAATAATACTACCCCCTTAACACTTTAAAAGGACAATATAGAAAATGGAGGGATGAGCTATTTTCCTTAACAAGAATACCACATACTAAATTTCCATCAACGGCTTACAACTAAATGGATATATTAAAATGAATTATTTTTAATCATACAAAAATTCTTCTTCAGTGAAAGCAAAATATTTTGTTAACACAAATGTTTCCTTAAAATGGCGCCCTTTGTCCTGAATATGATACACGTAACATATATTATTTATATTTATTATAATTAAATTTCACTGTTTATATACTAGACGTGAAACAGGTTGAAAAATTCACTTTCATGTGAATATCATTTGTTGATATACGGTACTTTAATTGTCCCAAGGGGGAATTTATGTATAGATATAAAACAGACATTACCTTTGGCTTTAGATGTTTTTCTAGTAATGTAATTTATATTCTTTTCATATTTCCACAATTTTTTTTTTTTTTTAATAATTTATTTTTATTTCCTAGTGTTGTATATAAGTTACTTGCTTCAAAAAGTGAGAGCATTCGAGTACAAGCATTGAAAGTGTTGGGTTACTTTCTGAAGCACTTGGGGCCAAAGTAAGTAGCTGGTTTCAGGTTAATTATTTTTGAATTTTTTAAGAAGTGGGATGAAAAGTAACAGTTATGAATATATATGTTTAGCATTGCATAAAATTAACATAGAGTAAGTGCTGCTTAAGTTTAAAAATTTTCATAATGATCTTCAATTTTTGTTTTTTCTGTCCTCTTCAGCAACTGTCTTATTACTCTTAGCAACATTATAAAGAGAAGCTTTTAGTAGTGTTTGCATTAGAGTCTGCAATAGTGTTTTTGATTTAAATAGTTGGTTTTTTTTTTATTTAGAAAATGCTTTGTCAATTATGTAATAAAATCTACTTTATAAAAACAGCTTAGAAGCTGTGTATACTGTGCAGTGGTACAGTATGTGTGAGTTAACATATTAAATATAATTATGATTACAAGACTATATTGATGCCTTTATTAAGCTATTCATTTTTATTTAATGTATTTTTTTCTTTTCAGAAGAAAAGCAGAAGTTATGCTTGGTCATGGGTTGTTTTCATTGTTGTCTGAAAGGCTCATGCTGCAGACCAACATAATCTCTATGACTACATATAATGTGCTCTTTGAGGTATGTTAATGATGTTTTATATGAGAGTCTCAAAATTCATTCACTTTTGGAAATATATTTCTCTTCACTATTTGCGAGTATTACAATGCAAGTACTGTATTATTTTTTTGCTAATTTAAACATAGAATATTCTGCTGATCAGACCCAAAGCATTAAAACAAAGAGAAAGCATTCAATTATTTCCTCCCACATCCTAATGTATGTCTCTGTTTTTATATGATTATCAAAATGCATATTTTCCATAGCAGATATTGTCAGTAATAAACCTAATCTGTGCTCATCCATATTCATTTTTTTCAATTTAGCAATTGTTTTTATTTGTGCCTTTTATCTTTCTTGTTTTGTACTGTAGACTGTTTTTGCTCTTCAAGCAGAGTAAGAAATGTCCTTGTGAGACTTTGGTTTCTTTACAAGTTGTATGGAACTGTTTCAGATAATAATGATGTAGAGAGCACCTTTTTTGTCAATTGAGTATCTGTTTTGGTTGCAGTGCTGAAGCTATCCAAACCAGTCCAGCTCCCTAACTACATTTTCATTGTTTATTTATCATGCTTTCCTTATAGTATATAAAGGAAGGTGGCAAAAATTCTGTAAAGATCCAAATGAGATGAAGGTAAAACATAACATAAATACTATTTTGCAGTTTTACCACAAATTAGAAACACCACTTGATTCATACGTTTTCGGTCTTTTATGAAAGACAGTATTATAAGCGCATCATATTATAAGATGAATTGATTTAGCAGTTTGATTGAAACATTAAAAGTTGAAAATTCTATTACTTGCCAATGGTTTGTCTAGCATGACATAACTCATGTTTTTTTAAATTTCCACCATTGTTAAATGTGACTTTTTTTCTAACATTGTTAATTGCTAAGCTAGTATATTAGCCTTAGTCGTCATGATATTAAGCTTAGTAGCCATTTCACATTGTACAGAATATTTGTTTTTTAAAATTCCCTTTTGTGACAAAAACACTTGCCATTTATAAACTGGCTGGTAGTGTGTGTGTTCACACAATAATAGACCGTCGCCCCATCCAGGGATTGTTCCTGCTTTGTACCTGATGCTTGCTGGGATAACCTCCAACTTTCCTGTCACCCCGGTCAGGATAAGCAGGGTTTGAACCTAGTTCTTCTCTTTTTTGTCTATTTTAGATTCTTACTGAGCAGATTTGCACTCAGGTTATACATAAACAACATCCTGATCCTGACTCTTCAGTAAAGATTCAAAATCCACGTAAGTTAAATGAGTATACTTCATTTTAATCCTAATCTTTGTTAAAATACATAAATATTGATTCAAGTAGGCTTTTTAAAATGTATTGACTCTTCATTAATAAATCTAATCACTTAATGTATTGACAAAGACATTTGAATTTAAAATCAATAATCTTTTGTTTGTAAAATTTGTTTATTCCCAATTTTGTTGTGTTGAGACATCAAATTTTGTGACCAGAAGTGGCTTGACAAAGATATAACCAGAATTTAAAGTGGAGAGATATGTGATCAAGAAGGTAACAAAAAGGCAGACAAATTCGTATAGGGTGTTGGACTGTGCTCCTTCCCTCTTGATGAATTGACTCTAAAAGTACATGTTGTGGGCACTGAGGGCATAACCAGAACTTTATAGAAGACATTAACTTCCTGGAAGCATACTGTATATAATATAGTAGTATAATGGGAAAACAGGCATATGTACTGATCAGTATGCCACTTTGCATTGTAGAACTCCCACATGATTCCTTTCGTAAGGAAATCAAAATTAATTGCCTTTTCATTCTAAGGAATTTGATTTTTTTGGCTTATTTTCTGTATATAGCTCTGCTCGTTCCATGCAATTTAAAATTTTTTTTACCTGAATTAAAATGAGTGGTGTATACTGTACTTTGAAAACAATAACATTGGTTATCCGCTGGAGTGGTTCAGTCGATAAAGCTAACAGGCACATATGTTGAACATGATGAATGTTTAAATTTAACCTTGCCCCTAAAGCCTGGTGTATAGTTTCCACGTGAAGCATGCATGCAGACTGCAATGCAAAGCACATGCATGGTGAGTGACCAAAACGCATTTATTCTTGTTGCGGCCTGTTCAATCGGTGTGCTGATAGTCTCCTAGTCAGTAAGTAACAGTGTGTGGTCAGTGTCTCCTAGCCGACATTGTCCTAGCAGAGGATGCGAGTAGTGCCTGCTATTACTGACTTTAATGAGGGGAAAAAAAGAGAAAGTGGCATGTCACATCCATTAACAAAAATTGGTAAAGGAAAGGTGATTATAATAATTTTTTGGGGGGGGGGGCATGATGAGCAGATGTATTTCAAATGTTTTTGTAAGTCTTTAGCATCATATTCTGCTCTTTGCTTATTATCCTGGCACCTAAATAATCAGCCTCTCTTTGAAATTCACCATTTTGGAAACATTTTGGATATTTGAAAACACCTCATGTGGGGGTGTGTCTCCAAGTCTGATGTTATTTTCTCTGCTTGGAAGCCACACCCATTGTGATCACAGCCTTTGCGTGACATGCAGTTTAATGTGAGCATGAAAGTCATTTTGGTAAAAACTTGTGCAGTAATAGTCCTCTTGTCTTAATTGCCATTTAGAAATTGAGTTACGCACACTTTTCAGTTACACTACAATCCTCGCCTTGCTTTATTGCACATAGGAAGTGCCACAATGAGAAGTCGGGACCTGCATGCAATTTTGTATCTGTGACAACTACTGTAATATCTTCCTTTTGTCTATGAATTCTAAGTCATTCCAGGACATTGTAGAGTAGAATGTTGGTCTGTTTGCCCAAAATTTTAAAGTTAAGCCAAAATCGGCTGCTCAAGCCTAACATTGATCTAAATATTCTAGAAAAATCGACTGAAGAACAGATAGATCTATTATACTTATTTGCCCCCAAGAACTTCATGGAGCTCAGGAAAGATAGATATAGTAACTATGGAAAAAACTGGATTCAAAAGAGAAAATATTGTTTTTTGGAAATCTCATCGTAATTTTCAAATAAACGAGATTCCAAAACTCTTTGACAGTTATAGGGTCATATTATAGTCTAGGGTTATACATTTGCATATATAGTCATTCTGTTGAATCTTATTGTTTGATAAAAATGAAATGTATTTTATGCAAGTTCCTTTCAAACTATCTTTAAATCTTGGAAAATGTTTATGGTAACTTTACCACCATTTTCTTTCAAATATGACTTTTATATGTTTCTTAAACTTTTTGTGTTGTGATTTTTACAGTTCTGTTTATATACATTTATTTTAGGCTTACAGCCAAAAGAATAAATGAAGTTTAATATAAACCGTTTCACTCTATGCCATAAATAATATATTCATTGTTTTCTTTCATAAATAAAAGTTGAACATTCAATTCACTTTATTTTTGTATAGTGCTCTTCCCTGAGTGCAGTCACAGAGCTCTGTAACCAGAATAGAAAATTAGCTCACATAGACACAGATTTGTTTAAACACAGGGGAAAACAATATACAGTAGTTTGAAAGTGATTAATGTAAATGAAAACCGTCAATATCTGTCCATTAATTAATTGTTGATCTATGGCCAGCTGACAACATAGCAGAGTAAAGTGGCAAACAAAATAAATAATGAAACGCTGGTTACCAGTTGTGTGTATGTGTGTGTGTTATTTTATTTTTGTTTAATTTATGGCAGATTAACAGGTTATAAAATTTCCACTGCAGAAGTACTATAATGTAAGCAAACTATGCTTTGTGTTAGATAATTTCTAAAACCTGATATTTTTTTGTTTGTATATTACCAGAAAATGTTAGGCATGCATGTCATTTGTGCCTCAATTCAAGTTTAATTCTGGACATTATTCATATCTCTTCTACATCGAATTAGTGTGCTGTAATTTCATTCATACTTCAGCATCCATAGACCTGTGATTGCAGACTTGAGTGATATCAGATTAAATTAAGAAAAGAAAGGAAATAGCATTTCCCTCTAAATTACTTTGAAAATGTTATACCAAATACATAGTGGAAAAAAGGCCTCAGTACACACAAAGGTAATTTACTGCAGGCAGGGTTCATTGACTTATAATTTGAAGGGCCAAGAAAGAGAAAGCACAGGAAAGTTAACTTGAATACACCAGTTACTTCTGCTTTGAGTTTTAAACTTTTTTGCTTTTCAATGAAACATGAGTCTCTTAGTCACATAAATGAACACTGACATTGTCAAAATAAATGGTTTGAACAGATTCTTTTTGGTGGTTCATAGCAAAATATTTATGATTGAAAAACATAGCTGATTACAAAAATAAAACACTTTCAAAAACAACTTAAAGGTAGGAATTTATGTTTTGAAGTTTTAATTTCACTTTACGTTTATTAAAAGAAGACTTTTATCCTTAGCTCTAATTTGTTTTGTTGCTTGTATACGTTATTTATTATGCAATTTGTATGTAAGTTCTTAACTTGATAAAGTGCTCAGAGTCTGTAGTCAGTGAAAAATGCTGTAAAAAAATAAATTGGTCTACAACATAATACATCTGTTAGAATCTTAGAGTTACTATAATTTAAATGGAGAAATTGGAATAATTTGGAATGTATTATTCTTAATAATTTCGAATATCATTTTAATTTTTGTCCCTCATTTTGCTGAAGAAAATTTTGCTTTTCCTCACCACGTAGAAATAGCTGTTTTATGATTTTTTGACTCTGTCTTAAGTTACTTTTTGAGTTTTAATAATTTTTTTTGGACTGTTGCTGAACCATTCTATGTTGTTTTGTGAAAGCTGAAGTTAGCACTATGCTTCTTTTTATTGCTGGGTATTTTTCATCTTTCACATGCTCTTATCTTCCCTCAATTTCACTTCGAGCAGAGGTTTTGAAGGTCATCGCAGCACTTCTGAAGAATTCTCCACAAGGGCCGGAGAGTATGGAGGTTCGACGAGTCTTCTTGTCAGACATGATCAAGCTTTTCAACAACAGCCGTGACAATCGAAGGTAAAGATTCTGTGCCTGACTTCTGTACTTGCTTTAGCTTTAGATTTTTAACTTTTGGTATTCAAATATTATTTTGAAGGTTAGTAATCTTCCTGAATTGTAAATATCTGAAGTAAAATATGTAAAAACTTTCCAGAAAATGCCGCATTGGCTATTATTATTCATACAAATGTTAGTTTGGATAAGCGTCTGAAATAAGATGTTATGTTGTGTTTATAATTTATAGTTAATTAGTATAAATCACATAATTTATAATTATTACTGAAAATGAATAGCTGACTTTACAACACTGTAGAATGTGGAGGATTTTTAGAGTAGTGCTGATGTGCTTTCTCCTTGTTTTGTTTCATATTGTAAATGTGTTGGGCAGGAGTTTGTTGCAGTGCTCAGTATGGCAAGAATGGATGCTGTCTCTTAGCTTCATTAACCCCAAGAACTCAGAGGAGCAAAAGATAACAGAAATGGTGTATGCAATCTTCCGAATTCTGTTATACCATGCAGTCAAGTATGAGTGGGGAGGCTGGCGGGTCTGGGTGGATACGCTTTCAATCACTCACTCCAAGGTAAGGAAATATGAAGAAGGTTAAAAAATGAATAGCTGTATTTATCTTACATTGTACTTTGTTGCATATGAGTATTTTAAATGTTAGGTGGCTACGGCAGAGAGAAGAATCTGATAATGTATTTTTTGTTTTGCTACAAAAAAAATCAAGTTTGTTA
>JANRMT010062823.1:14653732-14684410 GCA_026402145.1 Polypterus bichir lapradei
TTTGTATATTTATATTAGGTTTAATTTTGGGGTATATATAATACTGTGCCTAAAATGTCCTTGAAATCAATAGTCGTAATGCAGGCTTTAAACCACAAGGGGTTGCCCCTGTACTTCTGCCTGCATGAAACCAGCATGCATCTGTGAGTAGATACCTCATTCCGTTTGAAGTAATAAGAGCAGAAATCATCAGTCAGCCTGTTTATTTCAAAAGATTTAATAAAATAACATCCAGAAATTTTGTTGTACTGTTGTACTTTCTTTTAAAATATTGATTGATCTAAGAGTTTGCCATTTGTAGAAATTAACTAATTTTCAGTGTGATTTCCTCACCTGCCTTGGTTTTTAAATAGAATACCAGAAACTTTGTGAAAATATTTTTTTCTGTGTGTGTATGTGTATATATATGTGTATATGTTTATACATGCGTATGTATATGTGTATACATGCGTGTATATATGCATACATGTCTGTGTATATGTGTATGCATACGTGTGTATATGTTTAGACATACGATTGTATGTATATGTATGTAAATGTATATTTGTGCACACACACACAAAGTCAGTAAGCTCAATTTAAACTGCCAGATTCACATGACCTCCTATGTTTTATCTAAAAGTAACACTCCTATGTACACAAAATTTGTTTAAAAATGCACATTTGACAAAAAATGTTGGGGGAAATTGCTGAATTGGTTAAGAAGTTATTAAAGACAAAATATGTAAGATATACTGTACAAAGACTCCCTCTTTATCAGAAGAGGAAGATGAAAGTAGTGACCAGAACCTCATCCTGAGCTTCTTTCTTCATGACAGGAGCAAACTTTTTATTGCTAAGTTTTTGATTTGTTTTTAAATGTATATGTTACTACTGCTAACTGATTAGAAACAGACATGGAGAAATTTGTTGGTCATCTTGCAGCTAATTGGAAAAAATGCTGTATGCCTTCTGAAAAGTGATTAAATGAAAAGAAATTATCCTATTTATACCTGCATGACTTTGATATGTCATTGGGTAAAGCAAAGCAAGTATAAAGTATTGCTTTTACTACAAAGATATTCTAAAATGGCCTGGACACATTTGTTGGTACCCCTAGAAAAGATCCTAAATAATTGGGTTAGAACAATTTTTCAAACTAGCTGTTTTCTTTAATTAGTATCACTTATGTCTCCAATTGTGCAGTCAGTCATTCACCCAATTTAAATGGAGAAAAACAGTCACTCTGCTGTTTGGTATCACCGTGAGTTCCACACTGATCATGCACCAGAAAAAACGAAGGACAGAGTTGTCTGAGGAGATCAGAAAGAAAACTGTAGACAAGCATGTTAAAGGCAAAGGCTACAAGACCATGTCCAAGCAGCTTAATATTCCTGTTTCAACAGTTGCAAATATTATCAAGAGGCTTAAGGTTTATGGGACTATAGCCAACCTCCCTGGATGCGGCCGCAAGAGGAGAATCGACCTCCGTATGTGCAGAATGTTATTGAGAATGGTAGACAAAAAGCCAAGGACAACTTACAAAGAAATGCAAGCTGAACTCCAAGATCCATCAGTGTCTGATCACACCATCGGTTGCTTTTGAGTGACAGTGGGCTCAATGGAAGAAGACCCAGGAGGACTCCACATTAAAAAAGCCAGACTGGAATTTGCTACAGTATGTATTCAGAAGCCACAATGCTTCTGAGAGAATGTCCTTTGGACAGATGTGACGTGCCAAAAAGGTTTGTCTCATCACAGACGTGGAAATTAACCTTTCAAAGAAAAGAATACCAGACCTACTGTGAAACAAAGAAGAGACTTGCTTATGTTTTGAGGCAGAACTCCTATGTCAGACACAGGGTGCCTTGAGTCTTTTCAGGGAACTATGAACTCTTATGACTAGCAAGACATTTTGGAGGAAAATGTACTCACCAATGTCAGGAAGCTCAGTCTCAGTTGCACGTCATGGATCCTCCAAACTGATAGTGAGCTAAAACACACAGCTAAAAGCACTCAAGAATGGCTAAGAACAAATTATTGGACTATTCTGAAGTGGTGGTCTATGTAGAATTCTATGAAACATCTATAGAGAGAACTGAAACATGCAGTCTGGAGAATGCCCTCTTCAAATGTGACACAGCTGGACCAGTTTACTCAGTACAAGTGGGCCAATAGACATGTGGGCAGGTGCAGAAATCTCATTGAGAGCTCCAGGATACACTTGTGTGCAGTGACTACACTGTAAAGGTTGTACACCAAAAACATTGGTTTAAGAGTTCCATCAGTTTTGTCCATGCCATTTTCATTTGTGCTCTTATTTGAAATATCCTGTTGAATCAAAACTCTCAAGCAATAATGTGTTTTTTTTTTTTTGTTTACTACAGAATAAACAATCATAGGTGCCAATTGTCAGTTTCAAGTAAATTTGGAGAAAATTGTAGGTGGTTGTTTTTTTGTGGATGAATTCCCACAAATTTGTCACCATCTATTTAAAAATATATATGAATAAAAAACATGCTAAATGAGATTATTTTTAGTGTTCTTTTGGTGAAGTACTTTATTTTTTGACTCCATAATTCTTACATTAATCAATTTCATTAAGTAATTTCATTTAAGAGTAGGCACAGTTTATGGACCTAACTGTGTACCTACAGAGACTTTATTTGTTAAACAGACTCTCAGTAGTCTCAGAAGCCAAAGGCTTAATGTGTGCAGTGGCACTCAGAGTTGCTTCCATTCAGCTTCTTTGCCCCAGAACTGGGGAGAGTTGGATATGCTATGGAAATCTTAAAAGAAAAATTAAGTATTTTCAAACTTTGTTATAGAAGCATAAGCAGGACTGTAGAGGTGTGAGGTTTCTCTCAGAACAACATAATTAGCATGTATTGCTATGTATTTATTGTCTGAGAGACTGTCATTTGTATTGTAATACAGTTGTGCACAGTAATGTATATTACTTCATACTTCAAACAAAACAGATAAACTCAATGAGTCACTCCCTCGTAACAGAAAGCTTGCATTTGGTGAAATTTTAAGCAGTATTGTAATTTCTCTAGAGTCATCTGTATTAACTGAAACCAGAATTTTTGAAGAAAAGGAAAAATATGAGATGAGCGGTTCAAGTAAGATTAACAGATTTTTTTTAGATTGTGAGGTTTCTTTTCACCTGAATTAATTGTAAGCTTTGAAGACAAACCCTACAGACATCTTAACATAATTACATTTTAAACATGGTGGAAGAGAGCTTTTGCACGTATGCCTTTTTAGATTTTTAAGTATGCTCTTTGCTTTATATTTTTTAAAGAAGAATTGTCCTGACTGAATGAAATATTATCAAAAAGCTTAGTTATCTAGTTTCAAAATAATTTATAATTTTCACTTAGAACTCCATGATGATGTGCCATTTATTGTATTCAGATATTCAAGGTATACTTGTTAAAGTTGCAGTTTGCTCTCTTTTATAATCTTAGTCTTTTTGCAATCTATCGTAAACATTTTGATCATTACGTTGTTACTTTTATTTGTATTTGTTGCCTATTTTGTTTAGTTAGTATTAAATTTTTTTATTGTTGGGATATAATTCATTAAAATTATCAAGCTGAATTTGTTTTGCGAGGAGTATTGCCTTTTCTGGTCCTTATGACTTAGCAAAGCAAATGAACAAAACTAGTGTTTGGGTAAGTGCAATGAAATTGATCACACTTTCCAGCTACAGACAGGTTGTAATTGCTTTTTTCCTATAATTGTACAAGATTAATGCTGTTTCTCCCATGGCTGTTTACACTACCCCAGCACTAATCTAAAAACACTGTTCTCTGACAAAGAACGAGAGTTGCAGAATTCGATAGGCACTGTAGTGCTACACATCAAGATACATGCATCTGCTATAAAAAAGCTGAAGAAACTCAATTGCAATTTTATTGTCCAGTTTGATAGATTTCCTGCCACCTATGTAGTAGCAAAGCTGTTTATCACTGTAATTCACTCCTCCCACAGCTGCACCACACTACAACGATACCAAAGACTAGCTTTCTATTTTTCTTTATTACTAAGAAACTTTACTATTATTTCCAGACATTTCATTAAAAAGAAATGAAAACTCTCATTTTAAAGTAATTATATTTATAAAAATCCATGTTCAAAGCATTGTAGGTCTGAATTTGGTGTTAGTGTTTTGTGTAGAGTTTCAGTCGAATTTTCCTGTACTCATTTTAGTATGGTGTGTTTTCTGTAAATTAACACCTTGTCATAGTTTTTGTTCAAATAATATTTTGGTTGTTTTAAAATATATATATATATGTGTGTGTGTGTGTGTTTTACTTGATCAGCTTTTGAATGCACGTATTACTGTCTTCCATACTTGAATTGGCTAAACAAATTTATTAATAGTTAAATATTTTTGAAAATATTAAGTTCAAAACAGTATTTAAATTTTTTGTTTTATTAGAGACTTAAAGCAAAGCATCACAAAATATTTATTTTAACTATGTTTGTGATTTTTGATCTGCTATTTTTAATGACAATTGTAGAAATATCTTAAATTTTAAAGGAATGCTGTTTAATTTCACAATTGCATGTTGTAAATGTTTTTTTTATTTTCGCGTTGGAAAAAATTTTTAAAAAGCAGTTTGTTCTCTTTGTTTATCTGATCTGATTTAAGTTAAAATAATTATTTTAAGTTATATTGTTAATATTACATAGCTTTTTCTAGTTACCTTGACATCATTCAATTAGATGTCACATTAAAACAATTAAATCAAGTTGAAACAAACAGTTGTACTAAGCTGACCTAACTTAAACAAGATTTATGTTTGTGACTGTCCTACAGTATATTTGCATAAAGATCTGTCCCTTTTGTTGCATTGCGGTCCAAGTGTTACCCTCACATTTATACAGATTGACAGAAAATTAAAGACATCTAGTAAATTATTTTTTTTTCCCCAAATGTGATGGGTTTTGTGTGGTGGTTGGTAACTGATTTATGATATATTTTTTTTTGATACATGGAAAATTTTTTCCCACTCTGCATCAGAAAAACATCAGAAAAAAATATCACAGAAAGTGCAATCACCCAAAGTAAATTACTCTTTTTTTATTTTTTTATTCTTGACTATGTATGTTGATATAGTGTAAGTGGTTATTTGAATTCCAAGTTCATCTAATATACCTGCTTATGCAAACCTGCTTACATTTTCATGAACTGTAAAGAGGCAGTTTATAAAAATGAATGAAGGAATCAAGTATAATTGACAAACTAAATAGGTTATAGCTAAATTAACTTAGTGATTTGCATTTTTTAAAAAAAAGGTTACAAAAAAATTAATGTTTTAGAGATATGAGTCATGTAAGTGTAACACGATATGATTCATTTAACAGAACAAGAAAAAAATCCATTTTACATATAAATATTGTTTCAGCTTTCGATTAAGTATATTACACATCATGTTTGATTAAAGCAATTTATGTTCAACCAATATACAGATATATTTTTTACATTTTAATACAACATGCCTTTTTCAGTGCAGCATAAATATTTTTAGTGCAGAAATATTTGCAGAATACACTAGTCTGGTACTTGCTCAGTTTTCTAATTATTTCAAAATTGTTTATTTTAAAATTACACATACCGGTAGTGTATCTGTGAAGCAGTGTAGTACTTGAACTGAGAATATTTACTTCTATTAGCATTTATGAAATAATATTAACTAGGCCAGGGAAAGTTAACACATTATTTTTTGTGATTTAATGTTTCCTGTTTAATGTGTTAAAAAATATTGTTGCATCCAAGGCCGGCAATGAGGCAAATGCCTCAGGCAGTGCTTTGGTCAGGATGCCATTTTCATGATTTTTTTTTTTTTTTTAACATTACAAAACATACCATATTTATATACTACTTTTAAAAAAATTTATGACATAAATTAAAGGTTTAACATTTTGTGTTACGAGGTTCACAACAATATGCCACATACAGTACATAGCACTGGTGTTCATTTTTCTTGATTTATGCATACTGACATAGTTGCAGGGGAGTGGTAGGAAAGGGGGTGTGGTGGAGTGTGCTTAATGCAGACCTGGTGCCATGCTAGAGAAAAGTTGAGAAGGTAAAAATTACACAGCAAAACCAGCAGTTCAGAGATTGAGGTTCACAGACACGCCACTTAGTGAGCACTTTGGACGTATTTTCCAGGTGCTTCGTCCCTTTGCCTGCTCAAAAAGACAGTCCTCATTCTGCCTCACTCCACTGACCCAGGGTCAGAGGCAACTAGAATGCCCATTGTCTCTCAGCTCTGTGAGAGCCTCTGGCAGATCTGTACCCAGGCTGATGGACCCCAGACACATCTCCTGGCTTTTAAAGTGCTCTCTAAGTGTTGTGTCTGCAAAATGGTAATTGCAGAGCTGCATTTATGTCTGCTCCTCTCATGTCAGAACCCATGGACACCACACTGTTATTTGCATGGCATACCAGTTGAAAAATACTTATGTAGTGTACAATTATCAAGTCATTGATGGTAATGATCAATTGAGATAGTATTTGTGGAGTTTTAACTCAAGTTTTAATGTATGCCCATTTAAGAGATGTCTGTTCTTTCAATTAAATCAGTCTTCAGCAGAGTATTCAAAGTCAACAGTTGTTTCGATTGTTTGATTTTAATTTGACATGTCTGTGTCTCATATACTATGCCAGTTTGATAATAAATACATTGGCCTTGATTTCTTCTTGCCTTCTTAATAATAATAATAATAATAATAATAATAATAATACATTTTATTTATCTAGCACCTTTTTTCATCTTGTCTTTTAGGAAGGCATTCAAATTCAGGTTGTACTTGCGAGAGTAGAATTTTGTTAAGTTTACGTTTAAAGTAATTGTTTAAATTTAAACATGCCATTCATTTTTTTAATTCCTTTGTTTTGATTCTACGTTAAATTTGTGTGTGTTTACTTTATTTATTAATTGTATAATCTTGTTTTAATGTTAGTTGTGATTAATTGTATACAATTTTGCGATTAATTAGTTCATTTTTTTAATCGATTCCCAGCCCTAAAACCCCACTCGGCAGAAAAAGATCCTACATTAATTATACATTTTTTTTATTCTATTTTTTGCTGTGTATTTTTCTTTTATTTATTTCAAAAAGGTAACATTGTATACAAAGAAGCAGATAATATTTACAGGGTGTATACAACAAATTACTTTAAAATCAAAACAGCAAGGAATAAAAAAACAAAAACAGGGAAAGAACTAAATCTAACAAAACAGGAACTCAAATCCCACCCAAGAGAAAGAGAGTAGAGTTAAGAGCAGGGAAAAAAGAGAAATAAAACACCATCTTTTTCACTCTATATGAATACTTCATTATTTTTTTTTCTTAATTAAGTCATGTCATTTTTTATAAATTCTTTGGACAGATCATCTGAGTGAGCTTTCCACATCAGGTTGTGGGCAGATGATCCCATTCTTCCTAGCAGATCTCTTCAAGCTCCATTGTATTGGAATGGCTGCATCTGTAAACAGCCCTCTTCAGGTCTCCCTATCATTGTTTTGTGGGGTTTGTCTGGGTTTTGGATTGACCACTTAAGGGCAGTCAGGTATCCCAAAATCATTTGTTTTTTCTTGGCTGTTTAGTTGTGCTGAAAGGTAAACCATCACACCAGTCTTGAGGCTGCATTCACTCTGGAGCAGATTTTCCTCATACTTTTTTCTGTATTTGTCTGAATTCATCATTCTCTTACTTCTGACCAGTCTCTCTGGCCCTGCCGCTGAGAAGCTTCCACTTAGCATGGTGCTGCTATCACTGTACAGTACTTGGAGTGAAAATATCGCTGAAGTCGCACACATGATGTTTGAGTAAATGTCATAAATACACAATTGATCAAATCAGCCTGATACCACTTCACGGACTGATTATTTAGGTTGTAGGCATACAAAACCTAATGGCATAGTAGTGAAATACACCCTATTCTCGTGCCATTGTCTAATTCCGTTATTTTTTTAAACCCCCCTTGTATATGCACACTGCCAAAAAGTCAAAAGTGTAGACATGGCCCTGTTCATGTTTTGGATAGAAATTGGTACCCTTTTTATCAAGATATAATTAAATTGATTTAAAAATACAGCCAATACATTATTAGTATTGCACATTATTGCTTGACATGACAGATTTTTTAATTTATTGTTCACATACATTGCAAAGAACAGTTTTCAGCCATTCTCTCAGTGTCCTAATTAGTTTTTTTTAGCTTATCCTTAATTAGACCTTTACACTTGCATTGCCACTGCTGACAACCTATCTTTCTGAAGTTCAATTGGATTTCAAGGTACTTGCATTCCAAAAGCACAGTTCTGGGTTAAAGAATTACTAAAATGAAATGGCAATAATACATGCGCACACACACTGTGTACTTTATATATGTATACAGCTTGCATATATATGTATTTATATTTTAATCTTTTTTGGAAGATATCACAAACATGAAGATATTTCTTCAAATATGTTTGTTTTTTATATAAATATACACTTTGGTTTTTAAAACAAGTGATTATTTGCTAAGTTGCTGAGTCTCAGAATTTGATTTCTTTTAATAGTTCAGTATATTTATAGATGCACTTTCTGTTGTGCTACTTGCTGTTTAATCAAAGAACAAGCCAGAGCCTCTAAATTTCTTCAGATATAACTAATTCAAGATTCTAACTCCATATTAATTGGCCAAATATATTTGGTTTTAAACATCTGTGTTCAATATAAATGTATCACCAGAATCTTTTTTTTTTTTTTTTGTTTTTCTAATTAAAACACAGGCTTGTTTTATGCTCAGCGCTTGATCCTCTAATTAGTAAATGGTGAATGTCAAATTAAGCTAAAATTAATGACATGGCAAGTGCTGTAGTTAGCTTGGGAAAAAGTCTTTAAGTTGTAGTGCATTTAGAATGTTTCTTTGCAGAGCAAACAGCTATGGATTAGCAATCAAATGATTTAGAAGATTAATGACCACCCTTGTAGCAAGCTAATTTAGAACAATATCTACTAATTAATTGCAAATTATCAGGTTTTCTGTTGGAAATGCAAATGCCTTAAGGAAAATGTGTAAACTCACATAGGTAACTTTTGTTACCCCTATTTGACTTTCTGTCTCCAGAACATCTCTGATTAATGTACCACTTACTCATATTGAACAGCGTGAAATGAAGGCATCTGAAGGGGTATCATTTGGAGAGTTTCCAAAGACAAATGAGGCATTGACATTATAGTTTCCTGACAAGGTTTTAGATATTGTATTCAGTAAATTTTGCACAAGATAAAAAAAAAATCCAAAAATTGTTGAAATTCTGTCGAGTTTAATAGTGATTTACCTTTTCTGCAGTATTACTGGTATTGATGTTAGTTAAGAGGACATTTTATTGATTATCTTCATGTTTGAACTTTATGTTGGGTTGTGTCTAGCTTGTATTCAGTTGTATAAGGGAGCAGCCATTCCTCTTTTTGTAATTATTTAAATGGCAGTTTATGTGGGTTCAATAATAGCATGGTTATAATTCATTGAAGTTCACTTGCTTTATTTTGATCATGTAATTTATTCCAAGCAAGTACGTTATGGCTAACTTACTGTGTTTCAGGAATGGTCACTATTTATTGCTTTTGTCTTCTGAAGCACTATTTTTGTCTAATATAGCATTGATATTTTTGTTTGTTTTTAGGTTACTTTTGAACAGCACAAAGATAGCCTTTCAAAGCTTTTCAGAGAATACCAAAGACAAGGTGATGAAGCATCTGTGCTTGGAACCAGTAGTCTGATTAGAACTGTGTCTGGTTTGAGCAGCAATGCAGAAGATGTATCAGCACATGGAGAAGAGGAACAAAAAAGCCTTGCAGGTTCCTCAGAGGACACAGAGTCTCAAAATATAACTGAAGTGCCTTCCTTATTAAAAGAAATACCATCCAAAGAAAATGGTTTATCGGTTTCAGACTGTGATCCAAATCCTGTAGACGAAAAATTGGACGTGCTGCCTTCATCTCCTGTGACTTCTGATGGTGAGAACCTCTCAACACAAGAAAAGTGTCTGGAACCAACGGACGTTCCTGTTTTATCACAGGTTGAATCCTTAGAAGTGAACGTTGACTCTGCACAGCTTGAAAATGAGTTGACTGAACCCGCTTTGGAGCAACCTGCATCTAATAGCTCTGGAAACTCTGAAGACAACATTTTGGAGAAAAACTCTGAAGATGGTTATATGTCAACGGAGAACAAAGCTAATGGTGAATCTCTACAGTCAGCTGTAGTAGAAGTGGTCAAAGAAGGCCCCTTGGAAAGTGCATCACCACCTCCTGCAGAAACAAATTCAGAGAGAGAGCAAGTGTCTGAAAAAGAAGCAGACCCAGTGAGTCTTAGTGATACAGTAAATACAACAAAAGAGAATACAAATGATGAAGTAAAACCTTCAGATGAAACACCAAAAGAAAGGGTTGAAATAAATAACATTATTACGTCAAGGACCAAAGATATAAAAATCGCAAGGCTTGATGTTTCCAGTGTTGCATCAGATACAGAGAGGCTTGAACTGAAAGCTAGTTCAAGTCAAGATCCATCATCTCCAACTGTAAGTTTACCATTCTGTATGATTAATTTTGTAATTGTAGATTAAGAGTTATTTGTTGTCCCTTCAGTATTTTGTTATTTATGCAATTTAAAGAAGAATGTTCTGTTTGAAACACATGAAACACTATTTTTGTAAGTTTTTATTTTCAATATAGTTTAAACCTTGTAATCTGGCGTTTTTCTTTTCAAAAAATTTGGAAATTAAAAAACAGTAAAACCTCATCATTTTAGGTTATATAATATGATGTGTGCAATTACCTTACCCAGCAATACAGACTTTGCTAATTCTGAAGATCATGAACTCACAGGAGTTAATGCCAACTGTAAATAAAAGTAATTCTGTCACTCTGTTATGTGAACTCTTAAGCTTTTTCTATATAATATATTTTATTTAATATAACAAAATATTTGTGCACAAGTCAGGAAAATGTTATAAAAATTGATTTTTGTAATTCAAGCTTTTTATCTTCTTCTTTCGACTGCTTCCATTAAGGGTTGCCACAGCAAATCTTTTTCCATATCTTTCTGTCCTCTGCATCTTGCTCTGTCACACCCATCACCTGCATGTCCTCTCTCACCACACCCATAAACCTCCTCTTAGGCCTTTATCTTTTCCTCTTACCTGGCAGCTCCATCCTTCTCCCAATGTACCCAGCATCTCTCCTCTGCACATCTCCAAACCAATGCAATCTTGCCACTTTGACTTTGTCTCCCAACCGTCCATCTTGAGCTGACCCTCTAATGTACTCAATTCTAATCCAGTCCTTTCTTGTCACACCCAGTGCAAATCTTAACATCATTAACTCTGCCACCTCCAGCTCTTTCTCCTGCTTTGTGGTCAGTGCCACCGTCTCTAACCCATATAACATGGCTGGACTCACTACCGTCCCGTAGACCTTCCCTTTCTCTCTTGCTGGTACCCATCTGTCACAACTCACTCCTGACACTCTTCTCCACCCACTCCACCCTGCCTGCACTCTTTTCTTTCCCTATCTCCCACATTCCCCATTACTCTGTACTGTTGATCCCAGGTATTTAAACTCCTCCACCTTCACCACCTCTACTCCCTGCATCCTCACCATTACTCTCTTCACCTTTCGCCTTATCTCCTTGTTACCCCTGCCTACTTTCTGAATCTCTCTGACTATCCCACTACTTCTTCGCCAATCTCTTTCTCTGTATACTCTGCTGTATTTTCCCATTCCATCACCAGGTTTCTTTATCCTCCTTCCTCTGTCCAGATGTTGCACCAAGCACCCTTCTAGCTGCCTCCCTTAGCATTTCTGCTGTAGTTGCCCAGATGTCTGGTAAACTCTGCAGTGCCACCCATTATAATTCAGGTTTTTAAGTTTGGTCTATATTTTATCAACAACACTCAGAGAAAACGTGTTCATTTAACAAATTGTGAAGTTTAAGCAGGTGTAAAAGAGAATACATGAGTGGATGGAGATACTGTATATTCCACCTAGCAGCCTAAATTAAGTTGTATAGATTTTGTGCTAACATTCAGAGAACTTCTAAGGTTGCATCTGTATCTTTAGATTTATTGATTTTAGTTATATTTTTTAGAAATTAAATGCATTTTCTTGTTTGTAACAAGCACTGTGTAAATGATTGAGAGTTAGTTTAATAGTGAAATAACTTGGCCTTATTTCCTCTGGTGGGGAATAAAATGTGCTGAAAGAACTTCCTTTGCACTGGTTTGTAATTACAGTGGATGAAGTCATAGCGGAAGAATATTTTCCTTGATATTTAACCTTGATGTATTGTGCGCTAGATGTTTAAGGTACACAACATTAAGTATTTTGCTTTTGAACTGCTCAGTGACCCTTAAGTGATGACAAAATTAATTTCTTTAGCATTTCTGAATGCCTTTTGACTTGCATTGCTGGATAGTGGAGTAGATAAATTTGGTGTAGCAAAAGTCACAATCTTCTGCTATCTACAGTAATAAGCCATGATGTGTAGTTGTGATGGTCTCTGTTGCCATTCTCTTTGCCAGTCGTTCTTCAGTGCCCTCTGTGGTCTCTTTCTGGAGCAATTTCCTACTTTTTGAAGGTGGATGTGTGTTTGGGCATTCAAATGCCATTTGGCTTTCATATTATTTAACATTGTACATTCCTTCTGATGCCTATAATTTGCTCAACTAGAAGCAGAATATTGGATATTTTATAACTATATAAACCAGAAACACACTGGATTAAAGTAAAATATTTTTCTCTGGTATCTGTGATGCTTTTGTGTGCAAAAGTATATTTTTATCTGATGTTAACATTAGAATTTCAGTTAGTAATGCATGAAAAGCATGTAAGATCTGTGGCTGGTTGTTGGTGAGCCTTTCTAAGTATATAATATAAATGTTACATAATACATTACAATTTCACTTCTAGGTGGAATTGTTTTGTTTCATAATTTTTTTAAATTAATAACCTTAATGTTCCGTTTTAAGCATACAAGAATCTGTTGCAAGTAATTAGCAATTTTGAAAGCATATTCTCTTGATTATTACTAGTGTGTTGGTAATGTCTCTTTATCACTTAATGTACCATATTCATACACATTCAATGTGGTAATATTTATCCTTGTTTTGTTTCAATCCCAAGGGACCTGGTTTAGGACAGGCAGCACCCTCTGGTGTTAATAGAAAGGATACAGCAGGCTCTTCTGCAAGATCAACAATGTTTCGAATTCCAGAGTTCTGCTGGTCTCACATGCACCAGCGACTGCTAACTGATCTGCTGTTTTCAATTGAGACTGATGTGCAGATGTGGAGAAGGTGAGAGACCCATGTCCGAATAAGAACTTAAAGGCAGTATTGATTTTTTTTTTACTGTTGTCTCCTGATGTCTAAAAGAATTTAGAATAGACAGATTTTAAGTTTCCAGTCATCAACAATTATGCACAATTATGTAATACTGATTCATTTATTTGAGTGTAAAATTTACACTGGTTAGAGCAATTTACCCTATTATCCTGAGCTATTTTTTCTTCCGTCTCATACCACCTGCACTGCAGAACAAGTAATCCATCTGAAGCTAAGCATGTTCAGGTCCAGCCATTACTTGGATGGAAGGTCATCTATGAAAAGCAGGACCGTTAATACAACCAATCAATCAATAAATAAATAAGGAAATAAACAAATAACTTAATGTACATTGGAAGCATTAAAGTGCCTGATAGCACCTCTGAAAGTCTTTTCTGCCCACTGCTTTTTAGCACATTGTGGTGGAATGAGCCTGTTGCCAAGTGTTCCAAGAGAGAGTGTCTTGGAAGGGATGGAGGGAATTTTTCATGGTGGTATCCACTTTTGCTGTCATCCTCTTTTTCCACAACAGCTTTAAGTGTGTCCAAGGTTTGCCCTATGATGGAGCAGGCTTACTTGATAAGTTTGTTAATGCGTTGTGCTGCTTTTGTGCTCAAGTTGCTTCCCCAGGAGACTGCAGCATAGAACACCACACTGGCTACTGTGGACTAGTAGAACATTTCCAGCAGCTTGCTGCAAAAACATCAAAAGACCCGAGTCATCTTAGTAAGTCCAGTTTGATCTGGCCCTTCTTGTCCAGCGCCACTGTGCTCTCAGATCAGTCCAATTTGTTGTTTATGTGAATCCCCAGGTACTTGTAACTCTTCACCACTTCCATATCCTCCCCCGAATGGTGAATGATCTCGGAGGTGTCTTGGCACTCTAGAAGTCCACCACCGGTTCTGTTGTCTTGCTGATGTTGCGTTGCATGTGGTTGTCCCTGCACCACAAGATAAAGTCCTTCACATCCTTCCTGTACTCCGAATCTTCTCTATCATTAATGCAGCCTATGATGGATGAGTCATCTGAAAATTTCTCTACATGGAAAGCACTGGTATTGTGCTTGGAAGTCTGTTGTGTAGACAGTGAACAGGATGGGGAGACAGGACAGTTCCCTGAGGTGCTTCAGTTCACCAGCATTTCTGACATACAGTCCCTCTGCTTCATAAACTGAACACAAATAAACAATGTCATTGCAATTCATTAAAAATATTAAATACTTTTTTTTATATCCTAAATTTGGTGCTAATAAATTTTGGGTAAAGTTGGGTACCACTTATAGGTCTGTAATTCTGCTTACACCTTCAAATATATTTTTTTGCAAATAAGTGTTTCAGATGCCTAATTTTTCAGAATTTTAACTCTTTCAGGGCAGATGTCGACTTTTGTTGAAATTCAGGGGCAGATTACGGTAATCAGCTGTAAACTGCGACAAAACTCGCTCTTACCTTTAAGTTTGACTCTGTTTGCTAGAAGGAAAGTTAAGTAGCTTTGTTGATTTAACCTTGATTTCCTGCATGAGTAGCGAAGAGCAATCAACCTCTAAAATGGCATCGACATCTGGCGAGAGGCTAAATATGCCATTGACGTTTTACATATTATCGCCAAATTGGACTTTGACTGGTTGGTCTTGGAATTTGATGCAGATGATCAGGAGATGGACATCGAATACGCAAGTGAGGTATCAGCATCAAGCTGATCAGTCCCCAGTTGATCGTGGTGTTGAACACATTTGTGTAGCTGCGTTCGCCTGGGAGGATCACCACTTATGATGACAAGAGGTACAAACCATATTGCGTCACACTGCGACTGCCATCAAGATGCCCCTGCGGAGCCACTGCCTCCAGAGATGCCGAAAATGCGCCAACAGCAGCTACAGCACATAGCAACAGACGTTTTATGTTGATTTATGTGTGAAACCGTTGCTTTGTGTGCTTTTCAGAAACTGAGTTTTTTGGAAAAAATATTCAGCCCTCAAAGAGTTAATTTGTTGGTAGCAATGTCCTACATACAATTGCTTGCATCATTTTGTTTCTTTATTACATCTGTAAAATATATTTTATTATATAATATGTAATGGTGTTTGATTTTTAGATCCTTTTGGAAAAGCTTTTATCGCATACAGTTTATGAATGCATGGTGACACCCTTTTTGTTTCTTTATTTTTCTCTTCATGTGTTTTTTTTTTCTTTTTTTCAGCCACTCCACAAAAACCATTATGGACTTTGTGAACAGCAGTGAAAATGTTATCTTTGTGCATAACACTGTCCACTTGGTCTCGCAAGTTGTGGACAATATTATCATGGCCAGTGGTGGAATATTACCCCTTCTTGCTGCTGCCACCTCATCAACTGTAAGTGACTATGTACACTGAGGCTTAGCATCTAAGACATTAGACTTTTAAATTATGTGACCTTGTAACTCAACTCTGTAACTGCTTACATATGTTAATGGTACAATTGTGATTTGTAAGTCCCTTTGTTTAAATCATCTGTTAAATGAGCAAATGTGTCTAGTGCATCATTTGTAAACAAAGAATGGCTTAATTTCTTTAATATCTGCTTTCAACATTCCGTTGCTTTCAAAAATATTTGTACAGTATCCCTTTTGTTTTTGCACAGCTTATCTTTCCAATTTTCTTGAGTCATTGATTGTTTATAGTAGAGGCAAGAAGACAATAATACACTTTTTGGTAGCTAATCCATAGCCTTCTATAACAATAAATCCTCTGTTTTTTTTTTCAACAGCATGAATTAGAAAACATTGAGCCATCTCAGGGCCTTTCCATTGAAGCTTCTGTTACTTTCCTCCAGAGGCTGATTAGCCTTGTAGATGTGCTGATATTTGCTAGCTCGCTAAGCTTTACAGAGATTGAGTCCGAAAAGAACATTTCTTCTGGAGGAATTCTGAGGCAGTGCCTAAGATTAGGTAACTCATCATTTTGATTATTAAAGCTTATCGGTCTCTGCTGTTCTAACCATAAGGAATGGCTTTGACTTGTTTTTTATATACTAATAAAAATCAAAAATCCTTTGCATATAATAAACACTCTGGCATTACATCTTATATTTCAAGTTTGTTTTAGTTTTTTGGTCTAGAGTGAAAAATAATATACCTAATACATTTTAGAGGAGCTGTGCTATGCACTATTTTTTATTTTTAAACCACTTTGTAAACAATTTAAGACAACACAGTGAACTTGCAACATCCTTAAATGGAAATCTTGTTATCTTTAAATTTATATTAGGCCATTACAATACAAGCAAAGTGGAAGTATGACCCCTTGCTTTGTAAGCATGGTTGTATGAAATTAATATTTTATGAAGTATGCTTTCTCCTCTCTGTAGTTATGTAATCTGATTTCTGGGTTGTAACAAGGTTTCTCTAACTTCTTCTTCTTCTTTTTTTATATATAAATGGATACATGAATCCTCTAATGGAAAAAGCTAGTCTGATCCAACCTGAAAAATTCCCATAATCTAAATGTTTCAGAGTTTACATTTGTCACTTGTCAAAAAGAAAACTGATTTTATGATATGAAAAAAATCAAGTTATGAACTTAAACCACCACTCTGAAGGCATTTGCTACTGGAATTGCTTAGCTGTTTAAAACATGCATGCTAAATAGACTGCTTTATTATGTAAATCCACTTATACTATATTTTTTTTATCGTACTCAGTAATAGTGAATGCCTCAATTGTTGATATTACTGATTTGGCTGTGCTGCTGTTTGAAATAAATTGTTGTTGATATGTTTAACCATTATTTTCCATGTTCTCAATTATTAATGTATTTAATGAAGTCAACCTTTTTTAAAGCCTATGACATACTCATTTCTGTTTGTTTTTCAGTGTGTGCTATGGCTGTAAGGAATTGTTTGGAATGCCAACATCACTCAAAGCCTGGAGCAGATATTGGCAGGGGACAAAAAACTTTGCAGAACTTAATGATAACTGCAAAATCAACCTCTGCACAGGCAAGTAAAAAAACCAAAGTAAAATTTTAACTAAATGCACTTAAGAAACATATTGGTAAAATTAGTTCAGAAAAATAAGGCTTGGTCTTTTAAGTGATTTAAATACCTACAGTATAGGTGGAAAGAGCTTTTGATAAAATGCTATTTTCTTATCTGCTAATGTATCTCTTGAAAAACCTGTTTTATTAAATAAAATTCTTAAACTTCAGAGTTACTAAAAATTTTAAAAAATATGATTAAGGATCAGATATAAAACTCTTAACATACTGGTTTAAGCAAAATTGTCTTTACCCCATTATCCAGAGCAAGATAATTCCACAAAGTCTTTGAGAAAGAAAGAGGGCTAATTTTGGGCATTGTTTTAAATGTGAAGTGTAAATACTGGAAAGCTTCTGAGGGCTACCAGCTGTAATGAAATTCGGCAGAGAATCTGAGAAAAGCAAGTTCTAATAACTAACATAACAGTGTATGTGTATGTGTATGTGTGTGTGTGTGTGTATGTATGTATATATATATATATATATATATATATATAATGTAAAGGGTGTTCCAAAATTCACGCAAGAAGTAATTTTGATAGAGACCACAAGTGGTTTTTAATTAAAAATTGTAAATTTTTTATTGATTCATAAAGTATACAGTATAGGGTTATGTATGGAATAGCATATTGGGTAAATGGCCTCCACGGCTTTGCTGCACATACGCACACTCTTGTCGAAATTTTCCATGACCGTTTTGCATAAATGTGGCTGAATTTCGTTGATACAGCGCTTATTTTCCTCCTTCAAGGCATGGGTGCTCGTGGGCTTGATGGCATAAACCTTAGACTTCGAAAAACCCCAAAGAAAAAAGTCCAAAGGAGTTAAATTGCATGATCTGAGTGGCCAATTCTGATCACCAAACCAGGAAATTACACGACCACAATGGCGCCAAATTCAAATCTTACGTGAATTTTGGGACACCCTCTATATATAGCGCTGTGTAAGCCTGGGCTCCTAGAAGCTATTGAAATAGTTAGAATTAAAATGCAAAGTTGGTGGTTTCATTTTGTGGACGTGCTCTACCCCCTTGTCTATCAGTGGCTAAGCTAGTTTCTCTCTCGTTTGTCTTTCCTTGATGGTTTCACTTTGGTGACGGATTTGCTTTCTTTCAGCTTCATGCTGTAGCCTCGTACTTCTTTCTTCTTCCGACTTGTTAATTTGGGGCTGCCTTGCAGGCTTTTTGAGCTTCATGCTGTAGCCTCGCACTTCAGGGTCAGACAGACACATACATTCTTCCACGCGTAGATATATATACATACATACATACATACATACATACATACATACATACATACTGTATTTTATGTTTTTAACAGACACATTTTTCCAAGTTGACTTACAAACCAAGTTAAGTTACATACTGTATTATATACTGTAACATTCTGGGTTGGCTGCAGCTGCCTTAACAGTCCTTAAAACTGGATCTGTCACATTTGGTGGGTTCAATGGCATGAGTTGGTGGCAGTTAGGAATGAAGACTATAAGGAGAAATTGCAAGAGGATTTGGTGTCTGACTTTTGAAAGAGCCTGCTCACCCAAGCAGGAAGAACTTTATTTGAATTCTAGACTTTTAATTAATTATATTTGTATAAACATTAATGAAGTTAAGTTTGAATTTGTCTAGATTTAATATACTGTAGTTTGTATTTAGTCTAAGAAAAATGCATTTTTATTTCATTAGTAAACCACCAGTATGTTTTAGAGAAAATACTTTTAAAAATGAGAGTGTTCACTCCATCAAGCTTGTTTTGTGAACTAACGGCTAGATTGTCCTATCCAAGGATAGGACAATCCTGCATACCATAAACCGAAGCTGCTAATGTCACCTCTAGTTGATATTTGCTTCTACTGCTCAGTGAATTAAGGATTATGCACTTTACATTTTTTTTAAATTTAATTTTCATTGAGTTGTAATAGTGAGTTCTATATGTTCTCATTTTATACACTACCAAATCCTTTTGTTTGTAAACTTGTCTTTAGACCTTTGATCTTAGAATATTTCTTCCTTTTTCCTGTAGATGGTTGATACTGGCAGAATTTTTATTAAGGAAAACTAAAAAAAAAAAAAAAAAACCTAACAAACTATTATTCCCAGCATGTCTTTATTTATTCATTTTGACTGAATACTAAAGTCTGGTCATGTAACTTTTGCTCTGCTGTTGGAAGACACTCTGGCTAATCAGCTGAATTTTTTTTTGTCTTTTATTTCTTTCCAAATATCTGGAGTTTGTTCTACAAGGCATGAACAGTTGTGTTCTCATTATCTCTTTGTCACAAAAGTTTTATACCAGAGTGTCTTTTTTTTTTTTATTCTATTGTCAGTCTGGCTGCTATTGCGTGATGTTAAAACCTCTTGCTTAGGGCCAAGAAGAACCCTGTTGTCGACTGTTAATCTCTGCCACATAGCCACCCACACAAAGGCTGTGTTGCAAAGGATGGAATTTCTAACAACTGATTCTGCCCATTTCTACCTCATGCTCATTTAAAGTAGTTTTCAGAAAAATAGGTGGCTTTTTGGGTGTATTTGTTATTTGTCTTTTTGCTGATGGAACATTCTATGTAAGCATTCATCCTCTGTTGTATTCAGTTTGGGCATTTCAGGAATTGTTTGGCCTGCTGGGAGGGAGTCTTGATGTATTAGAGTACAATGGCAATTGTGGCCCAAGTCTTCACAATTGAATAAAAAATTACAGCCAACACATTTTGTTAAAATCCACCTATAAATGTTTTTTTTTTTTTTTTTTTTTTTTTTTGCAAAATACTTTTTGAATATAAAGCGGCTATGAAGGATCTTTTAATTTATCACTTTGGCTATTTAAGTCTAGAATAGGACATGAAAGGGCTTTTTTCACTATAACACAATTTTCTTTTTCAGATGCAAAATAGATAGAAATAGATTTGCTTACTAGGCATTTGAAATTCTTGGTTATGTAATAGTGCTTTGTAATTTTGTTTTCTTCTAATGTCTTTTTTTCCCAATACACGTTAACAGGAATGCATTGTTTATTTGCATATGTATTAAGAAGCTGTAATGTTTTTTGTATATGACACAGTTTTACTGTCAATCTATAGTACATAAGAAAAGTTTACCATTTTAGGCATGTTTTGCTTCCTTATGATAATAAAAATTCTGTTGCATTTTCTGCAGGAAGGCAAATGTTTTTAATTAAAATAAGACAAAGTGAAGTCAAACATTTTGAGGTTTATAGGAATGAGGCTATTTCGTACTGTTACCTAAGTATGTATTATACTGAAACAAGAAAAAGCCTTTAGGTTAATTTAGCAATGTACCCTTCAAAGAAACAATCGAGATTTAGTTGGAGTAGTTCAAAAGACAAGCTTTAAATGTACTGTACTAAATCTGTTGAATGTCACTATAAGAGAGTTCGTTGGTATAGTGGCTTTGAGGAAAAACTACACTATGTGAATAACATTAAGTCATTAAATAAACAAATATCATTATTCATTTTTGTGCATTGAGCACTTCTACTATGTCACACTAGAATGGTTTGGTCCCTGACTCAACAAATAAACATTGATCTTATACTGATCCTGTTTTGTTAATAATATCAAATGCATCCACCTCTGCAGAATGTCATATTTTTAATTTATCTCTTGTGCTGCATAATATTAATTAAATTTCATCTGCTCTGTATAAATTCATTGTAAACGCTGTTAAGTCCAGTTTTTTTTGAAACATTAAGCATTTTGTCGTTGTCATCTGAATCTCTGTTGTTCCTTACTAGAGTCCAGTTGACGTTGTGACAGGTGGTATTTCCCCTGTAAGGGACACAGACCGATTACTCCAGGACATGGACATTAACCGCCTTCGAGCTGTGGTCTTCAGAGATATTGTGAGTTTCTCAGTATTCCTCAGCTTTAGTTTGATACAAGGGTAATGATCAAAAGTTCAAGTAGATACATTTAAAACCTATTTATTTTTATCCTTAACTCCTTAAAAACGTGCTTTGCTTTTGACTTTTTCTTACCACCTCAGCATTGTCCAAATGTACTGTAATTTTAACTTGATCCTTGATCTTTTAAGTAATCATTGCTTTTTGTTGCAGTTTCTGCAGGATGATTTTTAAAGCAAAAGGTGCTAGTGTTGATGGCTAATACTTGTTTTCTTTTTCTCTTTACTATTGAAGAAACTGATTTTTGTTTTTTATTCAACAAGATGCGTACCCACAAATTTTGATATTTAAATGTTTGCACCTGCATATGCTTTGATGGCTTTAGCATTCACCTTACAGCTGTAATTTCATAAGCAAATATAACCAATGAAAACTGCGGTTATTTATAGGCAACACCATATTTGCCTGACTTTGTTTCATCATGTCTGTTTTCCATGAATACTGTACACCAAAAGCAGGGGATATAGATGAGAACTAATAAGGAATGTGTAGCAATGCAATCCATCTGTACTTACTACTTTCAATATATTGTACTGCAGTCATATAAAATATAGTTTATTGATGCCATCATTTCATGAGTTATAGATTGCACAGTGGCATTTTTTTTACTTTACAACCATAAAATTAAGGTTGTCTTAGAATTATGTATAAAAACTGTCATATGTTTACTCTGATTTATCCATATGCTAACAAAGCCATATATCCATCTTCCATTTAGCATCAGGTGTAAGATGGGATCCAGCGCTGGTCATTGCTGGGCATACTTATATGTGCTCCCACACACTATGTCAGTTTAGACTTGCCAGTTAACATAATGTGTTTGTTTTTGTGGTTGGGAATAAAACTGTATTGTCTGGGAAAACTACTACATAAACAGGAAATGGATGTTAAATCTGAGAGACTTTGTGGAATGTTGATGTCGTTTCAATCCAGAATTATGTTCAGACAGTGGCAAACCTTGCAACAGTGGGTGCAAGTCAGCAATCAGTTGTAAATATTATTCTATGACTTCCCAGGTAGCACACAAGCAATTCTACACACTCATACACATACATGTAAGTCATTGTAATCATACATGCTGACATTGTGCGTTTGTGCCATTAAATATACTTAAGTTTTTTTGCAAAAGTCATCATAACCTGAATGAAGCTGAGAACACAAAACATTACTGGAATTCAATGTTGCCACATTGAAAACAAAAGTCGGGCTGGGCATGATATTAACCAATAGGTCATTCAGCTCTTCAGAATTAGTACTAATGTGCTTTATAAAATATATTATCAATATCTGTTTATTGGAAATCTCATTTTTTGGTGGTAATTGGGGAAAATAATTCAAATTAGAATTCTCCACAGTAAGGTAATTCACATAAAGTCAAGAGCTGGTTGTGCATTCTGAAGAGTTTAGAGTTATTAGATGAAAAGTATGTTAAGATTAGGAAGCAGAATTGAAATTGATTGCTGCTGGGTTGAATATACCAGTCCACATGCTGAGCGGCAGTTAATTAGTTTATTCAGCCTTCATTTGATCTTAGAACAGCCTGAACATCTGAAGCATGGACTAAAGTGTACTAAAATAATTCTGGCTGTATTCCATAAGTACATTTGAATCTCAGCTCTAATAACTTGCATCAACCCTTCCCCTAGATACTTGATTGGGGGAGGCCTTTGCATTAGGTTAATTTAACTACCATTTTCATGCTGCAGAAGCTCACATGAAGATGGGCACAGTGGGGTCATTAAGGGATGCACCTGATGAGCAACGCTACTCTTAATTTATATGTTTGTAAATATTGCTGTAAGAAACTTGATGCTTGCAAAAAACCAAACACATTCTGTGCCAAACCATTTTCAGGAGGTGTGAGATTTATGAATTTTCTCTTGGTAATTAATGACATTGGATCTTATCTGTCTATAAACTACCTGTCTTTATATCTGTCATTTTTGGACACCAAATATGAATCCACTCAATAAGGTTTGTTTTTCTTTCTTATGGTTTTAGATCCTTTAATAGATTCATTTTCTCCTCAAATCCTTATTTTAATTTCTTCCTATGACATCTTACTATGTCTTATTTCTTATTTTAATGTTTAACCAGTGAGACTGATCCATTTTACTTTTTACTTACTTTGGTGATAGTGTTTGTTTAGTTAAATGTTACAAGCTTGCATAATTTACATTAAGTGTTGTATTTTAGTATCTGTTAATGTGCTTTGTTCTGCACTTGGTTTAAAGTGAAGCAGTTGTTCTTGTAACTGTACCTCCTTACGTTTTATTGAAGACTCCGTTCATTAGTCATGTGCTATACCACATTCATGAAAAGATAAAACGGGCTGAAAGCTCTGATTTGATTCTGGTAGTTAGTTGTGGGTTGAGTATTCGATTGTGTCAAATTATGCATGTTCATGTTATCAATAGTTTGATTCTAATGGCAGACTTTTTGTTTAATTTAAAGAATGATTCATTGGTAATTCTTCTGAGACACTGATGTATGTATAATGCACATCAGGGCAGCAGTTTCTGCCAGTTTATCTGCAACCCTAACACACTTACTTACCCTTACTACCCATCACTAACAAAAAGCTACCAATTGGTACCTGTTACCCACACCTTACCAACACTGGCTGAGTAGTCAGGTGGGTAGGAAGGTTTGAGTGTAAAGAGCAACTTAATGTTGTCAAAACCATCTCAAATGTGCTATTGTTTAAATCATTTTAGGTATTTAAACATATTGTAATCTGCAGTAAATATTATAAATGTATTTTGTATTAAATTTTATTTGTTGTTACACTTCTTTTCATTAACAGGTTAATAATTGTGGTTTCAAAAGCACTTTTAGTTTGTCTGTCTTTTGTTTTTGTGTCTATCTGTTTTTCTTTTAAAGTTTAATTCATTTACTATTGATTTTTTGTTGATCTTGTTTTTTTTTTTTTTCCAGGAGGACAGCAAGCAGGCTCAGTTTCTAGCTTTGGCAGTGGTATATTTCATTTCTGTGCTCATGGTTTCAAAGTACAGGGACATCTTAGAACCTCAAAACGAGAGGAAAGCACCACAACGCAGCCAGTCCGTTAGAAATTCCCAGTTCAAAAATTACGATGCATCATCTGCAGGTTAATATTGCATAGTTAGATCTGTACTGATTTGTTCTGTTCTTAGGATGAGAATGTGAATACAGTTAAGAAGCTTGACATTTAAGAGTGAAATGAGATTTCATATACTCTGCATGATTATGGTGATTTTGCACCTTTCTTTGAAGCTGATGAAAACAATCAAAATAAATAAAGTACAAAATCAATAACTTCCAGAATGTGGCCAGTTCTGTGTTATGGAAAAAATAGTGAGATTTAAAAAGTTACAGAAAATCAGTTACAGAAAATTACTTTTATCAAGCATAACAGAAAATGAACACTAACAATAATTGTCACTTGATACAAAATCTAAACATCTAATATGTTTAATGTAAAGAAACTACTAAGCAATCTTAAAGTATTTGTTACAATTATTTTCTTCTTTGTGGTTAAATAGTAATTTTTGTATTTGATCTTAACCTCTTTAGTGTCTCAATTTAAAGATGACATTGCAAAAGCAGATGTGGAAGTTACTGCTGAAGTTGATGCAAGCTTAGAAAATGGTGCTGCTTTAAGGAGGACTGATTCTGGTATAGAAGAAGGGCAGGCTTCCACTGCAACTAGTGAAATTGATGGTAATGTTGGATCTGGGGTTGAAGCTGTGATCACAGGACCTGATGCTATCAGTGAGGTCTTGTCTACCCTTTCGTCTGAGGTCAAGAAGCCGCAGGATGCACAAGAACAAGAGAACAAATCACTGCCAATGGCGCCTGCTGTTGCTGCTGCCAGTCAGCCACGAAACGTGAATGTTAAAGATATTCTTCGAAGTTTGGTCAGCATGCCTGCAGAAGAAATAGTGATAGACCCTATGATTATTCCACCTGCATTTCTTGGTGCTATGGGAGATGATCCTGTCGATCAATCTTTACAGTTCAGATCTTTTGACAGGTAACTGTTTTATTTCATTGTAGCAATGGATGTAGTTTTCCTTGCATGTGGTCCTGAAAACTGCAGTATCAAAGACATTTGTTTTTAAAGTTAAATGTAAATTAGATGAAAACCTATTATACATTGCATTCCAAAGTCCTGCTTTAAGCATAGTGGTGGTCTATACACACATCAGTCTATGCAAAGTCAGATTTTTTTTTACCCCGTTGCATGCATTACCAACATCATTTCAGAAGAGTCTAAACTTTTGCCATAGAAGAGTAGGATGAAAATGATCTTCAATTAATTACCCGTTAGAATTAAGGGAGAGGAGTACCTTTATTTTATGACTTCTTAAATGATTATTCCATTTAAGAAGTCCTACATAGTTCTCCTCCATAAAACGTAAATGTCTGATTCATTTTTTTTTACACCATGACAAGGTGCTTTACCTAGCAAACGTGTACACATTTCTGTATAAAAAATAAATCTTAGTCATATAGAGCTTGAGAGACAGTACTCTAGAAATAGAATTCATACAGTTTCATAGAAGGATGGAATAGGAATATTAGTACGACCAAGTTGATTAAAATGTGAGATAGACGATGTGAAATCTGAAAAAACCCAATGATGAAACGTTCACAAATAGTTTTTGTCTTTTTAGTTTTAGGGAGTCCAAATTAAAAAAAAAATAAAACACACACATTCAGAGTTGAATAATCATAACAGCAGTTAATCCAATCAAAAGTCTGAGGGGGTGGAACTTATCATTGCTGCCTTGGGTGCAAGGTGGATGTGAAATAGCAGCCAGGACTGTCACTGCACGATTGCTGCATTTCAGAAAATACTTAGAAGCTGAGTTGTAGTGATATAAATGATAGAAGTAGAATTCCCCAGATAGTTGCACCAGGTAATCTACAGGTTTTATTTATTTAATTGCATTTCAGATTTCTCTTTATATATATATAAATCAAATCTGTGTTGCAGAATTGGTGGGGATGGGGAACAAAATTAAAAATGGAACTCTTGTGCAAACTAAACCATAAAGTTAGTTTTTTAGTCTTTTAGCCTAATAGATAGCTTACAGTGATAGTGACAATACAACTATAATTGTGCCAAGACAGCCCCATAAACATATAATCCTTTAGCAATGCATTCAAAGCCTAAATTCCAGTCTTGCAGAATTTTTAATCATTTAATTGTAATTTTGCTGTGTCTGTCTCCTGTGCTATCCCAGTATAAGGATTATTTTTGTTGTTGCTTATCTTATAGCTTATTATTTTTGCATAACTCCTCCATGTTTATGACAAGTTGGCACTGTCATATAGATGGTCCACAGCTTATCAACTAGTGGCCCAGTGTTTAAATAAAATAAATAACTGGCTTGATCTCTAAGACTGTGCAGTTGTCACATGTGAAGTTGATGGAGTGATAGAGATGTGGCACAACTGTGTGGGATGGATTAGTCTCTCTTCCTTCATGCAGTTTGTGTTAGAGGCACTGCACCCATGGAGGCAAATAAGGGGGAGTCATACAAGAGAGAGAGTGGTTGAAAAGAAAGAGAAGGTGAATAAGGAGAGAAGCCAAATAGAAAGCGAAAGCAGTAGTCTGCCAACCAGTACAGAGAAGTGGAGGCCAGTGGACAGGGCCCCATGGTGGAAAGAGCAATTGTTGTTCTTGAGGCGGATTGGTTCCCCACTGAACAGCTAAGGACTAGCAGGTGAAGATCAATATCTCCCTAGGGATCCAGTAGGTGACGATTTTTTGTGTAGTGGGAGACACTGCTTGGGGAGTCATGGCTAACGCTTGAAGGAGGCGGTCTTGATAGAAGCCGTAGTTGGAAGGAGTTGTGGTTGCTGACGTCTCTGCCGATTGCAAGACCTGTGAAGAGTGAGCTGGGCTGAAGGAGTGAGGGGACAGAGGTAAAACGGTGTGAAAGAGGCAGGACAGTGACAGGTAGAAGGATGGATGCTGTGGGAGACAAAAGAGAGAGGTGCAAAACAGATGTCTTGTGTCTGGGAATTCTGTGAGGGAATCCTGACTTTGGCTTTTAAACTATTTATTGCATTTTTAAAAACTTCTCCGTGATCACTGGATTACTTATTTATTTATAGGATTGATTATAGGAGGAAGAACCACTGCACTGTTTTACTGTTTCTTTTTGACTGTATTTTTTTTTTTTGTAATAAAAGCACCTGCACTTTACACCCATCCTTTGCTGTCCTCCCCTATCGAGGCCCATCTTGTGGTCACGTTACAGAAAATACAGGTTTAAAAGATTCCTAAGAATTGTTTCTGGGACTTTGAAACTAACCTACACTGTCACAGGCACCCATAAGAAAAGTTTGGACAACTGTTTAAGGAAAAAAAGCAGTTTAATATGAGGACAAAAGTTTTGAAAGCAGTGACAAATTACTTGCACAAAAGAAAATTTCAAAATACAATCAGTTTGAATTTATTAGTTGTTGTTAATGACCACATTCTGGTGCTTAATACCAGAAATATCATAATTCAGTTTCATAATTCTACATTTTATTGACATTACTGTTGTCAGTTGTCACAAACTCGACACAGAGTCATAGAAAGGTTTGGGGAAGCCACCCGTATAATTGATTTCCTGGCTGTAAAGTCGATTAAATAAATGCAGCACTGATGTGCACAAAACCGAGTCCAAAACAGAACTGAGGGAATAGGGAAAAGGTGGAGGCTTTTAAAGGGGAAGACAGGAAGTGAAGTCAGAGGGGTCGGGCTCATGAAGGTTTTCAACCACAGGTTTGAGCCCGGACTTGACATCACAGGGGCCGGAGCCAGCAAGGTCTCCTTCCATAAGCTCGGTCCCAGAAGTGACGTCAAGAGGGCCAGGTGGGATCTTCCGTAAATGGTCTACAGGAAAGGGAGAAAAAGAGTCAGTGCACTCTGTCGCATCCCGGTATGACTCGGAATTGCCCTTACTCAAGCCCTTTAGATGCCTCCCATGCGCACGTGTGTGACACGGTTTTAAATGTAATAAATATATTTTCTCTTTTAGGCCAAAAATCAATATAGTGCTATTGTTATTCAAGGTTTTATTTGTAAAAATGTGTTTTATTTATTTGTTTTACTATTTTGTTAAAAAAAATCTGTAGTTGTTAAGAGACATATACTATTCTCATGCTTGACCCAAACCCTGACTTCCAGAACACAAGATTATCATTTAATCCAATATGCTATTTAAGCAGTATAGCACTAAACATCTTGTTTGAAAGTAGCAACTGAAACAAGTTAAATTTGTGACGATGTTTGCAAAGAAATTACATTATAGTCATACTTTTAGTAGCTACAATGTTCTATGTTCATGTTTACAATATTTAGATCCTTATTAATAATAATTATGTAGATTGGTAATTCCATATTTCCTGTAACAAGCGCAAGTGTTCATTAAAAATGTAAAGCATTATAACATTTTATAAACTATGAACTCGATATAGTCAGAACATGTACCTCAAAGTTTTCTTCCTCCATAATAACCATAGCAAATGATCATATTGTTGTAAAGTTCCCTATCATTGGATTTAAACGTGTACAGTGAGGGATTAAATGAAGCCAATCATTTAACTAAAAATGTATTACCAGTGCCCCCTTTTGGTCATTTTTCTGTTAGCTAAGTACATAGCACTATAGTCTGCACATGAAATACTGCAAATAGAGGTCATGCCATGGATTTTTAGTGACTGTATTGTACACTATTTTATCCTTGCAAATTTTTGTTTTTTTAAAAAATGTTCTTCCTTTTGTTTTTGGCTGTCATTTAAAGTGAGATCCTTGTCCTTGCACGTGATTTATTACATTCACACTTACAGATACATGACCTTTCATCACCTTCAGAATTGAATATGTGTCAGTGTTTTAGTATTTTGTTGCTTCAATGACTGAATTGCCATTTGTATGTACTGTGTCTTTTATCTTGAAGTATTTTGGTTGTTTACTAATCTTAGTATTTGCATTTTTACCAGTTATGGTAAGTTAAACTTTTGGCAGGTTGGCAAGTTAACACGTACCCTAATATTTTTTTGATTTATCAAGCTTAGTAATTTTCTAAAGTTTTAAGATCATTTGTGTTCTCATATTCAGAACTTCAACATTGCAAGATAAGTAGAAAATAGTTTTATTTAAAAAATGGTACTAAATTAGTAGCCTTTTGATGAAATGTATAAATGTTATATTAGAAGAACAAAAGAAAAAGATTACTACACAATAAAAGTGTCCAGTACACATTGGAATGTGTCCAGACACTTTCTTATAGCATGTCATTTTTATTTACATGCGTGCTTTTTCATCTCATCCTTTGTGCATCGTAAGGCTTCATGTAAAAACTATTCTTGACTAGAAATATAAATTCTTCTCCCAATGGAAATTCAAAGCTACATGTAGGGCAGTGGGAAATTTTGTAGAAACAGACATCAAGATGTGCTACAGGATGGAGGAGGTCTGTTTTAGATTTAAGCCATTGTTATGCAGCAGTCACAAAGCTCTGTGAGCTTAGTAGGTTTAGAAAAAGGCACCTAGTTAAAGGTTTTTCTCATGTTGTTGAAAAGGTACTTGCTTGAGTATCTCTGGGAATTTCAAGGCATCCCTCTGATCCTCTATTTATCTGAGGAATGCTTTGTCAGAAATCAGAAATCTCCTCATATCTTAGGGATTATCAACCTTTGCTTGCCAGCTTCTGCTGGACAGCATAGAGTAACAGCTAAGTAAAAGAAGCCTGCTGGATCTTGTAGCCTTTCCCAAATAAAAAGGTGTGTGCTTTCATTCCCATCCAAAGTCTGTGTCTTATCTAACAAGGGGATCCACTCTGGCAGTGAGTAGGTGCCAGAGTGTTTATCTTGATGTCTCCTACGTCTTGTCTGGCACATCAGCTGTTGAAGCTGGATCTGGTTTTCTAGCACAACGAAGTGTGGATTTCAGGCAACACTTAGATAAATATGTGTGTGTGTGTAGCAACTGAAATCCTTATTCTTTGGTACTGGCATTTTGCAACATGTTTCAACTTGAGCCATCATAAAAATATATAAATTGTGTTTCTTCTTTATGCATTTAAATGTCAGTACTGTATACACTTTCTTTAGTATTTGTGTGTAACATTAAAAAGATGCTGTATGGGTTTTACCCAAATCTGAATTAAATTGCTTTATGCTGTCAGTATGGATGTGGGCAGGGATTCTGAAGGAATTGCTTATTTGTAGTATTGGAGAAAGAGAAAAAAAAAATCCTAATTTATTGATTCTTACGCTATTGCATGAAATGTGCATACATACGTTTGTGTGTGTATATGTATATATAAACATATAATATATATATATATATCTTAATATATTATATATATATATATAT
>JANRMT010062823.1:14684810-14736413 GCA_026402145.1 Polypterus bichir lapradei
ATAATATATATATTTATATATATTTATATATTATACTGTATATGGGCCTGAATTCCATCAGAATAATAGGTTTTATCTTGTCCTCGCAACCACTTGTGCACCTGGGTTATTGTTGAACACTACATGCTGAAGGGTACTACAATCACTAGTGCTTGACAAATTCTCCATGGCTATAGTTTTCATACTATTTAGCTTTATTTTCCAAAGTAATGTGTGTGTGACCTGTTTTAATTTAGGTTACTTTTCAATGATGATGATTTAGTGAAAGTTGTCTGTCATTTGCTGTTAGCATGGCTTCTGTGACTGATGGTCAGTTATGGCTCAGGAAATGTGCTGAGGCATTGATAGTCGCCCTCAGTTCTAGAGGGTGAAGTTGACTGGTCGAAGAAAAGACCAACGAAATTCACAGATTCAGATGCCAACAGCAAAGGATACTTGCACGCGTACAAATCAATGCTCTTTCCCAACCAAATTTACGACTGTGTGCTTTTAAAAAATATATAATATACAGACAACTGTATGCCGACATGTACATTGTGCACAAAAACTAGTGTGGTGCAAATCAAAGTTAATCACAAACACAGTTTTGTTTTAGTTTTTACCTTTTTATTTAGCTCTAGTTTTCATTTTTACTTTCATTTTAGTTAACAAAATTGTTTTTTTTCATTAACATATTTCATTTTAGTTTCCATTGACAGGAATAATACTGGATTGACTACATGTATCCATTTTTATTGTTTGTAATGCCTACTGTAATGAGCACAATGACATTAGTATTTATTATTTACCATCATAATGCAGAACTGACAGATCGCTAAGTTCTATCATAAATAGCCAAACCTCACTGATGTTGGGTGGCATGGGGAATGCCACCCAAAACAACAAACATGCTACTAACCACCAGGACAAGTCAAGCCTCACCTTCCGTTTTCCCCTCACCAGATGCTCTTAAGTTGTCCAACTGCCGATGTGTAGCCTCCTATTTGCGATGCCTTTTCCCATATGTTAATCATTAGACCCCCTGACTCCTGCCTTATGTTTGTGTTTTATTGTTTTAAAAGTAACACTTTCTTTATTTTACAAAAATATATTTACTTACATTATTTAACTGTTATCATCATGTTTGTTGTTAGATGCACTGTACTGTGTTGTGAAGCCTGTATTGCATAGTGTGTGGATCAACAAGTACGTGATCTGATCTAATTAAGGATGGATGTGGCAAAAAGGGGTTAACCTTCGACAGTGTTATTTAGTGCACCATTCCTGACTGTGACAAAATAAAATTAGTAGTATTAACATATTTGTGATTTAAGCATGTAGTAGTTCATGATACATTTAGGAAATATAGAAACATTGTAATGCTAACAAAAAAATAAAAAAACAATGTCTATCTCAGACTCACAGAATGATTGTGATTTAATGAATGATTTAATCTTAAATTTTAATTCTATTTTTAATTATTATTTGCACTTCATTTGTTACACTATGGACCCTGAGCTTCGCAATTTTGTCTATCTGTATACTTGTATATGGTTGAGATGACAGTAAAGTTCACTTTGATTGTACTTACTGTGAATGCCAAAAGTGTAACCTTAGTATTAAATTTTCATTATTGCCATCATCATAAAGAATGAGGAGGAAGGAGGCACCAAGGGGGTACAATAGAAGCTCTGCTGATATTATTGCTTAGGTGTTATTACTTTAGGTTGAAGGCAGTAAAAAAAAAATGTCAACGAATTAAAAAATACTTCTACTCCATTATTCTAGATCATCTCTTCACCTCTTGTTAGCATATTTGTTAATTAGTGTTTTGTTTTTGAATGAGACAGTAGTTCCTAGCATTCAAAAGTTAGTTTCAACAGCTACAAATATTTTAGAAATATTTTTGGGGCAGTGGTATAGTATGAATAAATGAGGAATTGCTTATACTTGTTATCTCTAAACGTTTGTTTTTTGAGTATAATTTTCATGTGTGTGTATAATAGTGAAGGTTTAGATTAGCTGGATTTTAATTTTTGTCTTGAGTGATTGTTAGTCTGAATGCTCAATGATTTTAAACTTACTTCTTACTCATTTTCTCCTTATTATAGTGCACCAAGGCAAGGGTATTATAAAATGAAATTTCAGTGTTCTAAAGCCTTAAATGCTTGTGTGTTTTTTTTTTAAATGTAGACCTTGAAAATAGATTTTTTTTCCTTCATTGTTTAAAACCATTAAGGGAATTATTATTGAATATCTTTGTGCTTACTGCTTTAGAAGATGTAATTAGGTAAATATTCCTTTCAATGTGGAACATTTTAGGCGTATGGATAATGCAAGGTAATTAAAATAAGCACTGCTTGGGGAGTGAAATCTATTGGCAGTATGCGTTACCTAATTAGTTGGTGTCTTGAAGCTTTCTGGAAGAAGTGCCTATTATAGGGAGCCCTCATTATATCTGTTTTAATTGAGTGTGCTTGAAGTTTGTTAACAAAAACAGAATTTCTATTGTGCCGTTTCAGTTATTCACAATCTTTTTTTTTTTTTTAAACTTTATGGCACTTCAGGCAGCAAGACTGTTTTCTTATACCACTGTTTCTTTTTTAATTAGAATGAAAAATACTACAAAATTAAAATTTGCTCATTAAATATAAATAGTTTGGATTTATTTGTCTTAAATAAAACCAACCCTTTATTATTCTCACTTTTTTTTTACTACACATTTTTCATCCTTTGATAATAGAATTGTGTGATCAGATTGATATGATGATTTTGTGGAGATTACTTTTTGGGAATGTTGGAAATGTTGTGATAAATTCCACTTTATTCATAATGCCTCCTCTTTGTCATCACTGCCTTTTTTCCCATCCCTAAACAAGGTGTAACAGAGTGCTATGGCAGACCAAATTCTTATTCCAGTGTGCTGCTCCTCCATGAAAATGGCAGTGTTTAGATTACCATGTTTTTGAGACATTTAAATTTGTGTGTCTGGTGGTTCCTATATATCTCAGCACTTCTGTGCTTCTGGACTGATATTTCAAAACATAGCAGAAATTAATTTTGTCACTGTAAATGAAAGTATGTTAGATATTAATTGTTTATAAATGATTTTATAGTACAGATGATCCCTTTTGCCCTCATTTGCACTTGTTGATTGTATCATTTATATACATTACCAGTCAAAGTTTTAGACTACCGTAAATACCCGCATATAGAACGATACCATGTATAGGACGCAGTGGATTTTTGACCCTAAAAACCATAGAAAAACCTGTGTACCTGTTTATAGGACGCATCCTGATTTTGAGTTACTAATTAAAAGCTGCTGCCGCCAGCGCCAGTGATTGTATCCATGTGTTTGTGTTAGGCTAGAGTCTCTCTGAACGACAACAACAAAGAGCGAGAAACATACTAGATGGCGAAAACGACGTATCGATGATGTGAAAATTCAAAATTAAACAATTTCCAAACGTTACAATAAGGCATACATGTGAATGTATTGTAAAATGAGCTTTCAAACGCCGTGTCATTATCCAAAATCGATACAGTATTAGCGACGCTACACCTGAAAAATACTTTAATTTGAAATGGTGTGAAATACCAGTCCGGGGGCGATGGCTAATCGCGCGCGAACTGAGGCATACCCTGGTAGCTACAATTGCAGCACTGCTAACCGACTGTCGCTTGAAAACAAACCTTGAAATTCAAATTGGATTCAAACCACTCCTCTCTGTCCCCATCACACAGCCATCGAAGGCGAAGGAGAGGCACTGAGACACGCGCACACGATCATAAAGTCCAATGGATGCTCCGGTCTACGCGCCGAGAGCATCACGCATTGAATAACACTGAGAAAACCGTGAACAGAGAAAACTAACACTGCCATAGTTTGCGCTATAGTGCTAGGAACCACTCGCTAAAAGCACTTTTTTTTAATGAGTTTTAAGCACAGGGAAAAAAATGAACATTTGAAAAATCCGTAATTTAATGAACCACCAAGAAAAGTAACATTGCCACAATGCACGCTATGAAGCGATTGCTGTAAACAGAACTGAAAACAAAAACAAGCCTTTTCTACCTTATGTGTCCAGTCCTTCCTCTCTTGCGAGCCTGGAGCGCCTGTGCGTGCCTCTCGCGCGCGCGTCTGTCTTTATGTGTGTGCACGTGCCTCTCTCGCGTGTCTGTCTCTCTGTGTGTGTGTGCGTATCTTTCTCGCGCGCGTCTGTCTCTGCGTGTGTGCGCCTGCCTCTTTCGCGTGTGTGTGCGTGCGCGCTCCTCTCTCGCTCTCGTGTGTGTGTGTGTGTGTGTCGCGCTCTCTTTCTTGCTTGCTCGCTCCCTGCACAGGGAGAAACTGAACATGTACAAACCAAAAGAGAAACTGTATCCAAGTATAAGACGCACCTGGGTTTTTAGGCCTACATCTTAAGAAAAAAAATGCGTCCTATATGTGGGTATTTACGGTACCTCAGATTTTTCAGTTTTTATGGCAATGCACACAGTTTAGTATCTTAATGTTTCATGAAATCAAACCTAGAACAAATAAAAAATGGCAAATAAAAAAGTCGAGGAATCATTAAGTGTACAACATTTTTATTCAGATTTTTGATTCATCAAAGTAGCCACCTTTTGCTGATAACAGCCAAACTGTGGTAACCCTTTGGATTTAGAATGCCAGTCACTCTGTGCAAGTCACCATCTCGGTCTCCAGCAGAAGAACCCCAGACCATCACACATCCTCCTCCATGTTTGACAGTTGGTCAGACCATCCTTTCACTAACTCTGCGGCATACACACGCCCTGTGTAATGAACTGAAGATTTCAAATTTTGATTCATCAGTCCATAAGACGTTCTTCTAGTCTACAGTAGTTTATGCCCCAAGGCCTGCTTTATTTTGTCTTTTAAGGAATGCCTTTCTTACTGCCACACATCCTGTCAAATTTGCAGCAGAAAATCTTCTCTTCAAAGTAGAACCTGAGACTTGCTTTTTATGAGTAATAATGCTCTGTCTCATTTAATTTGTTAATTGCTATTTTCTTGCCATTATCACTGAAATTTAAAACCTTCTACAGTATAATATTGTCCAAGTTGTACTTCAGAGGGTGTAGTAACACAGTCTGTTCCAACTCTGCTTTAAGACTGACAGAGAGGTTTTAAGTAATCAACAGAAGTTGGACACCTGTACAAATTGTTTGCTTCAACATGCAAGGCTTTATTTACTTTAATTGCTGCAGAACATTTGTAGGTTGTAACCGATAAATGTTTCCCCAAAGAAGGCCCGTTTGTAATATTACGAAATTTTCTTTTTTTCCATTTTTTATATAACCTAAACTTACCTTTTCACCATTTAAGGCCATTCATTGCATTTCAACTGATTAAATTTGAAGAAAAACTGGAAAAATGGAGGTGTTGTAATATTTTCTGCAACTGTAAACACTGTATAACTATTTGTAAGCATTACCAGTTTTGGATTTGCCCAACTGTATGCCATTTTATTTTGTTATATCAACCCCTCAAAAGATAATACTGTATTTTTATTTATTTTTTTTAAAGCTTATATGGGGTGCAGATCATATATATATATATATATATATATATATATATATATATATATATATATTTTAATATTAAAAAAGTGGTGGATCTGAGGCTAAGGATCTGGGCTGGTATCCCGAAGGTTCCGGTTCAAATCCCCATCACTGCCAAAAGAGATCTTACTCTGCTGGGCCCTTGAGCAAGGCCCTTAACCTTCAGTTGCTCCAGGGGTGCTTTACAATGGCTGACCCTGCGCTCTGACCTCAAGGGGTATGTGAAAACTAACAAATTCCTAATACGAGAAATTGTATCAGGCGAAATAAAGAACAAAAAAAAATTTGTGTAGTACTGGACCACATTTCGTGAAATTTGCTGTGGAAAACACTTCTGTTGAATTTCATTGATCCACAGTATTGGCATGAACAAGGTATAATGAAAAAAATCTAAATATTGACAATCTTGAATATGTTTATTAGATGAAAATGTGTATACTGAGAAGGGCACCATGCTTTCCATTGAGTGTGGCATTGGATTGTTGTGAATCACATATTTTTGGAATTTAAGCAAGAACCTACTCCTACTAATCAGTTACTTTTTGCTGCTCATGAGAACGTTCTAAGCTTCAGAAGGAACTAGAAAAGAGTTGTACTGAAATTTAGGATTATTAGATACAATACATGTTTAGAATAAAAGTGCATGGGAAATTTTTTTTTTTTAAATCATGAGTAGTAAATAGGTACAAAATTCAAATGCCGCAGCATGCATCATGACTGAATTTGTGGTTTGCCAACATCATTAATGGTGACAAAAATGGAAAGCAATGGGGGACATCTTCCCTTATAGATGATACTTTATACTTTATCTTCCTATTTTTTAATGGTGACTTAAGTTGAAACTGCTGCAAGTATTATTTATATCTCTGGCTGCTGATAGTGAGAGAGGGCTGGAAAATGAAAACACACAATGTATAAATATTTAGTACTGTTTGACTTTGTGTGTGGTTACTGGAGTTTGTGTACTTTTGTACTGGAAACACTTTAGGTAATGCAAAAATATATTTATTAATCATTTACTCTTAATTAACAAGCCCTTAACATATACTTCTTAGGGTCTTCATAATGCTTACAAAGCTTCAGCAAAGTATTTATCTCTGCAATGCCACCTACTAACAAAACCACTTCGGAGTGATCTGAGGTGGCTTAACTAAGACACATTTCTGTATGTCAGCACTGGCCCTCACAGAGTTAGAAAACAATGTCCCTACCTACATTGAAGGAGTGCAGTCTTCTAGGAAAAAAGAGACTGCTCTGCCCTTTCTTATTTAGCTCCTCTGTGTTCCAAAACTAGTCTAACCTATCATTAATGTGGACCCCCAAGTACTTGTAGGAGTGCACCATCTCATCATCCACTCCCTGACTTGTGACCTGACATAGAGGTTCTTTGCTTTGGTGAAATTCAGTAACCACTTCCTTGGTTTTACTGATGTTAGGATGCAGACAATTCTCTTTGCACCAAGAAATTAAGTTCTCCACCTGACTTCTGTACTTTGTCTCATCCATTTTATCAATGCACACCATAAATGCAGAATTATAATCTTTGTAACTGCTTTCACAGTTGGTTATTAGAACCAAGATGGATGGGGTGAAAACAAGTTGTATTTTGAGCTTCAACTTGTACATTTACTACTGTGTGATTGGCCAGGGGTCTGTGCCCATTGGCCTGGTCTGGGTAGTCCCTTTTCTTCTGGTTTCCGAGGCAACCCGTCAGGCTGCTGTTGAGCATGCCACATATTACAGAACAATGCAACATTGTTGTCTTCAGCAGATACACATTGGTTGTTATGTGTAGCAGGATCAAACAATTTCATCATGGAGCAAAGGCTTACCTCCATGCATATGCAGTTTATCATGTCTGACTCATTGAGTCATTATAGCCATTTTTTGTACTAATAGTTTTAAAGATATAAAAGTCTCATTTTATATTTTAATAAACAGTGTGACAGATATAGATCTTTCATTTTAATTTTTTAAATGTTATTAGTCATCAAATAATGCACCTGGTATTCTTTAATATCTTTTAATGGCATTCTTTTTGATACTTACAGTAACCCTTCCACAAACTCTGCCAAAACATTAAAACAAATTATTTTCCACCTTTCATGATCTAAACAGTAGGAAAAAAGACCATAGTTTGAATTACTGAGATAATTAATGTAAATAAATTCTCCATTCTCATGTATTTAGGAGAAGGCACTGTTACCTGTGGTAACAGGAGAGCAGCTTAAATTTGAAAAGAAGAGTTATTTATCCAGTATTGTGCATTTTGCAAATTGTTGTTCAATAGTGCTCATCATTAATACTTATCTAACCATAACATTATTTTACTTTAAATCTTAATGTTGTTTAGTCTCTTCCATTGCTTAAATAAAGATTTAGAAACATATAGTGTATATAGAAAAAATTACATTTCCTTCACATAGACAACCAAACTCTAGGTTTATATATATATGTTAGCTAAAACTGAAATGGACATTCCAAACAATACGTAGACATGTTCACAATCTTAAACATTAGAACGGTGGCTTGTAAACAAGTTATAAATAGAAAATCATAATCCTAAAGCAACACCTTTTAACTGTGAACAGCAGCAGAGAGGTAACTGAAACTGGCACATTTCAAAAAACCGCATACACATATCAGATTCAGGTACATTTTCTCCTTTGAAACCTTGAGGATATCTCCTACACCGTTTCAATCAAACGATGGTGGACAGTTCTATATTAGCAGATAACTTGTAAACAATATGAGTGTGTTGATTGAAATTTATTACAGTTCAAACCATAGGAGTTTATTCAAAGATGTGTATCAATGATGCAGTTTGGCTTTAAAGCTTTAACCCGACTCTGCACTGGATTCAGCACTTGAAACCATGAGAAAATGCATATTGAGTAAAAAGTGTCCATTTTCTAGCTTCCTGCTTGAGCTTTGCTTTAAGTTGTACTTGGTCTTCCTGCTTATTTTCTCTGCCACTTTTATTATCTGTAAATCATTAACTTGCATACCATCCGTTCCAAGTAAAAAGCATGAATCATGCGAGTATGTAGAGTATGCAGCAGTAGTTTTAATTATGTGAATATCCCCGCTTCTTACTGTTGATATGGAATCTGGTATGTAAAAAGTCCAATTTAAAATTCAAAGACTTAAAGTAATTAATAAGTTGGGAGTTTTCTAAATTTCTTAATATAATAATGTATAGAGAAATACACTGTGAAGAAAATTTTCTTTTCATGTCTTGGAATTATTTGAAATGCTTTCTTTCGGAGTGTTTTGGATCATGTCCCAGCTGTCATATGGCTCAAGCAAAGTGCCAGTCCATCACAGGGCAGATACACACACCAAAAAACACACACTAGGGCCAATTTAGCATTGTTAATTCGCCTAACAAACATGCCTTTGAACAGTGGATGGAAACCCACGCATATATCGAGAGAACATGCAAACTCCACGTTTTAGAGGACCAGAGACATGAACTTGAGTCTCCTTCCTGCGTGGCAGCAACACTACCTCTGCACCACTGCGCTTCCCTAAACGTAATGTTTCTTGTAAATTTATCCTTATGTCTTGGATTTTATGATGTCTTGGGCACAGCCAACAGCAGTGTTTTTGTTTGCAGAGAGAGTGTTTACCTTGTCTAGAGGTTTACTTCCCTTGCCAGTGACATTCATGTCTCTGGTGACTCTTCCTATGAAGTCAGTAGATGGATTGGAAGAGCATGGGGAGTCATGAGGCCGCTGGAAAAGGGGTGTGTGGCGCTCCTGATATCTGCAAAAGGACGAAGGTCCAAATCTTTAGAGTCCTGGTGCTTCTTGTCTTGCTAGATGGTTGCAAGACATGGATGCTATCCAGTGACCTGAGACGAAGACTGGACTCCTTTGGTACTGTGTCTTTCTGGAAAATCCTTGGGTACCGTTGGTTTGAATTTGTGTTGAATGAGCGGTTGCTCATGGAGTCTCGAATGAGGCATAGTACCTGCATTGTGAGGGAGCATCAATTACGGCACTACGACATGTGGCACGTTTCCCTGAGGTTGGTCCAGCTTGTAAAATCCTCATTGTTGGGGACCCGAGTGGCTGAACCATGCCAAGGGGTCGCCCACATAACACCTGGCTGCAGCTGATAGAGGGTCATTTCCGGAGGGTGGGACTGGACCGCGTGTCTGCCTGGGGGGTTGCCAACTAGGATCCCGAGTTGTTTTGTTGTGTAGTGGGTGCGGCAACACACTGTACCAGTGCGTGCTACTGAACTTGACTTGATCTTTATACCAAGTTAGACCACAATTTATTACAAATCAAAGCATTGTTAATTTATCAAGATAGTCTGTTTTGGCTCATTTTTACCCTGGCATTTTTGTTTTGCTTTATACATATTTTTATTGTAGCTCCCTATGTGTGTGTTTTTATTTATAATTATTTTATTAAATAATTGCATGCTTCTGTGATTGTGACTTGAAAGTTTTTTTTGCATCTTATGACTTTTCAAGGTTGTTTCCTTTTGCATTGTTGCACATGCTGTTTTGTAGTAGTTTTTATTTTTTTTAGATAATTTTAGTTTTGTTTTTAAAATTTATATTTGTGTGTTCTGTATAAATATAGACTATATACTATTTAAAAATTGCAGGATTCTGACAGGTGACGAATCCTTTCCAATTCATGTATATTTAGCAAAAGAATTAACCTTTTTACTTTTTCCTTTCACATCTGCCTTCGTAGCCAGCTATAATTTATGATGTGGTCTGTTAAACAGTTTCATCTTCTGTGCTAAAATACAGTATGTATGAGAAAATATATATATTCTGTAATAGCTAACATCTGTGCTGATGATCAATCTTTTAGGAGTGTTGTTGTAGCTCCCAAGAAGACGAGTGGAGCACCTACCGGTACAGTATCTGTGGCCACCAGTATACCGGCAGCAGCCCCAGCTCCCACAAGTACTGGACCTGTTAATGATGTCAGTGTGGTCTCGACTTCAGAGGCATCTGAACACATTACAGAATCTACGGCTGGTAAGTTGAACTTAAATGTTCTCTGGTCCAATAGTAGTATCTCTGTTTCATGATCTTGCTCTGTCTGCTTTTCCCACTTATTTACAAAATGCTGACCCTTTTAAAAGTGTAGCTATAGTTGTAGCTGAGCTTCATCAAGCTGACATCTGTCAAAGTTATAATCTTTTTTTTTTGCCTGTAAACAAGCAACTTGGGACAGGACTGTGGATTCCAAGCCAAGATCAAAGCTTACATTCATTAAGGTCTTAGCTGATAGCTTTGTCTCTTGCCTGTGGTTTGCTCTTTTTCTTTTCACTATTAACCTTATCAGTAGTGAAGTATTTGTGGATAGGAGGGTATATTCAGTGCCTCATCTGCAATGTGCATAATAAACTTAGTCATGGACATATTAGCTCTCACTTATTTTTTTTAAATGGTCTTAGTTTAATCCATTTTTCTTTTTTTTTTTTTTTTTTTTTTGTGCTGTATATCATTGTATGTGTTCCGACATATATTTATTTTCTTTCTTTTTTATTCTTATTAATTTTCAGCCTGTGTTTCTCAGTAATACTGGATAAATGATAGTGATATGTAAGTAACATACTGGGAAAGCATATGGTGCATATTGAGACATGATTCTGCTGTTTGGTTATTATCTGTGGTGTCATTGTCGCACGTATTACTCACTTCTCTAACAGAGAACCAATGATTGAAAATTACAGGAGGAATAAACTGCAAAAATACCTTAGGTATTTTGAAAATTAACTATGCAATAATAAGCTTAAACTGAACTGAGAAACCATATTTACTTCTTAGTGTATAAGAGCTTGTAAATAGCAGAACTTTGCTTCATATTTCTTTTGGAGATTATCAGTTTGTTTACAAGTTACACCCTGGAATAATTAATATTTAAAACGAACCAAAATTTTTTGTTGCTGTATTAACATAGTTTAAATATTGCATTGGCAATTACCTTTAGTTAGCTCTGTGTTCCTTTTGATGTCAATGCTTGCACCGTGTGTTGCAAGTTTGTAGCATCAAAGATTAAAAGCCTTAGGCTGACTGGTGATGAAAGCTTTTAGATGGACTCTGCTTATTAAAAGAAAAGACCCAAACCCGTCTTGAGAAGATATAAACTGGGAAAAGACTGGAAAAGAATTTTGACTTTTGAAATACAGGATACCATTAGACACACAGATCACAAGACTAACTCAAAACCTGAATAACAAGCTTCACTCCAGATGCATGTGACAGTTGTGAGCGGCCCATTAACTTAGCAGAGTTAAGGCTTTTTGCACATACTGTTAACATTTTATTTTCCTGTCAGTATTAAAAGCAAAATGAAAAAGTACTACAATGTGTGCATTAAATAAAAAATAAGAAGAAAGCAGTTACAGAAACATATTCCTCTGCTCACATGGTTAATAGAATAATCCCGAAATGTTACACTTGCAGTTTCTCCCATACAGCTATGAAACTGATAACTTTTGCGCTTAAAGTGAAGTTAGAAATTGAATTACTGGTTGGCTGAATGTCCTTGAAACCCTTTAACTGTTTAAGGAGTTATAGTAGTAGTTTTTTTTCTTCTTCCTTTGCATCTTTTCCCACTTCTGTGTGGAGTCGATGTGCTTGAACAACCTTCTCTATACAGCTTGGTTCTGCATCTCCTCACCAGTCAGGCCCTTTTCCTTCAGATATATATATTTTTTTTTACTTTATCCATCCACCTCTGCTTTTGCCTCCCCTCTTTCTCTTTCCCTGCACTTCCATTCTCACCCATCTTTTGCACACACTTTCATTGTCTGTTCCCATCACATGTCCATACCACTTCAGTCTACTTTCCTGTACTTTCTTAGATATATCTCCCACTTTTTTTAATATCATTTTGTACAAAATACAATAAAACTTTTTCATATTGAACCATTCACAGTGGAGATTGTATTGTAGAGTGCTGCGAAACACCCTCAAGTTGACTTATAGTTATGTATTAAATACATTGTAACATTACCCTCAATGTAGTTTGAATCAGTGTCCTAATTCCATGAAACACCTTATCCACTCCTAAAAATACATCTTTACCAAGATGTTGAAGTGTTTTTTTCTGATTTCAGAATATTTGCCTTGCTGCTGTTATGTAATCATTTGTATATTTTTTAATGTATCTTGCACAGAATTATGTTAGAGCTCCTGTTGGTCTATTAGTAGAGGAGTAATGTTGGTTAGACATCTGTGACATTTTTTATTTTTACTCAGTCAATTTTTTATTTGTACTGAACCCAGACTATTTTTCCCCATGATACTACACTGGAAAAAACAATACACAAGAAGGGGTGGATTTAGCTACTTTGTTCTCTTCATGTCTGGTTGGGTTTTCTGGATGCTTTTTTATTTTCATCTCTGTAGCATAGGTTAATTGATGACTTCTAATTGGAGTGATTGTGGATATGCCTGTGTCTTCCCAAAGTGGACTGGCACACTTTTTAGGGTTGTTTCCCACTGTGTCCTATGTTACTTGGTTTTGGCTCTGGCTCCTCCACAGCCTAGGTCTTCAATTCAAATGCTTAGATACGTGTGAGGGTGTTTTAAAAAATGGTCTTGTGAACAAAAATGGAAGAGGTGTATAACAATATTTTAGTAAAAATACATACAGCTGGATGACCTGACATTTGGATTATGTGACATAAGTAAGGATTTTTTTCATCATGCACTTTTTGATATTATTTGCTATTATTACACTATTATATTAGAAACGTTTATTTCCATTATGCATGAAAAAATTGTTTTTTTTTTCTCTTGCCAATCACTACAATCTGTGTGGGATAAGTAACATAAATTAGAATTGTTAGATGGAGTAGTTCTTTAATTGAACTAGAGAAAATATTTATGCAAAAAGAGAGGCAGGGGGTTAACACACCCCTCAAAATGAGGATCTCCGATATATGTTGTGTGTACACTGCTGCTTTAATTTTCCACTTGTCCACAAAGTCCTCTTTCTACTAGGCACCCCCATTCACTGTTAGCCTAAAGGTTATATATGTAGCAGAAATGGACAGGAACATCTTCCATAAGATTACCATAGTGATTTTTACGGCAGCATACATGGAGGGAATAAACATGTGGTCTGGTTATAATGTGAGAGCAAAAGAATGTATTTGCAGGATCTTACCTTTAATGGAGCTATACTGTGTGCTTCAGGGCAAATTATGTTAAAGACAAATGCTCTCTGACCCCCTTTTTTCTGTCAACTTTCCTGTGTGGAGTACTACTAAACACATGGGAAAGGCCGACTTCTTTGTTGATTTCCTCACTGGAGTGTAATACGTATAAAACATTCCCATGGGAATGGAGGACTAGAATCCCTGCAAACAATTAGCCACTTTACCATTGTGAAGCATCATTGTTCTTTTCCACTTTAGCTCTGTTTTCTCTACCAGGGAGCATTTAGCTAGCAGATACTTCACTTGGAAGGTATATGAAGAATTATAGTAAATCTTCCTGTCCTAAAAATAGTGTTTGTAGCATTATTCTGACATTATTCTGACAAAGGTGGGCACCATATTTGAGTTGTCATGTCTACATCTGGGACTGACAAAAATCTTTCAGTTTTTTTGTTTAAATAAATCATGGTAAAGAAGTGTAGAAATTTAGCTGAAGAAGTATATAATGAAAAAATCTAAACAGCATGCCGGGGCTTTTTATCCGACATAGAGCCCAGCGGAGACTTGGCTTTTGGCTTTGATTTTTGCTCCCCACTGCCACATATCTTTGATCCTACTCTCAGTAGCAGTCGCACATTATGATAAACCTTTCTGTTTAGTCAAACTACTTAATGCGCTACACCTCTTAACGCTAGATGTTATCCAGTGTATCCTGCAGATAGGCTTATTGAAGCTGCTTCTTCATGATTTCTGCCAGATGTGGCAACAATGATGCAGTTCAGCATGACAAGATACATGGTGCCATGTTTTTTTTTTCCTTTCAGGGAGAGGTGTTTGTGGGCATTTATTTCAGTTGAATCTACATGAAAAAAGAGTGTTCTTTTACCTGTGACGATCCCTAAGTGATACTCGCCTCAAAAATCATTCTGCTTTCAGTCACTTGCATTATATGTTTCAAATCAATGTAGTTTTCTCGCTCACTTAAGCTACATTTAAATCCATTCTGCTGGGGGAATAATTGTCCTGTTCAGGCTATTTTTGAACTGTTACTGTAATTTGTAGGAGTAGAGTATTGTACCATGTTAGCCATAGATTGATACAGGAGAAAGTAGGGTGAAGTGACACCTTTTATTGGCTAACTAAATAGATTACAAATGCAAGCTTTCGAGGCAGCTAAGGCCCCTTCATCAGGCAACCCTTGTTATTTCACCCTACTTTCTCCTGTAATTTGTAGGGTCATTATTGTCACCTGTAGGCCTACAGAGTGCAGTGAAATTCTTTCTTGTTTGTGCTAGTCAAAGTGCAACAAGTTACCAATCTCCAGTGCCATGATTAATGAATACTTTACCTCAAAAATGTTCAATTAAGCACTAAAAACTAAGAAGTGCTTCATGAGCCTGATTTTTGATACGCCGTGGATCAAAAATTGAAGTATTATTGAGAGGTATTATAAGCTTTTTTTTTTTTTTTAAAATTATATATATTTTTTTAGATAGGAAATATTCATGATGTTTGAAATAAAGAGAATATTGATAATAATTCATAGCTTTATGCTTGAATTTTTTTGTTGGATTTTTTTTTTTAATTAAACAATGTTTTTCATTAAAAACAGTAATATTCCTAATTGTTCAAAAATTAAAATAGCTAGCATAAAGTCATGGAGGACTTGTCTTTGCAAATTAACTCCTTTGCATGAAGAAGTTCCTCATGTGTAAGCAGAATATTGCAGGAAGTATTCTAACGTAAAGTAATGGCCTTTTTACAGCTGCAGAAAACTCGGTGGAATGTTAGTCACTATTTGGAGTTCAGTGAATTTTGAGTGATTCTGTACTTCTGTGTTTGTGTGAAGTTTTGTCAATGATCTAAATTTGAACCTCATTCAGGGATATCTTCTTAAGTAAATCTGTAAATAATACTAGCAGGCAAGGGGTGCTTTTGTTGTTTCTTCTCACAAGATATAGTTAAATGCCCATAAGATATGAAATCTAAACTTAGATTTCTGGCCATGTACTTATTATGTGTACAAGTACTGACTGAAATTTGAAAATTAAAAATTAATTTGAAAATATTTTATTGGTGGTTCCTCACGTTTGCACCTCCAGCACTGTAAAATGTAGTCTGTCTGGACCTATGTCATCCAAGTTATTTAGTGAAGACTTGTAAATACCTTATACATACAAAAATCTGTTAATTGGTGATCCTGCTGTTTAGGCACTTACTGTGTATTTTTTGGTTTTATATTTTTAAACGCTTGAATACATTCATGCAATCAGTTGCCGTTTCATTTATTCTTTATGTATGCTAAATACACATGCTTCAACATAAAAATTGTGGTCAATATTAGGAATGTGGATCATAACAGGTTAACAATCATATTCATACAGTTAATGCTGAAATTAAATAGCTGACTAAAGTGGATCTAAATCCTTACATGCAAAATATATATAGAGAGAGTGAGAGAGATGAAACACTTTGGTCTAAATTTGGGACATGTCACATTTTAGTAGAAGCAGGGCTTTGTGTAAATGCCTATCTTTTATTTAATCCAAATATTGTTTCTGTGTTGTATTTGAACCTACAAGTTTAAGAAATTTGACATTCTAGAAGAGCCATTCATTCCATCAAGCCCACTTGGTTAGGAAATTATGTGGAACATTATGGGGGGGGGATATCTACTTTGTCAATAGCCATTACTGCTTTCAAAATGCATGGATGGATAATTTAACTAACTATTATTATTAAGCATGCTTCCACATAATAGCCTAGCACACTATATAATAATTATAAATACTATTGAATACAATACAGAATAAAAAATACAGGGTGAGCCAAAATGAAATATCACATTTCTCAAGGTCATTGCATGAGGCAGAGGCAGCCGAGTAGGTTGGGTTGGGGGTCCTTTGATAGGCAGTCCCTTGTAGTTTTCAGTCGGCAACATGCCTGGGTGTGGTGCGCACCTTGCTTTCGCTGTCGAAGCATTCATCAAAAACATCAAATCCATCATCACCATGCAATGTGCCTTCTGAATGCACTTAAGCATTCCTCTTAATGGTGATGTCCCAAATTGGAAAACAATTCTTCAGTGGGGGGCTAACTTTAGACAGACAGGTACAACATTGAACAAAAAATCTCCAGGCCGTCCTCGGACTGTACGAATGCCTGAAAATATCCAAGCTGTAAGGGCATCAATTTTGCAGTGTCCTAGACATTCAGTGCCCAAACATTATTCTGCTTCAGGCGTTTCCAACATGTCTTTGAGGAGGATTTTACATGAAGACTTAAATTTCCATCCATACAAAATGATGGATGGTAGTGCAGGATCTCGCTGAGAGAGACTAGGAGAGGCGTTGAGAGTTGTGCACGAACATTCTGCAAACTGTTCATCGAGATGCAATCATGTGCAAAGATGAGGCGCATTTCCATTTGAATGGTTGAGTAAATTAGCAAAACTTTCACTATTGGGCTGAAACCAACCCTCATGAACTTCATCAGAGACCCCTGCACAGTGAGCGTGTTACAGTTTGGTGCGCTGTTGCAGAATTTGGCATTATAGGCCCTTACTTTTTTGCGGAAGGGGGGAGCAACTGTCACCGTCACTTCAGAACGTTAAATTGAAATGCTAGGGAAAATGCTTCCAGCCCCAACTGGAAGAAATGGATGTGGTGTGGAAATGGATGTGGACCAGTACAGTAATAAAAATATATTTTGTTTACCCTTTCTTGTGTCGTAATGAAATGTATTTTATCTTATAGCGTTTTTGTAGAATAAACGTTTGAAATGTGGTACTTCTTTTTGCCTCACCCTGTATATACATATTATTATAGATGTATATGGTTGTGGTTGTTTTTACATACAGATATTAGGCTGCATACTCAACTGGTTATTCTGTCATATTGCATAAGATGTTTATATTAACAACCACAAGTGTTTTCCCTTACATGAATGACTCCCCATATGTAACTAGAGAGGTATATTTCTTAAAAGGCTTTGTATATAATGCACTACTTCAGTTGAGGACTGGTGCTATCAGTTTATCTTTATATATCTTAGCTAAAAAACAACAGAGGCAATAGAGTAGCGCACTATAAAGCCACGTTTTCATCTGCAGTGATTTAATCATCACTCCAACAGTACCCCTTTTTTTTTTTGTCGAGCTTGAAAGGAAACACACAGTCTTTAAAGTCCTTTTATCAACTGCCTGGATGCAATTAGTGGCACTGTTATCAATGTTACATGCTTCATCTGTGTACTGTTAAATACATTCAACACTAAAATTTCTCAAAAGTAATTTTTGATATAACCAAGATGAAATGGATATTTTTGGCTACTGTGTCACTCACTGTGTGGCTCTGTTGACAGAGTTTCTTGCTACATTATTTTCACTCCTGAAATTCATTGGTAACAGAAGATGGGAATTTTCATCAGCATTCCAGCCAAAGTAAATCTGTGGTTATGCAAGTCAAGCTACAACAAGCAAGTTTTAGTCTTAGAATACTCAGCATAAGTCTGACTTAGTTTAGTGCATGGGTGCCCATCTCCAGTCCTGGAGGGCCGCAATGGCTGCAGGTTTTCATTCTAACACTTTTCTGTTTTTGCTGCTAATTAACTTCTTTTGAATTCATTTTATTTGACTTGCTCTTAAAGACACAGACCCCTCAATTGTTTCTTTTTCCTTAATTAGCAGCCAAACAATAATGAGATGCAAAATGAGCCAGAACAGGACCAGCAAACTGTGACCATCATACAATATCTGAAAATAAAGAAAGGCGAAGGTCTCAGGAATGCTGATCTGCTTTTAGAAAAGAGAAAATTCACAATTTCGGAAATATTGCACAATGAGAGCAGCAACAAGCCATGGAATTAAAGAACGAGTTTAATTAACGACAAGACTTGGCACATCATTAAGCAGCTGGTTGAAATTTTAGGCCCTGCCTTAGTTGGACTTCTTTTGGCTCACTCACTTCACATTTCACTTGTTTGGGTGCCATTTAAGAAAAGAAATGAAGTGATTCAGAGCAATGATGAAGAAATTCAGGGAAACATTTCTTAAAAACCAAGTCAATTAAAATGAATTCAAAAGAAGTTAATTAGCAGTAAAAACAGATCACTAATTAAGAAAAGGGTTAGAAGGAAAACCTGCAGCCACGGTGGGCCTCCAGGACTGGAGTTGGGCACCCCTGGTTTAGTGAGTTCTTTTGTTTTTTGGCTGTATTTGGGTATTTCTTTATCATAATCTTCTTGGGTTTGTTGGAGGCATGGTGCAGTTAGATGATTGCGAGTCATGTAGTGTCACATACCCAACCTCATCAGTCGAACTAGTCTTGGGTTTTTTGGACCTTGCAAACAAAAGAGAGGTTAGTCTGTCTGATGTTTCCTTTTTTATACCCAGAAAGCATTTCATACAGCGTTGGCTCTGTCAGGCAGCATGTTATTAGTTGTTAGAAATGGGCAGAAATGCAAAACATGGAGTGAGGCCAAATTAGACATAGTTGAGGGTAGTGTAGTATGAGATGTAAAGATTTGGTCTACCCTCAAAGAATATCCAGGACTGTGGTGAGTAGAATAAATTTTGATTGTGGGCAATCAGCTAACCAGGGTAAATGCAGAAAAGAAAAAAAAAACAAACTTAGTGATGATATGATGTTGAAAATGAATAAAGGGACAATATTTACTTAACAGCCTGCACATGCATTGAAAATATGCAATTGTAAGAGATGGATTTATTCTTAGTACTTCCCATTAAACTACAGCTGTTAGTACAAAGAAAATTTACAGTCTCATCCATTCAGAATTTTAGGAGGATACTGTGAATATTTTTGAGTTATTTAAAATTGTCTAAACTTTTATCTAGAGACAACTTAAACTTTCTATTTTAACATTGTAGTATTGGAAACCCATTAGTAATAAGCAGTTGGTGAAATGACAAAAGCAGTGTTCTGTATGAGGTGGGCTGTAGGTAGATAATCCATTTGTGTTTTCTTTCAAGCTCTTGTAATTGTCAGTTAATCAGGCACTTTGTAGGAGCCAGTTTATCACTTGGAAGATTGGTAGAGATAAGTTTATGGTAACTTACTTATACATGTTTGAAGTGGCTACTTGAGAAACTTGCCAAAAAGGAGGTGATGACTGCACACACACACTCTCACAATCTCTGTTCCCAGATGCTTTCTTAGCATGGCAATAGTAATGATTTAAGACAATAATTGCTCACAAACGTAAAATGTTTTTGCATGCAATGTAAACTTATGTAAATGCTGATAAAGATATGCATAAAAGTTGATATGCTGTAACAATATACTATTCAAAACATAACCAAAGTATTGGAAATTACATTTGTAATGAATGAAGTCTGTGAAACAAAGCAAAATACAATGATTTTTTTTTTCTTACAGGAGGGGGACCAGCAAACCTACCATCTGTTCCTTCTGTGTCCCCAATGACAGATGATTCAGCTTCAAATATGAGGTAATATCTAACTGATGAGGTTTTGAGCAATATTAATTTTTAACTTTCCCGTTCCCCATTAGAGTGCCTTACAAAGTACAGCCTAATGACATAAAAGTGACAGTTTTACTTGTATAGTGACATTTTGAAACGAACTGCTCAGTATTTACATATGCTTTCATTATTTTTTGTTTTCAATTCATCTGCATCTGCCTTAATACTTGCAGTTTATGTACAACATTGGAAATAACAATTATTTAATGATTGAATCATAATGTGGACACCTAGATGTAGATAGATAGTGTCACAAAACGACCAAGAGACATCAAAAAGGTTTGGGGCAGCCACCCATATAATATGCCTTGGCTGCAAAATGAGTAAATTATTGAGATATGTTCACAGGTTAGAGTCCAGAACAGAACTGATGGTGTGGAGGCTTTAAAGGCCAGTATAGGAAGTGATGTCATCAATGGCGCTGGTGCTGGAAGGGATGTTATCAATGGACCCTCCAACACCACCTCTCCCCAACACACACACACACACACAACCCTGACCCCCCAGTGCTGGAAGTGATGTCATCAATGGGCACCGGAACCTAGAAGGATTTCCAGTGGATGGTCTGCAGAGGGTTGAGAGAGAGAGAGTGTGCAGGTCGCCACCCCCGGTCTGGTGCGGTATTACTATTATTTAGGCCCTCTAACTGCCTTCCAATTGCACGTTTGTGACAATAGATAGATCTGCAAAACACTATATGATTGATTGATTGATAGAACTTTATTCATCTCAAGGAGGAAATTTGGCTTTTTACAGAAGCTCTTTAAAATAGTAAATACATAAATAGGTAGATAAGTAAGTAAATAAATACACACACACATGCTCTCTCTTTTGGTTTGAACACACACCAAAATGACTATTAAAGCAAAAAAAAATATATATATATATATATATATATATATATATACAGTATATATATAGAAAACTGACTAACTTGTCAGTCTCTGTCCCAATGAGGCGCTATATACAGATGGATTGCCATTGATATAAAGGAGCCCCCGTCGCGTTTCTTGACAAATAGTATTTTAGCTGAAAGTACTCAGTGTTGGTGTGTCTGAAAGAGAATGTGCAGCATTATTCATAGTGGCATTCAGTTTTGTTTTAACTCTCTCCTTTGCTACTATCTTCAAGGGGTCTGGAATGTGCCTTTTAACTGAGCTTGCCTTTTTAATTAGGTTACTGATTCAGTGGGGTTCTCTTGATAGTTCCACCCCTTTGCAGATTTTTTTTTTGTTTTTAAAATATTTCTGGTGATGGTATGGCATAGTAGGCAAGGAACTGGACTCCATAGTACAAGGTTGTTATTGACTTTCCCACCTGTGACCCACTGTGTGAACCTCAGCAAGTCACTTAATCTCTAACAAAAATGTTAAGTGTTTCTGAGTATTTTTGTTTATAAAGTGCCTTGAGATGGTGTTCACTACAAAAAGACACCATTCAAAATAAAGGCGATTTGATCTACTTGGTATTGCTTTGCTCTATCAGCAGACGTTTTCAGTCTGACTATGTAAGGTGTTGTTTTTTCCCATGGTATGGTTAGCATTGCTTTAATATGTGTTTAAAAAAAACCCTTCTGTTTGCTGTATCAATACTAGATGCCAGTGCATGAGTGTAATAAACCAAGCATAGTCAACAAGTCCATATTAATATTATGTTTAAATGTTTTCTGAATAGAATCGTAGAATATAGTGTGTCATTGTTGTTACAAAACCTTTCAGCAATTTAATGTGTTACTGGGCACCATTCTGCTTTTTCATCAATTTTTTTAAAGCATAGTTTTACTACATTTGCAATCATTTTTGCACGTTTTCAATTTGTTTGGTTTTCACTTTTTTTTCAGCATGGCACCACATAGAGACCTGTTTTAAACTTACGACCTGTAAAATTCAACTTAGTTTTAGAACTATTTCAGAATAAAACCTGTTTTTAGTAAAGTATTTGTGTTGAAAAATTTGGTTTATTTAGGCTGAAGGAATCAATTGATTGCAAAATTTATGCTTGATAGTTTCGGCCGTTAATGATTTTTACACTGCACCTGTTTTCATGACAGGGTGATACAACAGAAGGTGAAAATTAAGCTGAAGTTTATCTAACTTCGTAACACTTCCAGTAATCTAAATGGTTTAAGATGTTTTTATCTTGTAGAAGAACTAGAGTTAAGAGTTTAGTAATACCATGGATGACTAAAAGTTAGTTTTGTTTTTAATACTTCATCAACTTGATGAAAGTTTGTCAATACTGCTCATACTGCAGTTCAGTTTATTTTTGTATAGATCTCTTTAATGAGTTCAGTTAAAAAACACTGAGAAGTTCTCTGGTTCAATGTAAATGCAAACTTTACAAATTGCATACTGAATATGCACATAGAAACATTTTTTTTTAAACATAGAGGAAAACCAAACAGTTTGAAACTGATTAACATAAATAGAGTCCAGCAATTTCTGTCCATTGTGAAATGTTAAAGTTTGGTATTGTATGAACTAAATCATAATTAAGTGCACATTGGCTAATAACTGTTTGCATGTAAAAGTGTGTCAGTCTGAACATTAGCTTAGTAAATGTGCTTGATAATCTCTGTGACGGTTCTAATAATTTTGTTACTTAATGTTTTCCATTTGTATGATACACGTTCTGGCATAATTAAGGTTGCAAAAAGAGAATCATTCAGGGAAACTGTGTGTTCATGTCATTTACACATGTACTGGTTTACTGAAAATTGATGACTTTGTTCTAAAACAAAATTAGAAAATAAAGCATCAAAAACAAAATGGTAATATTGTGTAATTATTATTTGAATTAACTTTGTAACACAGTTACATTTTTGACCATTAATACAAAATGTTTATTTAAGTTCTCTGCCAAGGGTAGGGGTTGTATAATGTTTTTTTGATTGTATGTAATGTTATCATCTTTGTTGTATAAGGTAGACTTTGTTTTTAAATAAAAAAATGTTCTTTCCCAAGATAATACAGCTCCTATATCTTGGGTGTTTCCAAATGATATTTTTTGAAAAGTATAATCCATACTTTATATATTCATTTTATCTTTATAGTATTTCTGAGAGACTGGAACATGCTCTTGAGAAAGCAGCACCATTGCTAAGAGAGATTTTTGTGGACTTTGCTCCATTTCTTTCTCGTACACTTCTAGGAAGCCATGGGCAGGAACTTCTTATTGAAGGTACAAGTAAGTGTTGTGTTTTTGATTAGATTGAGCACATTATCCAAATATTAAATATGCATACATGCTTTGATCTTGTAAATATTGGTTAAATTGCTGTTTCAGTTGTAAATTTCATTTTTCTGTTCAGTAGCATAATTTTTGGAAGACAGGTTCAGAACATATGTATAGGATTAAAAGCACAGAACAACATTCAACCATGTACCATTTACATGTATATTTTCACTTATTTATGTAAATTTATAATGATTAATTTAAAGAGACAAACTGTTTTTGTGTTAAATGTTTTTGTATATTAAAAGTGTATAAAGTTTGTCATATTAAAACCTAGAGGACCCCATATAGTAAACTCTGCCAAAGCGTCTTTAAGTACTGAGTAAAGGTCTTAATACTTGTGTCAAGAGGATATTTCAGTTTTTTTATTTTAATTAATTTGCAAATTCTAACATCACATTTTCACTTGGGTATTGAGTGCTGCTTGATATGGGGGGAGAAAAATTACTTTAAACTGTTTTAGCACAAGTCTGTAAAATACAAAATATGTAAAAAGTCAAGAGGTCTGTGTACTTTCTGAATCCATTGTATCATTCACACTCTACCTAGATGTCAGCTTCAGTGTGATCAGCTGGTTGTAAACTGATCAGGGATGCTTTTATGAGGCCCTTGGCAGCTTTGAAAAAAGCTACTGTTTTCAGAGGCTGAACGAAAAAAAAAATGCTCATGCATCATCAGCTTTGTATTTTTTTACAAAGCTGTATGTCATAATGGTACCTGTTATGTGCAGTACTGTAAATGATTCTGCTATCCTATAGCAAAATGCTTCATAGTGCGAATGAGTTGTCATTCCAGGTTTAGGCCTAAATGTAAAGTGATGTGTCTGCTGCAAACCAATCACAAGACAGCACTCAGCACTTTCTGTACTGGTAAAGAGTGGTGCCACCATTATGTCACAAGATTGCTTTTTATCTGGTGATGTTAAAAATATTATATGGAAAAATAAAAGAAACAGTGTTTTTGCAAGTTTAAAAAGAAAACGTTTTCTTTCTACCTAGTAGTGAAAACTAGAGTTTGATGTTAATTTTGGGTGAAAAGTTTACTGTCCATATATGGATAGTTGTTAGATACCTATACACTAAGATATTAGATAGATAGATAGATACTTTATTAATCCCAAGGGGAAATCAGCAAGTATCTACTCCGATGTACACTTGAACATTGCAGATGTTTCCATTTTAATTTTTGTTAAACTTTGTTCATTCATAAATACTCAAATTGAATATTTTAATTAGAATTTGACTTGGTAAGTGTATGCACCCAGTAGTATAAATTTTGAATTATATTTATCTTGGCAATGTAATACATAACACCTTGATTTTTATGTTGTATTTAATAAAATAAAATGTTCTTATCTGTCAATATTGTCAGTCTGTTTTTTCTGTTATAGTGATGACTGTTTTGCCTTATATTAAAAAAATCAATGTAGAATTTTTGAGCTATCAGTGTCATTACCACTTGAAAGAAGATGCGATAAATAAGAAAATAAATGTTATTTTTAAGAAATTAACCAATTTACATGTATTTTTCCTGTTGCAGAATTGCTGACAGTTCTGTTTGTCTTTAAATCATAGGTGTGAAGTTTTCATCAGTGCCATTTTTTTTTTTGCACTTTTGAATTTGTATATTGCTATTCTGCATTCTGTTTTTGAATGGTTACTGCAAAAGTGTTCTGAGATTTTTTTAGACAGAAGATTCATTGTAAGCTAATTGTACTTGCTAATCATGGTGCTGGAAAGAGATGGCATTTTACATCTTGATTAGCACATGCAAGGATGAAATGTACATAGTATATAGCGTACATTTTACCATTACATTTTCCCTTGCATGTCTAGTCAGAACAGTTACAATAATGCAGTACAAGCAAAAGACACAAAATTACACAAATGTGATTTTAGAATTTTTTTGCAAATTACTTAAACTGAAATATCCTTTTGACGCAAATATTCAGACCTTTACTCAGTACTTAGTTAAATCCGCTTTGGCAGAGTTTACTACATAGAGTCCTCTAGGGTTTAATATGACAAACTTTATAAACCTTTAATATAAAAAAACATTTAATACAAAAACAGTTCATCTCTTTAAATTAATCACTATAAATTTACATAGATAAGTGAATGTATACATGTAAGTGATGCACGGTTGAGTGTTCTGTGCTTTTAAACCTATACATATGTTCTGAACCTGTCTTCCAAAAATTATGCTACTGAACAGAAATATATATATACTAGCTGTGTAAACCTGTGGTGCAAAAAGACCAGGGTCCTAGAAACTATTGAAATCATCAGGAAAAAAAATTGAAATGTAGAGAAATGTCAGGTAATTGAAAGGAACTACTCTGGGCGTCTCTCCCCTAGGAGGTTTTGTTTTGCCGACATGCACGCATCGCTTGTGTATTAGAGGCTAAGCGACTTTGTCTTTCTGTGGAGGTTTTTTTTTGCTGACTTGCTCCACTCGCTTCTGTATTAGTGGTGGGAAGAAAAGTTAAAGGGATACTATTTTTCCGATGTGCTTGCCTCGCTTCTGTATTAGCGGCTAAGTGAGTGACTTTGTTCGGAGGTTTTGTTTTGCTGATATTCTGTTCTCGCTTGTGCATCCTCGGAGGTGGAGCCCTTACCCCAACTCCACATCTCACTTCTGGGCAGGACAGATGCACACACTTCCACGTGTAGACTTTTATATACAAGATATATATTCCATGTATATAGTTAATTTTCCATGTATATAGTTAATTTTCCATGTATACAGTGAATATTTGCAAGTATTTTTTATATACATACAAGTATTTTTTAAAATATACACTAATAATAATAATTCATATACATTTATTATTATTAATATACACTAATATATATCTGTGTTCTGGAAGTTTAGTTTATTATTAGAAACTTCACTAACATATACTTACATATACAGCAGGAGCAATATGGATGCAATTGTTGTGACTGTGTGCTGATTTGGGTAGGTGTTGCAGTGCTCATGTGGTCTGCTGTCTCCTTCCTTTGGTACCCTACAGTGTCACTGCCGTTTGTGGCCACTGGTGGCTCCATGCTCTCTCATCTGCTTTGCTCACTAACTCACTTGGACTTGGAGTAGTCACCAGTCTGCCTTAATTTCTCCAACTATGACTTGTTTCAAGTCAGAGTACTTAAGACTTGCTAGTGGCCATGGCCACAGACTGCTGATCTTTAGCAGCATAGAAGCATCTCTGAAGTATTTGCAGGTGAGTCCTTTCTATCTGTACCACCGTCTGGCTGCACCGGTTCTTTTCATAACCAAGTGCTAACCCAAATGATTATGCTACATTCCATTTCTTTTTTCCCCCGCTTTTATTCTCTTTATAATCTGCACTCATGTACAGTAGAATAACTTCATCATCTACAGCACACAAATACAATATCAACAGGCAACCACTATTCCACATTGAATATTCTGTTTAAGATGTGCGAAAAACACTTGCCATAATATGTTTGTTATATAGGGACTTTATTCTGAGAGGCTTTGCTAACCTGGATATTACGGTGTATATATATCATCTTTCTAGTTAATTTTATGTGTAATAATTCTATAAATAAGTTAAAAAACATTCAGCTCACTATGAAGTTCATAAGTGATATCTTTCTGTTCTGCCTGGTTCTGTTTTTTTTTTTTTTTTGTGTGTACAATCGTGTTTAGACAAAAAGGATGACCACTGCCATAGTCTAATTCCATCAGTATTCTAATCAAATGTGTACCGTACATTAACTAGATATTTTTAATGGAATCCAGCTTTGTAAACCTGCTTTTTCCCAGTCTCCCTTAATAAAATATAACCAAAAAGTGATGTTATATTCAGAATTAAGTGCATCAGATCAAGCTGATACAAACTGAATAATTTTCTGATTGTAATGTTGGCTTTATTTCAATATGTTATCATCTTAGATTTGCTGCTTTTAAAAATAACTATTATTAATACTGATAATAAAATGAAGTGTTTATTTTTTTAACATTAAATTATACTTTAATGAAATATGGAAGAAATTAATATTTATGACAAGGTTGGCTTTTAAAGTACATGTAAATTATGCTTAATGATGCAACCTCTGCAAGAGGTAATTAAAATATAAAAAAAAAATTGTAAAGTATTCTTTATTCCCTATGGTGCCTATCGATGATAGAATGACAATAATGGGACTTCACAACCTGTTCTCGTATCACTATTGATCCTACATAAACTTAAAGAAGAGCAGGGATCGCGGGGTATTGGGAAGTCATTAAGTGAATAACCAATCCATGCTGTATTGCACATATTTCAGTTTTCACACTGCATTTCTAAAAAAACCAAAAGTTCCTTTACTTAACCTTGAAGTATGCAAGCTAATCTTTTAGTTACAGTATACAACATTCTATAAATAACTATGCTTTAACATTTGTAATGATACAGTGGATTTCAAGCTATAAGAGTTCTCTGAGGAAAATTAGAATTTACTTTTAGAATGCATCAATGTTTGAAACTTTGTTGCGCATTTTAATTACACAACAGCTAACAATTACAGTAATGATTAAAAGCTGAATGGACAATATTAATAAGACATCTTTTATTGTAATAGGAAAGTGTTTAGTTTCATGTGTTGCAGATACAAAAGTTGTGGAGCTCTGAGAGCTTTGGTGCAGTGAACAATAATGAAAAAGGTTTATCGCAAAATTGCATACATATTTCCACATACTCCCTAAGCTCGCCATTAGTCCGAAATAATTTCAAGTATTGAGCGACTGCTCTTTGTATGGTACTGCTTGATACAGTATTTTGGCATAAAAGGAACAAATCAGATTTAAGGTTTAAAACATTTAGAGTATCTTTTAACTAACTGATTACAGTTCTGCAAAGGTTTTATAGAGAAAGGGGTCATGGGTCATAGTACTAATAAGAGTGTTTGGGATGTCTGCTGCCACCAAACAAAATGGAAACTTGATTGATAGCTGGAGGGCTGGAAGGAGAGAGTAACTGAGAAAGCAAAGGTCATGAAGCCATTTCCCCTCTCTGCATATATAATAACCTTTGTGCTCTGAAATAGCAAAATGCAGTTATTAGGGATCAATAAGACATATGCTCTGCACATTTGTAGCTGTAATACAAGGCACAAATATGTATTAGTTTACAGTAACATTTTGTTTCTTCATTAACACTGTCGATATTTCTATCCTTGCATATGCAGACAGTTTGTGTTACTTATGGTTAGTTACATTATGTTAAGGGAAATGAATGCAGAAAATGTTTAGTGATGCCATCTTCAAATATAAGTCTTTGTTTATATGGATAGTGACTTGCACTTATGGGAATATGGTGAATTTTACTTAACTTGGACTTAACTGAATTCAGTCCTGGGAAAGGGAATTAGTAAATATTATTGAGATTTTTTTTGGTAAATCTTTCTTGCTGACTTTGAGTTTTACATTGTGATGTGAGTGTGTGTTTATATATGTATGTATGTGTGTGTGTATAAATATCAATAAAAAATTGCTATTCATGACTATTTGGATTTCACTAAAATACATGATATATAGTTGGCTTTCTTTTATAGGAAAGCCATTTCAAGGAGAAGTGAACAGTGTGTATATTTTTGTAATTTAATATAAATCATGATTTGTTTTGCCCTTTGTCCTCAGGTTTGGTCTGCATGAAGTCCAGCAGTTCAGTTGTGGAGTTAGTCATGCTTCTTTGTTCACAGGCAAGTTCACTCTCTCATTAATCTAGCATGAAATGGTTTGCTTAACTTTCAACAAAAGTACATCACAGTTTACATCTGTATTTAAAGGAGAAAAGGCTTTCTGTAGAATAACTATTTTTTAAAACCCTTCTATTTTTTTAATTAATTTTAAGTTATTGTGCTGGCTTCAGCTTAATTGCATAAATCAAGTAAATAGTCACATTTATTAGTTGTTATCTTTTAGAGACCATCACAGGACACTCTTGTCAATACAGTACTTCTTTTTTAACGTAAATAGGTAAAATAAGGCATTTTTAATGAGTGGAATATTGGTCTAGAGGTCAAGGGTTCTGAACCATCAAAACACCTTTGACCTTCATTTATGGCCTTTCTGGCTTACTTGGTTGATGAAGAGGATAATGCAACATTAATGTTTTCTTTTTTTCCTTTCTCCATTGACTCATTCTTTTTGTGTGCCAGAGTTGACAAATTTATTTAGTTAGTGCTGATGGACAGTTCATGAATACAAATGAAAGAATCATAGTAGGTGTGAAACGTCAATGCTACATGTTGTCAATAAAGTGCAATAGGGACAATTGCTTCAGGAGATCACAATTAATGGCTATTTATAGTTGATGACTGCATAAAATTAATTCTGCTTTCATTTTTTATTAGATGAGTATGCATGTGTCTTGTGCTTATGTTTAAAACTTAATTACTATGCACATTTGTAAAAAATAATTCTTTTCTGAATACTTTCATAGTCAAATGTAGCATCAGCAAAAAAAAAGATGGCAGGTTAAACATTTTGTAAATCCAGCTCTTTGCTGTATTGTCTATTCTGTCTGGAATGGTTAAACAGTATATTGTGTGTAGTATCTGTTATAGTAAAAACTTTAGCAAAAGAAATTAAATACATTTCAGATCAATATTAAACTACGCATACACATGTAGTAGCATGTTTTTTGCCTTAATATTACATAACAAAAGACACAAAGATCAATGATGCGCTAGCTTCAAGGTCTGTTTCATGTAAGGATATTGCAGAACCAAGAATAAGTCTCATAAAATGTTGATGTGTAAACAATAAAATGAGTCTTCACCAGTAACTTGCCTTGTATGCAGTTTGATTGCTTTAGGACTTTGCTTTGGGAAATAGGGTGTCTTTTTTTATTTTTTTTAAAGATCTTAACTGAAAAGATACATCTGCTGTAAATTGTAGAACTTTAGAGCTTTGTAGGCTTATTATATTAAAAGGATTGGCATAGATGCCCTTAAGGGGCTACACTAGGTACAGAATGGTATTGCATTGCAACTGTTCACTTCAAGTCTTACCTAGCCCTCTTGTTTAGTTTGTATTTTGCTGTCTTGATAGTCTCTTATAAATATTCGTTCTCATTATTATCTTGTTGCTCTTACTCAACTTTTTCTCATTTTATAAGACGGTGAATTACAAATATTCTGGTAATGATGTTAATAATAATTTAATAATGAGTATTCGTTTTTCTCATAAATATCAAGTTATTTGAAGTGGCCTGTATGTGCTGAGATGCAAGTAGATCACAGAGTAAATACACTCATCTGAATTCAAAACCAATGTTAATTACCTTGGCTGCTTGAATAAAGCTGTATTCTGTATTTCTGCTTTTTTTTAATGTAGTGGTATGCCATGTAGATTGAGACTTTAGATTTCACTACTGGCTTAAAGTGTCTATAACCACTACTCCACTGTTAAGTCTATTCTGTCTGGAATGGTTAAAACAGTATATTGTAGTGGTATACAGTTAAGTATGTGTTTATAATAAAAAAATATACTTTCTCTTTTCAAAAAAAATGAAGTGAAGTGGAGGCCATGGTAGTTTTCTTGTGTGAGGTATTCTATGGTTCTATGCAAGCCATGTCATATGGATTTTCATTTGCAGTTTGTATTTCCACAATTGTTGGTGAGTCTGAAGCATGCTCACGTGATCTTGAGTTATGTTATTTGATATTTTCAGTGACTCAATCCAGATAGTCAACAACTTGCCCCAAATTTGATTTTGTCTAATAACGTCCTGGGGTGTGCTCTGTATGTACTTACCTGGAAGTATAGTGTATATAATGCAGCTACAAGGAGTATGGAGCAAGGGTTTTTTGGAGCTTACAAACTGAAGTGAGGCTTGCCTATAATGTTTTACGTACCATGACAGAATAAGAAAAAAGGAAAGACAGAGGATGAGATTGTGGCTGATCTCCCCATAACTGTAAATCAATCGCTCAGGCATTAGCTTCTTCAAGCAGCAGTTATTGTCTATTAGATAAAAGTTATAGGCACTATTTTGGAAAAAGTGAGTCTGTGGTCTAATTTGACATGCTCAGGTGATGTGATCACCTACTGCTGTTGACAAGGTTGACTTCATTTCCATCTACACTGCAAAAAATGAAATCTAAGTAAGTGAAAAGTATTTATATCAAGACATTAAATATTGTTTTCTTTATTGTAAGAATTATTGACATATCAAATTACCATTTACGATTTTTTTTTTTTTTTTTTTTGCTTACTGTAAGAAATCTTGTCAAGTAAATGTTGCTTACCCTACTGGCAGATATTTTTGCTAAATAAAAGCTAAACGGCTCCCATTTAATTTTTTTGTCTTTTTTTTTATATGCATTTTTTGCAGTATGGAAGTTGTTGAATGTAACATCGACTTTAGAGTTTATTATAAACTAGCTGATTACCCAGTGGCTTCGCTCACTGAGTGCAAGGGAAAAAAAATAAAATGTAGTATTTATAAAAAAGTTAAGTAGTAAAACATTTTGATAAAAGAATTTGAAGATCATATAAGAAGCGTATAAGTTACTAAACAGTTAAATCATTTCCATTAGAGAATTTGAATGATATATAAGAAGTGTATAAATTATTAAACAGTAAAACATTAACATTTAAGAAGTAAAGATACATTGAGTACTACTGCAGTGGTTTCGGGTAAACTACCTGCTTGACAACCTTGCACTACGTGCCTGTGATTTAAGAGAAAAATTATTCTGAGAAATGTGGACGCTGCCCTTCCGTGCTTAACGGTAAGAAGGTCCAAAAAATTCCCAAGTCCAATACTTTACATGAAAAGGTCGGTACATATTCTTAGATGTAAACCCTCCATTTTCTTAAAAAAAATCATCACAAAAGCAACCTTGAATGTTGCGGGGTTTTAGTGACCCGAACTTACTTTAAGGGACAATAAGTAGCCGTGCACTGCAATTTACCAAGATAGTCATGCTTCGATGGCACCGATTACACTCATTCGCAAAGATTTCCACTGTGTAAGGAGCCGACGAGGCACTTGAAGTGTCACAAACAGTGCGAGAAGAGAGGGCGCTGCCCAAAACTGCTAAGCTGTCGACCCGGCAGAGCAGCCCGACATTCCGCGCCTTCCAGCGTCCACTTTGTCACGATCCCTCACCGCTGATGGATCGCAAAGCTGTTTTCTTCATCTCTTCTACTATCAAGTACTGCCAATTAAAAAAAAGTTAGAATGTGGCAGTTTCCGCGACAGTCACTTGGACGAATAAATAAAACTTCCCTGTCAGAACGCGCCTGGCAGCGGACGGCTCAGTGCTGGAGTCCAGAGAGGTGGGCTGGGAGAGGGCGACACAGGGTGCACTTCTATGGGATAGATCGGCGTGTTTGTGTTTACTTCTTTTCAATATCAGTAAAATAACTCTCACACATATAATAACAATTCGTAAAGATGATATAAAAATGGCGTCAACAAATGAAGTGATTAGTTCCTGCATTATAATATGTTATGTGGTCATACCTAATTTCCATTTTGCGTGGTCATACACAATTTCCGTTTCAAACGCGAAAAGAATTTCATATATATAGATAACTTTAAGTCCATTTTCTTCAAATGATTCAAATAAAAGTGTGGAAAATAGCAAGATGGAGACTGAACTTGGAGGGTTTTTTAGACAATAGCTGTGGCTTGCTAGCATCCAAGAAGAACTACTGTATTTGAAAAGATTATTTAATAAAAGGCACTATACTAATGTTTCATTGCTTAATTGGAGTCTACAGTCAGCAAGTGTCTTTAACATTGTTTAATGGAGATACACTAAAATCATGTATTTCTGCATCTTCCCCATGAACATTTGGCTTATGTATTTGTCCCAACTCAAGATGATCAAAAGTTTAAATGCTGACATGTAAAGTTCTTCTCCCTCACTCAAGCTGAACTGTTTAAGCTGTCATGGGGTGAGAGACTTGGAGTCGGTGATGACTATGTGACCCTTAATGTTCACCCTGTATTTCCAGATATCTGGGCCTAGTATCCAGAGATTAAACTTTAACACGTTTGGTTACCTGTTTTAAGCCTGAAGCCCCTGTCGTTGCATATTTCTTGTTCCTATCCATGCTTTACTCTTTACTCTTTGAACCCTTAGTTCTACTCACCCTTACCTATGAGATCAGGAAACTTGAAGGATGAGGCCAAATTAATATTAAAAAAGCTTCAATTTACTGTATTTAGGCTAACAGCAAAGTAAAATAGAAGAAGCATCTGTGAGTGTATATATAAAATAAACCAACGTATTTCCTTTCTGTTATATGCACTAGTTCCGTAACTCAGTTAAGTTGGTCTTACAATTTCAATACTCTTCTGTCATTAAAGAAGAATAGAATAAACATTTGTCCAGTCTTTTTTATGCCAACTCTGAACATCATTTAGTTTTAGGTTTAGGTACAGTGTCCTTTTTTGTCATTCATCTTCAGTACTTTCTTTTCCCTATCCTTAATTTAGTTGTATATTTCTAAAATTGAATAATACATATACAAAGAATACACTTGGTAATGTGATTATTTTTATTTTTGGGTCACAATTAGCAAGTGATTTCGGTCTTATTTAACTACTTGAAAAGTATACTTATGTTACAATTCTAAACATTTCATTCATTACAGGATATAGAATTCAATATAGAAGTTGAAGAAATTGTGATTTGTAAGACGTGATAAAGGAGTTATTGTCAAGTAACACACAAGAAGACCAAATTAAATCTTTCTAATAAAATTACGGGAAAAAGTACACATCTGTTGCCTTATATACTAGGGGCGTGAATTGTCATGATTCAGCTGGGATGAACTCACAATGCTTCTGTCATAAAAATATTGAGATACTGCAATATTTTATATTATTTTAATTTGATTCTACAATATGTTTATTTCATTTTTCTATTTAATGTAATTTTTAGTTAACATCGTACACCTATCTGCAACAATTTGGCAATATATCACATCTACATAAAAACCTTTAATTCATCTTATTCAGATATTTTTATTAGTGAAAATGGATTTCAGGAATATATCTCCACACTAAGATTTACAATACTTGTTTATGGTACATTAGATAATGTTTATTAATATACCACATTTTCATACATGAAAGTAACTCAAAGTGCTTTACAGTAATAAAAGCTAAACATATTTACAAAAATAAAGTAAAAAGTAAAGAACAATAATTTACAACAGTAAAGATACATATTGATATATCTTCTAAATTTACCTCTGTGGGATACCTTATGAGATGAACCCTTATTTTAATCTTTGTTGTCAACCAATAATTAAATTTGAGAAATGATCAAATATTCATACATTTGAACATATTTAAGCACGTGTTAACTATCTGGGGACTTGTCAATGTATCCAGATGAGGAATGGCAGTCATCAGTAAGAGACCATTAACATACTAATTTCACACCTGAAGAAAATGATTGCCATGCCTTGGCAGTGATGTTAAACAAGTAAAGAAACATTGAAGACTGTTTGCTTCCTAAGTGCTGGAACGTGTTTATTTCTTGACAGAATTTTGGCAGAAATATGAAGTTACAATTGATTTGCTGTTGGATCTACTTAAATAGCAATTCAAATTAGGTGTAATGTGTTGTGAAAGTAAAAAGCAAAAGTAACTTATCAATTGAATCCTAAGTGCTACAAATACAAATTGACTACAAAATGCCTTTTTGGCTGAGCTTATTTTTTATTTTATATAACAGAATGAACAAATCTCCCAGTTTTTAAAATGGGTACTAAAACTTAGAAGGGTGTGTATATGGAATTTTCTGCTGGGAAGCTCATATTTTCCATGGGACATTAATGAAGTATAAACAATTTTCAAGTGTTACTAGATGCTACAGGGGAGCATGTCATACTAAGCCGATGTCACATTCTAGTCAAACTTAACAATTGTAGTTGCTGATTTTGACACCCAAGAATGTCTGATTACACCACAAGAAACTGTAGGTCATGACAAATCAAGTGAATCTGTGACAGCTTTCCAGCACAGTTTCACATTTCCAAAGTATTGCCAGCTCACACCCTTTTCATCAGGCAATAACATGTTGCCTGACAGAGTTTCTCCTCTGTGAATGCTTTCCAGATATGCTGGGTTTGGCTGCAGTTTTTGGTTGTCTTTGTTCGTTTTTCAATTCTGTCATGGTACGTAAAAGATGAGACATTGGACTGTTTCTGAATTCTTTGTAGCTGATTTATATGCATTTTGTTTCCAGGTGAGCACTCATTAGTTATTAGCTCTTGCATACACAGAAACAGCCGCATTACCTAAGATTAAATCAAACTTGGCTAATTTTGGTGGGGTGTGTTGTTGACTTCCTGCACTGAGTTCCAGGGGATGTTGGACTACATGACTTAAGACATGGCCTAACATCCGCAACTGGCTCCTCTCAGTCAGTGACTTTGAGGCTCTCCTGAATTGCAGGACACAAACCCCCCAAATTCGCATCATGGAATGTAATCCCAGCCACCCTAAGAAAGAACCTCATTTTCGCCCCTTGCACTTGTGATCTTATTCTTTTGGTCATTACTCACAGCTCATGACCATAGGCGAGGACAGGAATCTAGATCAACTAGTAAACCAAGAGCTTTGTCTTTACACTCTGCTTCAGCTTCACTACCACAGAGTGGTAGAGCACCTGCAAAACAACTGCTGCTGCTCCAATTCATATGTCAGTTTCACATTCCCTTTTTTCAGCACTCTTGAACAGTGGAGTCCTGAATACTTGAACTACATAGACTGGAACATTTGTCTGCTAAGATATGGTTTGTAAACATAAAAAATGCACATGGGAATTCTAGAGCTTTGTTTTCTACTATAAATAGGGTTCTACAGCCATCTAATACCTTTGCACCTCTCCTTTATTCCACTGCACAATGTGGTAGTTTTATGAAATTCTTTAATTCAAAAATTGGCAATATTCATCAGCAATGACATCATCGGTATGTACAATAAATACTCTTAACCTTGCCTCTGGTCGGCCTTGCTGAATTTCCCTTCTGTCCTTTACATTCCCTTCTGTCTATGAAATCTCTGATATCATTAAAAAAATCTAAATCTTCTACTTCTCAGTTAGATCCAATTCCCACTCATTTGATAAAAGCTTGTCTGCCTTCTATTGTCTTATTAATAACTGATAATTATACAGTCATTGCTTTCTTCTGGTCTTATTCCTTCAGCTCTTAAGATAGCTGCTATAACTCTTGTTTTAAAGAAACCAGGTGCCGACCCTGGTAATCTGATTTTTTTAATAAATTTTTGACCAATATCAAATCTGCCATTTTTATATAATATACTTGGGGTGGGGCTGCTGCAGCACAAGTACAAGTGTATTTTTTTTTTTTTTTATTATGATCTATTTCAGCAGTTTCAGTCTGGTTTTCGTTTTGTTTCCATAGTACAGAGACAGCTTTGGTTAAAATTACTAATGATTTGCTAATGGCTGTTGGCTCTGGGCTGCTTACTATTTTGGTGTTGCTTGACCTTAGTGCAGCATTTCATACAGTCTCCCATAGTATTTTATTTAGATAGATTAGTCTCCATTGGTATCTGTGATATTTCTTACACATGGTTTGCATCATATCACTCCGGTCATATACAGTTTGTTCAGAATTTGTTAAGAATTTTAGATCTCGGCCTACCCCAGTCACTAGTGGTGTCCCCAAGGCTCACTTTTGGGCCCTCTTTTATTTATTATCTATCTATTACCAATTGATTGTGTGTTTAGGAGATTTGGAATTCAGTTTCATTGCTTTACTGATGACATACGCTTGTCTTTACTGTATCTACTAAACCTGATTCTGCCCTTCTTTCTCTCATCCTTTTTGACTGCCTTTCTGAAATAAAAACCTGGTTCTCTTCTACTTTTCTCAAGCTTAATAATGATAAACTGAGGTTCTCCCCATTAGCATTAAATCTACTCTCACCAAACTTGACAGTTTTTCCTGGACAATTGATGGTTTTATAAGTTGGCTTCCTCAGGTTAAGAGCTAGGGTGTTATCCTCGACAGCACTCTTTATTTCAAAGTTCATATTAACAATATTACCCGGTCCGCATATTTTCACCTTTGCAATATAAATTGTCTCCGTCCATTCCTCACATCTAATAGTACTGATATTCTTGTACATGGTCTGGCAACATCACGTATTGATTACTGTAATTCTATATTGGGTGGCCTCTCTTACAAGCTTCTTCATAGGTTTTAGCTGGTCCAGAATTCGGTTGCTCAAGTTATTACTGGAAAGACTACCATTACCCCAGTTCTTTGTGAACTTCACTGGCTACCTGTTAAATACTCTATTAATTTCAAGATTCTGTTATTAGCATTCAGAATTCTTCATAGCTTGACACCTTAATATCTTTTGGATCTGCTACATATTTATACACCTACTACTCCCCTTGATTTTGTCCCTTGATTGTATATTTTAGTACTTTTATGATCATATATGCATAATGTTATTGTAAATGTATATTGTTGTTTTTCATTGTATTGCTTACTTTTTATTTATTGCTTTTTTATTTTAGTATTTATTAATTAATTCTTTGTTTTAGTATATTTCTTTGACTTTTTTTATAAGGTATCCTTCAGTGCCTTGAAAGGTTAAATAAAATTATTATTATTATTATTATTATTATTATTATTATTATTATTGAATTCCTCCACTAAGGGCATTGGTTTTTCTCCTTTCACCTGGAAAGAGCATCCATCCATCCATCCATTCATCCATTGTCCAACCCGCTATATCCTAACACAGGGTCACAGGGTCTTCTGGAGCCAATCCCAGCCAACACAGGGCGCAGGGCAGGAACAAATCCCAGGCAGGGCGCCAGCCCACTGCAGACCTGGAAAGAGCAATTCACTCTTTTCCAAGAGGAAACAATGACCTCAGAGTTGGAGATGTTGATTCTCCTCTCAGCCACTTCACATTTGCCTGTGAATCTCTTGAGTGCATGCCAGAGGATAAAACCATTTGCATCAACCTCACCTCCACAATTGGCCACCCTTGCATCATTGGCTGCTCCTTGATAAAAACAGGAGTGGAGAAAAGACATAGCCTTGATAACATAAACCTAGCCTCCCCAATTGGTCACCCTCACAAAATTGTCTGCATCATTGATACGCTGTTCATTAAAACTACAAAAAGGAGTTGTTACAAGACACAGTCTTGCTAGTAACCAACACCTACAGTAAACAAATTGGAATTATTGCCCATTATTTGGACACCGCTCTCACTGTGATTCATATAAGAAACAAGTAGCACGCAAGAGCAGCCTGTTTCTCATGTTCTTGCAGCTCCTCCACAACACATGATGAGGGATACAGTCATGTACTTTTTCAAAAATATTCAAAACACATTTAGATCACGCTATACTTCAATTCTTCCTTAAAAAACTGTGTCAGGGAGACGAGCTTGTCTACTGTTCCACAGTCTGGACAGAATCTAAATTGTTCCTTCTGTATGTTTGGCTCAACCACCAGATGGAATCTTCATTTCTGAACCCTTGTGTAGGCTATGGAGTGTGAGCCCCTCTGTAGCTGAAACATAGCATTTGGTCACCCATCTTGGCATTTGAAAGGTGTGTTATCTGCCTTGCATCTGACATTGAATAGGTGCATTAAACAAGCTGTCACAACAATGTCTAGCAATTTCAACATCTCTAGTCGTATCTCAACCATCCCAGCAGCCTCACCACTGTGGAGTCCTTGGATCACCATAGTGACTTTGGCAACATTGATGGTATTCTAGCACTCAAATAAACTCCCAAACCCCCAAATGTGTCCAACTCTTTCTCATGGTGTCCACTGGGTTGAGAAGTAGCTAAAAGTGTTCTAACACTCGGTAATTTCCTTGTGGTGGTGGGGCTTTTGCTCATTAGGAATGCTTAGAGTTAGAATCTCTAGAGTTTTCTGCTCCTGATAGGGTCTCCATTGGCAAACAGGTTTGAACTGATAAGTAGGACAAAGAATGGTTCACAGTGACCCCCATAACTATACAAATTTAAAAACGGTATACCCTGGCTTATTGGGACCTGCTCCTGGAGCCAGGCCTGGCAGTGGTGTTCTCCAGAGAGCACCGAAACAGCAATGTAGAGTTGTCTTGTGGGTTTACCCCCTGCAAGATAAAGGGTAAGGGTTGAGTGCACTGCCAGTTAAGTATAGGCTGGAAAGACCTAGATGGACTACACCCTGGCAATGGAGACTCATTTTGAGAACTTGGAACATTTTCTCACTATTAATTATAATTTTAACTGTGTGATTAGATTATGGTTACAGCAGAGAACCAAGGATTCTCCTAGCCTCAGAGAATGATTTGGACAATGTAATTAACTAAGCTTTGTTTTACCTCCTATTTAAATGTGTCAGCATGATGTTCTATTTCATATTAAACAAAATCTGATTATTCATATACATTGTAATTGAATATTTTCATGCGTTTCTCATTGTATACTTATAAATAGTTTAATGGTTTCTATCATGCATCAAATAATGCTTTTGTTATTACAAATGTTTATAATATTGTATCCAGAATAACTCTTAACAGATGGACTTTGATAACTTCTAGTGAATAGTTTCCCACAAATTGCATACAATTAGCTTTTTCATCTAGAAGCTGTTTCTAAAGAATGGTATTGATATTTCTAAAAATGATATATTTTGTCTTATAGTCTCCTGCTGTAATAAAAAAGATGCCAATGAAACGTATGGCAACCTAAACATGTTTTTAGTAGCCTTTTAAAATCTGTGCAGAAATTTGTTACCATTGTTTGCACTTTGTGCAATAAATATTTTGATACAATCAGAAAGCAAGTTGGTGAAATCTATATTTTTTACTAGTCTTTTGAGCTTTTTGAATATTTGATTAATTACTTGCTTTGCTACTGTTTTATCAGTTTTGTTTTAATGATAAAACATGTTTTTCTTACTTTTTCTTGCATTTAACTGCCATTTTTCACTGTAGTTATTCTGCAAAGGTAATATATAGGGATCACACATTAGTTTTTGTGTCGTTTGCTGCATACATTTGGGAAGTCAGGGCACAGCGAGGAACTGAACCTTAGCATCTAGAAGGGAGAATAAATGACATGGTCTAATGCACCTATTTGTCATATCTGTCATGGTGTTGTTTAATGCTAATCTAATCAAACAGAGAATCTGGCGATTGCTCTCGGCCCAGCTACAAAAAAACGCACCAAAGCAGAAGGCTTAAGTTTCTGCTGTAAGAATGGGAGGGGGACGGTGGTGAATTTAGTGTTGATTGCTTTAATAAATCATTAAAAGCATTCCCTCACACCCAATGCAAATGTAATTTTATTGTGAGGGAAGTGTCTTATATTAAATTAAAAACAGATAGCCTCTAAATGAGTCCATATTTATCCTGCGATAAATTATATAAAGACTGTTGTGATGTAATAATTGTATTCTGTGATTTGGTTTGCTCTTTAAGGGACATCAGGAAAAAAAACCAACTGATTTATATTGTTACGATGAGAACTTACTTCCAGTGTACTTAAGATGAAGAGGTAGGGAAAAAAAAAGATATCTGCAAGACATATTGCAGATATGGAGAGGTGGGGAGAGGACTGAGTTTGATTGATTTTTTTTCTTGGAAGATAGGGTGGGATGTGATACTAGCTTTCTAAAATTTTAATTAATTTCCACAACTAGATAGAGTGGGTTTGATGTCAGAGATCAAAGTATCAGGTCAAAAACTAGTTTTTAATCATGGCAAATCTTAAAGATATATTCATTACAGTCCAAGTCACACATTGAAAATTGGATACTAAACAGTAGTTTGATAGGGTTGTGTCTGAAGAGATGTGGCCTTTTGCAATTAAAGATCAATTTTGCTCATGAAGATTAACTCATGAATGGTGCATTTCATCCCACTGTTTCATGTCTATTGATTCCTGCACTTAACATCAAAAGCAAAGTGTAAAGTTCTTGTCCTCATGCTATTGTATTCAGGGTCAGTGTCTTTTCTGAATATAGTGTTACATACAGACTGCCTTCTCAGAGTGCTTGAGAGGTTGTCTGTAAAGTCATATAGCAAGGCTGCATTTAAGCAGCGCAATAATTACTGAAATCCAAATATAAGATGAACTAATTTACTCTGTGTGTGTGAGGTGTATAAAATATATATCACTTGAATGTGACTTGGAGTAGAAATGAATATCAATGTTGTAATGTGTTATATGCAGATTTTTTTTTAATTTGTTTTGTTTCTTTTAATGATAGCATTTTGTTGTATTTTATTCCTATCAATGTAATAGGGGACTGATACATCACATAAAACATTACAAAATATCCCACCTAGGGATTCTAAGGCTATATGGTTATGGCTTGGCATTTTGTTCATTATAATTGCTTCCAGTAACAGATACAAATAACAATATACATTCTTTTCCGCATACTGTAGGGTAGAAATGCATCTGTTAAGCCGCACAAACAACGTCACTTTTCATTTCTTGATTATGTAATAAACTTCTTATCATGCTCTAAACTGAAAGCAGCGACATCATTTCTAAGAGGCGTCATCTTTTCACCACCAGTAGAATCTTATTACCTTATATTTATAGACAGGTGTAATTACACAAAGCTGAAATCGTCATGAACCACAATAAGGTACTTTCTAATTCCAAGCTCCTATAATGTGGGCAAAAGTTAAAATGCAATAATAAAATCAGATAAATTTCCTTTTCATGTTTGCATATTGTCAATCTGTCCTTAGTCATATAGGTTTTCTCAAAGTGAGCAATATTATAAAATGTAAAGAAAAAAGTATGAAACTTGCTTTTAATTTCTGTGTAATTTCAATATGAATGCAGACAGAACACGTGAAATGTATGTATTTACGAGTATTTGAAATTGGCTTTGGTGCATATAAATATCACTAAAGTAAAACAACTGCACCTAACTTGGAAGAAAATCATACATTGTCAGTTTTGTAATATTTGCCTATGAATATATTTATTTGATAAGGAAGTGGGTTTAATTCAAGTTAATGTACAGAATTTGAAGTGCATACTGATGTGCATGTACTGTATGTGATAGGTTTTTTAACTTTGAAAATATAAAACTAGAATGTGAATCACACAGTTTGTTGGATACTGTGAGCAAATGGTGGTTATCCATTGGATTTGCCTGGTTGAGATTTTTGAACAAAAAGTTTGTTTAGCTTTGATCTTTTTTTCTTTTTTTTTAAGGAGATTACTGTCAGTTTAGGAGTGCTGAAATTCTTGACTGATTGAAAATAAAAATATCCACTTTTTTTTTTTTTTTTTTTATTGGATAGATAGAACATTAAAGTCTGCCTTTGACAGGTGCTCAGCCTGTTTAACTTTTGTCAGTGACCAAGAGTGGCATTTTCTGATATGCACACCATAATCTTTTATTTCATTTTATTACTTTTCCACCCTACACGTCTGCTGTAAGATGCATTTGTTTCCATTTTTTTTTTAAATGTATGTTTTGCATGAGTTTGCCGTCACCTTTTTTAGTGTAGCCTTATTAAAAACCATGAAAAGGAAAACTGTATATTTACTTAGTGTTTTCAGTCCAAATGGCATCTTGCCATGCATTTCTCACTACTGTTTAGCCTGGAGCAGTCCGAGTGCATGGCATTCCTGAAGCTACCATAAGATGTGCTTAAGTATAAATTCTAATTTGAAGCATATATTGCTTTACTACACTTTCAGAGTCTTGCATAAAGTAATCTGAGCCAAACAAGATTCTTATTGAATCAGAATTTGCAGAGTGGATGTTCTTCTCTTGTTGTTTAACTGCTAACAAATCATGCATGTCTCATTTTCTGACTTTAATGTTGGAGGTATTTAATGATGGATTGCACTTTTGCAATCTTAAACTCATTGTTGAATTTAAGTTAATCTTTGTTTTTTTTTTTAATCTATGGCTAGATGTAACCTATTCCCAGTATCAGCCAAGGAAAGCAGGTATTCAGTTATAGAGCCAGTTCAGAATATGCAATGTTTTTAATCTTTCATAGCCCTATTTATTAGTGAAAATGTCTGAAACCGTTGCAGATACGACAGAATATAAGATTTGATAGGACATAGCAAAACAGACATCATGGAGATTTCTGTAAGTATGGTGTTTACTTTCCATGGTACCTGTCAAAGACAGGCAACAAAATAGTTAAAATTTGCTACTCTCACAATATGTGTGCCTTCAGCACCTTTTCCTCCATATTCGCATGTGTGTAAATGTCTCTTCACCAGAACACCCTCTCTCAAGCGTGTTTCCATAAAGGTTGCTTCTCAGACTGTCATTATTTTCACTTTCTTGCCACCTCTCCGGTTTTATACTCTCCGTCTTTGAAGGCGACTCTTAGTGTGTGCCTTTACTCTTCCCTGTATGTCTTACACTCTCACTCCTCTTTCTTCGCATCACCAAAGCCACACTTGCCAGTCAGATTGCTCTGAGGGACTGGACACACAGACCGTAGCGTTTTATTATGTAGTAAGTAGATTATTGCTTGACTGACTTTATCCAAGCCGGGACATCTGAGATACAATCAGTTGCATTTCTTTTGTTTTTTTTCCCCAATTGGAGCACAGGCAGTTGATGGGACTTGTCCATGGTCACAGTGTCAGTAGCAAGGTTTGAAGTTCTTTGTCCAAAGCTTTAACCACTACACCACACCGCCTGCCAACATTAGCAAAGATATAATGAAAATTGTACATTTTCCTGTTTGGTGTGAAGAGTAAAAATTGCTCTTTTATATGTAACCTATTTATGTATAATTGAGGATAAATAACATAATCCACAAATTCTTGACATTGAAGTTGACATTACCACATTTCTTTGATTCAAAAGAAATTGCTATTTCAAAGAAGCAATCAGTTTGTGGCAAACACAATATATTACTTATTTTATGTTATAATAATATTGGAGTAATTAGACATTTATGTTACAATCTTGCCCTAAATATCAGAAGAGGTGTTTATTGGTCGAGTATGTCCTGTTGCATTGATTATTCCCATCTACAGTAGATGTTCTATAAATGCTGAGTTTGAACTTTGATGTTTTCTTTGGATTTGACCAAAGTGAAAATGTTTAGATTTGAGTGGTATACTGGTTGCAGGTTTTTGCTCCCACCAGTGTCTCGTTGTTAACTGAACTAATTGTATAATAAGGTGTCTTGTTCATTAGATCTATGTCTGCTATCTCTGAAAGCAATAATTGGACTTAAGTTTTAAATTCAGAAAGATATGGTACTATTAGGATTTTAGTCTACAGGAGTCTGTTTTCTACTTTTTGCTTTTAGATTCACTTTTTTATTGTGTTGTTCTTTTTCATTTTTCCTCCTGTGGTGCCATTCCATCACAAGACATACACCACCCACACTAACACATGTAGCATCAATTAAGAGTTAACCTGCACATCTTTGAAATTTAGGAGGAACACTGAAGTACTTGGAAAAAGAATTAAAAAAAAAAAAAACCCACTGACATCGGAAAAATGTGCAGAATCCCCACTTGCCATGCACAGGCCAGGGTTCACACCCAGAAAAGTTGAACTCTAAGGCAGCATTGCTAGTCATTGTGTAATTACCCTACTCATCATAGAAAAGTGAATGGTTTGGCATCTTGGAGGAGTCAAAAATGGTCAAAATGGCTGGCAAAATTGCAATTAACATAACAAAAATGGTCATGATTATTTTACATTTACTTTAAAGAAAAACCTTTAAGCATCCGTTATCTCACCTGATTACCTTTTCCTAAGTCCAAGGGTGATAGTTATTACAACCGACTATTCACAGGAGGCTAATCATAAAAAATTGATTAAAATAAAAGAAAAAATTTGTTTTGTAATTGGTTAAGTGTAGAAATAGCCCATAGAGCTCTTCAAATGTTAAGAATAAATGAAGAAAAAAATGTGGTAAATTGCATTATCAGTGTTAGGCAAAAGAAGTAATGGAAAGCATACCACTTCTGTAGGTGAGACATGATGGTGTCATGACTAGGATTTGCATGGTCACCTCTGGAACTGACTCTATTCTTTATTGCTGAAGTAACTAATGATTATAGCAGCAGAATGAACTCAGAAGTATATCAAAACATCTTGTCTGCTAAGTAGAACAAAATACTCCAGGACTAATTGGCTGTTGCTTCATTATTTAGCAAAACAATGAGCCAAGACGCACAGTTATCACTACACTTAATGAGTCCAACAAAGGAAAAACCTCTTGCGTGGCCCAGATCAATCTGCTAATTTAAATCCATTGTACCATGTTTTTCTCTTGTTCAAAGGCACTTGGAAATCTAAAATTAAACAGAACTAAAGTCAATTCAAAATAAGTGTTTAAAATCCCCAGAAAACTAAAATCAATTGAAAATTGTCTCTTCTGCCATTGTTTAATAAACATCAGTCTCCCTTTAAAAAAAAAAAAAAAAAAGGGTAGGTAACTGCTGGGTTTCCTGCCCACTACCATGTAACATACAGTGGTGTGAAAAACTATTTGCCCCCTTCCTGATTTCTTATTCTTTTGCATGTTTGTCACACAAAATGTTTCTGATCATCAAACACATGTAACCATTAGTCAAATATAACACAAGTAAACACAAAATGCAGTTTTTAAATGATGGTTTTTATTATTTAGGGAGAAAACAAATCCAAACCTACATGGCCCTGTGTGAAAAAGTAATTGCCCCCTTGTTAAAAAATAACTTAACTGTGGTGTATCACACCTGAGTTCAATTTCCGTAGCCACCCCCAGGCCTGATTACTGCCACACCTGTTTCAATCAAGAAATCACTTAAATAGGAGCTGCCTGACACAGAGAAGTAGACCAAAAGCACCTCAAAAGCTAGACATCATGCCAAGATCCAAAGAAATTCAGGAACAAATGAGAACAGAAGTAATTGAGATCTATCAGTCTGGTAAAGGTTATAAAGCCATTTCTAAAGCTTTGGGACTCCAGCGAACCACAGTGAGAGCCATTATCCACAAATGGCAAAAACATGGAACAGTGGTGAACCTTCCCAGGAGTGGCCGGCTGACCAAAATTACCCCAAGAGCGCAGAGACGACTCATCCGAGAGGTCACAAAAGACCCCAGGACAACGTCTAAAGAACTGCAGGCCTCACTTGCCTCAATTAAGGTCAATGTTCACGACTCCACCATAAGAAAGAGACTGGGCAAAAACGGCCTGCATGGCAGATTTCCAAGACTCAAACCACTGTTAAGCAAAAAGAACATTAGGGCTCGTCTCAATTTTGCTAAGAAACATCTCAATGATTGCCAAGACTTTTGGGAAAATACCTTGTGGACTGATGAGACAAAAGTTGAACTTTTTGGAAGGCAAATGTCCCGTTACATCTGGTGTAAAAGGAACGCAGCATTTCAGAAAAAGTACATCATACCAACAGTAAAATATGGTGGTGGTAGTGTGATGGTCTGGGGTTGTTTTGCTGCTTCAGGACCTGGAAGGCTTGCTGTGATAGATGGAACCATGAATTCTACTGTCTACCAAAAAATCCTGAAGGAGAATGTCCGGCCATCTGTTCGTCAACTCAAGCTGAAGCGATCTTGGGTGCTGCAACAGGACAATGACCCAAAACACACCAGCAAATCCACCTCTGAATGGCTGAAGAAAAACAAAATGAAGACTTTGGAGTGGCCTAGTCAAAGTCCTGACCTGAATCCAATTGAGATGCTATGGCATGACCTTAAAAAGGCGGTTCATGCTAGAAAACCCTCAAATAAAGCTGAATTACAACAATTCTGCAAAGATGAGTGGGCCAAAATTCCTCCAGAGCGCTGTAAAAGACTCATTGCAAGTTATCGCAAACGCTTGATTGCAGTTATTGCTGCTAAGGGTGGCCCAACCAGTTATTAGGTTCAGGGGGCAATTACTTTTTCACACAGGGCCATGTAGGTTTGGATTTTTTTTTCTCCCTAAATAATAAAAACCATCATTTAAAAACTGCATTTTGTGTTTACTTGTGTTATATTTGACTAATGGTTAAATGTGTTTGATGATCAGAAACATTTTGTGTAACAAACATGCAAAAGAATAAGAAATCAGGAAGGGGGCAAATAGTTTTTCACACCACTGTATGCATGCTGTACTTCTGAACATTTTATGAACTTCAACTTTTACTGCCAGTCAACATACATAGTTGCTAGGAATTCTCTAGTGTTGCACCCATACACATAACAAGGTATATATAATGGAAAAACACAATATTCAGTTTATGACAGCATCACATCATTGTATGCAGTGGATAGAACATTATTTGTCTCCAGGGGAAATTGACCTTTTTAAGAAGCTCGTTAATTATACAGTCATATGAAAAAGTTTGGAACCCCTCTCAGCCTGCATAATAATTTGCTCTACTTTCAACAAAAAAGATAACAGTGGTATGTCTCATTTCCTAGGAACATCTGAGTACTGGGGTGTTTTCCGAACAAAGATTTTTAGTGAAGCAGTATTTAGTTGTATGAAATTAAATCAAATGTGAAAAACTGACTGTGCAAAAATTTGAGTACCCTTGTAATTTTGCTGATTTGAATGCATATCACTGCTCAGTGCTGATTATTTGCAACACCAAATTGGTTGGATTGGCTCGTTAAGCCTTGAACATCATAGACAGGTGTGTCCAACTATGAGAAAAGGTATTTAAGGTGGTCAATTGCAAGTTGTGCTTCCCTTTGACTCTCTTTTGAAGAGTGACAGCATGAGATCCTCAAAGCAACTCTCAAAAGATCTGAAAACAAAGATTGTTCAGTATCATGGTTTAGGGGAAGGCTACAAAAAGCCATCTCAGAGGTTTAAACTGTCAGTTTCAGGAAATTTCAAGGAAATGGGAGACCACAGGCACAGTTGCTGTTAAACCCAACAGGTCTAGCAGGCCAAGAAAAATACAGGAGTGGCACATGTGCAGGATAGTGAGAATGGTTATAGACAACCCACAGACTACCTCCAAAGACCTGCAAGAACATCTTGCTGCAGATGGTTTATCTGTACATTGTTCTACAGTTCAGCGCAATTTGCACAAAGAACATCTGTATGGCAGGGTGATGAGAAAGAAGCCCTTTCTGCACTCACGCCACAAACAGAGTCGCTTGTTGTATGCAAATGCTCATTTAGACAAGCCAGATTCAGTTTAGAACAAAGTGCTTTGGACTGATGAGACAAAAATTGAGTTATTTGTTCAAAACAAAAAGCGCTTTGCATGGTGGAAGAACAACACTGCATTCCAAGAAAAACACCTGCTACCTACCTGTCAAATTTGGTGGAGGTTCCATCATGCTGTGGGGCTGTGTGGCTAATTCAGGGACTGGGGCCCTTTTTAAAGTCGAGGGTCAGATGAATTCAACCCAATATCAACAAATTCTTCTGGATAATGTTCAAGCATCAGTCACAAAATTGAAGTTACGCAGAGGTTGGATAGTCCAACAAGACAATGACCCAAAACACAGTTCGAAATCTACAAAGGCATTCATTCAGGGGGAGAAGTACAATGTTCTGGAATGGCTGTCACAGTACCCTGACTTAGATATCATTAAAAATCTATGGGATGATTTGAAGCAGGCTGTCCATGCTTGGCAGCTGTCAAATTTAACTGAACCGATGAGATTTTATATGGAAGAATGGTCAAAAATACTTCCATCCAGAATCCAGACACTCATCGCAGCCTATAGGAGGTGTCTAGAAGCTGTTAGATTTGCAAAAGGAGGCTCAACTAAGTATTGATGTCATATCTCTGTTGGGGTGCCCAAATATATGCACCTGTGTAATTTTGTTACAGTGCATATTGCATATTTTCTGTTAATCCAATAAACTTCATGTCACTGCTGAAATACTACTGTGTCCATAAGGCATGTCATAAATTAAAAGGAAGTTGCTACTTTGAAAGCTCAGCCAATGATAAACAAAAATCCAAAGAATTAAGAGGGGTTCCCAAACTTTTTCATATAACTGTATAAATATTCACTCACAGAATGACTATAAAGGAGTAAAATTAAAAAGAAAAGACTTCTGACTTGATGGTTATAGTCACTGTGAGGCATTATACAGGCATATCGCCATTGGTGTAAAGGAGCCCCAGTAGCATTTCTTGACACACTTCTGCTGAGTGATTCATTGACTGAAAGTTGTCAGTGTCACTGTGTTCATAATGGCACTCTGTTTATTTGTAATTCTCTCCTTCCATTCTACCTTCAGGGGTTTCAAAGTGCATCTCATAACTGAGCTTGTCCTTTCAAATAGATTGTTCATTCAGTTCCCCCACTTTTTTTTTTTTTTTTTTAATTAACCCTACCAGCACACCTTATTGTAGAAAATCAAACAGTAGTAGTGAATCATTTATGTAAGTTAAGCAGTGAACAACATTTAGGAACAACAGTGACAGCAACGTTGAGTCACCACCTTTCAGGTGCCATTCTAATACACTGTAGACTTCTGGACATACTACTAGTTAGGTCAAACTTATTTTAACTTTTTAACCAAAGGACCTGTCAGACAGTTATTTTAACACCTGCTTGGACTTTAATGAACCAATTAATCTTGGTTAATTAATGCATGTGTAAACAATACAATTCTTATTAAGCCCACAAACCCCCATGTCCACAGAGTTAAGCAGATATAACCTTGTTTTGTTTCTAAGGTTTAGATGTATGAACTCTTTCAGCATTGATCCGAAGGTTCCTTTTTGTTAACAGTTTGATTAGATTCTAAAAATTCTTTTGAAACACGTAACACTTTCATTGTAATACATACATTGAAACATGTATATAAAACCAGCTTTAAAACTATCAGAGCACAAAGTACATGTTAGCTGTATCTATGTCTATTTCCTACAGAAAGCAAACTTACATTTATCATTTTGTTGGTAGTCTGTTCATTCCCCATGTCCCTGAATTTCTTTACACTGTTTTAAGAATGTTGTTATTTGGGTAAATGGTGACCATTTCACAAATGTCTTAGTATTTTCAAACAGGAACATGCACTGAAAATACTGTAAATCTCTGAAAACATATTTCACTGTACAGTATTTTCAAAATATGCCTTAAAAATGTAGGCAGTTTTTACATATATTGAAGGAAAAAGAAAAGCTTGGTTCTATGTGAAAACCTCCTTGTATTATTTTTTTTTTTGCTGGTCAATATTAAACCAGACCCCCCACTGCCCATCTTGACTATAAAGCTAATATTTGCAATGATATATACATAGCTGTTCATCATTTTAAAAATGGTTTCTATCTAAAATACCTAATACATATATACTGTGTATAGATACACTCTTGCAGAATCTCTGGACTAGAAATCATTTCATTGGATATCTGCAGTCCACTATCTACAAATGCTGTCAGATAAATCTAATGGTGTTGCATTTATGTCCTTTAAATCACAGGACATTGTCTGCGCTTGCTGTCGGGTCATCCTTTTTTTTCCCCATTTATCTGAAAGGCATCCCATTCTCAAGGAGGAAAGGAAATCTTTTTATTTTACCCTAATGGTGGCCTTTACTAAAATTACATGAAAACACTACTTGATGTAAATTACTAAAAATATATGAAAGACGTTTACAATTGTACAAAACCACTTTGTTTTCCTTTTTTCACAAATTAGCATGCACAGAATCTTTGCTGAAATGAAAAATAAGTAGCGACAAAGGGCTTAATCAAGACCTAATTGGTAGGAGAGAAAAATAGGCCTTTAGGAGCTATCATGATGTGTTCACAAGCAGTAGAACATGTCCATTGACGGAGGGCACCTTGCCTACTTATCCCGAAAGGTGTTTTAAAAGCATTTTTATGGGTACTTTTATTGGACTTACTCTAAACAGTGATCTTAAAGGAATAGAAATAATTGTAATAGCAGATGGTACAAGATTATGTCCAGATAAATTTACTGCATTACTTTATTACTTGTGTATCAACTTATTCTTTTTATTTGGAAAAATCATAACCCATTTTTGTAACCTAATGGAAAATCAAATATTATTGTCTAAAACTCGAAAGAAATTCTTTACCAGGAATGGTGCAGACATTTTTCTGAATTTGCCAAAAATGTGTTGAGGTTGGTCTAAAATAAGCATGCTTTACCTCTGCTTTTTTCAGGTTTCTTTTTGATATATATATATATATATATATATGTGTGTATGTGTATATATATATA
>JANRMT010062823.1:14736813-14809399 GCA_026402145.1 Polypterus bichir lapradei
ACCCTTTAGAATTTTCTATATTTCTGCATAAATATGACCTAAAACATCATCAGATTTTCACTCAAGTCCTAAAAGTAGATAAAGAGAAACCAGTTAAACAAAGGAGACACAAATATTATACTTGCTCATTTATTTATTAAGGAAAATGTTCGAATATTACATATTTGTGAGTGGAAAAAGTATGTGAACCTTTGCTTTCAGTATATGGTGTGACCCAAAAACAACCCCCCTTGCAGCAATAACTGCAACTAAACGTTTCCGGTAACTTTTGATCATTCCTGCACACCGGCTTGGAGGAATTTTAGCCCATTCCTCCGTACAGAACAGCTTCAACTCTGGGATGTTGGTGGGTTTCCTCACATTAACTGCTCACTTCAGGTCCTTCCACTACATTTCGATTAGATTAAGGTCAGGATTTTGAATTGGCCATTCCAAAACATTAACTTTATTCTTCTTTAGCCATTCTTTGGTAGAACGACTTGTGTGCTTAGGGTCGTTGTCTTGCTGCATGACCCATCTTTTCTTGAGATTCAGTTCATGGACAGATGTCCTGACATTTTCCTTTAGAATTCTCTGATAAAATTCAGAATTCATTGTTCCATCAATGAAGGCAAGCCGTCCTGGCCCAGATGTAGCAAAAGAGGCCCAAACCATGATACCACCACCACCATGTTTCACAGATGGGATAAGGTTCTTATGCTGGAATGCAGTGTTTTCCTTTCTCCAAACATAACGATTTTCATTTAAACCTAAAAGTTCTATTTTGGTCTCATCCGTCCACAAAACATTCTTCCAATAGCCTTCTGGTTTCTCCACGTGATCTTTAGCAAACTGTAGACGAGCAGCATTGTTTTTTTTTTTTTTTTTGGAGAGCAGTGGCTTTCTCCTTGCAACCCTGCCATGCACTCCATTGTTGTTCAGTGTTCTCCTGATGGTGGACTCATGAACATGAACATTAGCCAATATGAGAGACGCAGTTACCCTGGCATCCTTTGTGATCTCACCGACTATTACACGCCTTGCTCTTGGAGTGATCTTTGTTGGTCGACCACTCCTGGGGAGGGTAACAATGGTCTTGAATTTCCTCCATTTGTACACAATCTGTCTGACTGTGGATTGGTGGAGTCCATACTCTTCAGAGATGGTTTTGTAACCTTTTCCAGCCTGATGAGCATCAAAAACTCTTTTTGTGAGGTCCTCTGAAATCTCCTTTGTTCGTGCCATGATACACTTCCAGAAACGTGTTGTGAAGAGCAGACTTTGATAGATCCCTGTTCTTTAAATATCACAGGGTGCCCACTCACACCTGATTGTCATCCCATTGATTGAAAACACCTGACTCGAATTTCACCTTCAAACTAACTGCTAATCCGTGGGGCTCACATACTTTTGCCACTCACAAGTATGTAATATTCGATAATTTTCCTTAATAAATAAACAACCAAGTATAATATTTTTGTTTAACTGGTTTCTCTTTATCTACTTTTAGGACTTGAGTGAAAATCTGATGATGTTTTAGGTCATATTTATGCAGAAATATAGAAAATTCTAAAGGGTTCACAAACTTTCAAGCACAACTGTATGCTTTCTTAATATTAAATTTTACTTACAACATAAAGTAACATAATGAAGTCCTCTTATCTGATATTTGACATTTATGGAACTTTTATACATTGAGCCTTATCAAGTAAGTGACTTTTTGATTTTGTGTCCGACCCCACCATAAGCTATCGTGTATGGGGGAGGAGCAAAAGCTTTAGATTCATCAAAAATTTTGATCTCTGGTTTTTGACGGATCTCAGCGTTTTAGGGTCCCCTAATACCGAAAACATCAATATCTTGAAGATGGGGATGTGTGTCTGTGTCACATTATCTTGAGGACAGCATAGAGCTAAAATGGCTGGATGGAAAAATACCAATCCTGAAACTTGAGACTGTTATAAGATGAAGATGTGCTGATTTGTTTTTGAGCCAAAGAGGCACACTTGAGGAACCCTCAAATACCATAATTCTGCAATTAATTATGAATTATTCTCGTCCGTTGCTATCCGTAATGACTTATTTTATGATCATAAAAATTAGCATCAGAGTGGTAAATAATTACTGAAATGTTATAGAATAGTTTAGGTAACTTGGTTTCTAGGGTGCAAAGCCTACTAATGCTCACATCTGATTTATTTATTTTTATTTTATCCCTGCGCTATATAGTTATATGTCACACTCACCACATAACTGGTCAACTTTTTGAAGATATTTAATCTTTTTTTGTTTTCCTTCAATAATTTGCCAACAATAATGCATTATCTGATTTGACATCATCTGCATTCTGAATTTTATTTTGTTTGTTAAAAGGTTTTTATTTGTAGAGCACATTAGTTTAATATCATATTTGACTTGAATTTTTGTTCTAATTTTTCTGAGCTTTTGGTAAGGGTCTGCTTTTCACCTTTTATTTTGTGTTTATGTATAACTTGTCGTGTGACTCTTTGCTAAGCTGAACACCGTACTCTCATCCTGAGTGGTGTAGGCACACTGACAACAGGGTTACATTATATGTAAATACTTCTGTCTCTGTCATGTTTAATATAAAGGTGTGTTTGTGTGCCTGCAATTAACAATGTTTTCAATGATTTTGTACTTAATGTATATATGGAGTCATTCAGCATTGGTGTGACATGGAAGCTTAGGACTTTCATACATATTCCTTTCCTCTCCGTTCTCTTAAAGACACTCATACACTCTGACATAAACAAAGATGAATTTTGCATTGTAAAGAATGTAATAACTTTTATGCCAAGCTAATTATAATGTTTAGATGAACAATGTTCATATTATTAGCAGATAGAAAATGCAAATTGGATGTGGACAAAATCATGTAGACTAATTTCAAAATGATTGTTGAGCCAAAGCCCCTGCCGGCAGGTGCCAACCCTGGAAAGGGTACTGGTCCTTCATGGAGCTCACATATGCAAATGGCCATAGTCACATAGGATCATTTTCTGTTTTCCAATTAACATAACACACATTTTTAAGATTTAGGGAAACATATATAGACTCAGAGTGATATTTACATTCTCTATATTTGTGGCTGTTTATAAGGTTATTAAATGGTTCAATTGTTTAATAGCAAACATCCAGTCTACGTTCTAATAGTAAATTAGTGAAAAAGCAAAACTGCTGTAATTAAAACTATTTTCCCTACTGAATTGAAAAGAGAATTTGTAAAGCAAAACTAATTTGAATTTGCTCAAGCAGTATGTTTTGTAATGGTTAAAGGTAACCATCCACTTTTAGTTGCTTGAAGTGGCACAATCAAGAACAGTATTAGTAGTACATTTACATTTATTTGATACTTAAATTTTATTATTGCCTATGTACAGTCTCGGTTATTGCTTATCTGTTCATGATGTTCAGCATGTAATATTTTCAGTGGTTAGTAATCTTCCTTTGTAAATTATGATTTGTTTTGCTTTTTTGGCTCACTTACATTTTCATAAATGTCTTGAATTTGTCAACCTATTATATACATGTACAACTTGATATATACTGTACATCTACAAATTTCAATTTAACAGTTAAGAGGTTTTCATAACAATTTATTCAAATCTACTATAATTTTACTGTTTAAATTGTCCGTTTTTGACAAATGGGCTTTATCTTTAAGTGTATGAGGATTTGCATATGGCAGAAACAGGAGTTAACCTGTCTAGCAGATGGTTACCTATCTGCCGTAGGTTAAGAGAAGTGGTAGCTTCCCAGAGCACTTGGCTTTTCATGGCCCCTTGACCTATAGGCCAAAAATAGAGAGCAATGAGGGCACAGAGTTTAACCTTCTGCTGACAGAGATCATGCAGTCAAGATGGGTTCAAAATCAATACATGTGCCTTAAAACACTGTGGATTTGACAGTGAAAAATTTTGTGCATTGTTTTAGCCTATTTATGTCTAACAGATGAGCACTCTGGGCCACAAGGAGAAAAAAAATCCCTTGTTCAAAATTATTGTCTGTTCCTGCTCTCAGAGGTACATAGGCAATGGTTTTTCAGTGGTCCTTAACCTTTGAGTTTATTGTCACATGGGTCATGAAAAGCTGCGGGAGTTTCAATATTTTTTCCATAAAGAACATCTGTTGCCTTGACCTGCTGGGTTTTATGCTTTTTCTTTTTCTGTGGTGGTTTTTAATTTTTTTATAATCAATTATATTGAGGACATATGAGGAAGCATTTCTTAAAAATGTCTGCAGTGCAATCCTGGGTGCCAGAAGTCACAAACATGGTAGTAGTTTTTACTTCTGATGTAATAACATTAATCAAAAAGCTGCACATTTTGGCTGGCAGTTCTCTCATTTTGATTCTCGTATCACCCCAGTTGTTAATCTATTTATCAATTTTTTTAAAGAAGTTGTCCGCAATAAAACAGTTAATTGTTGTATGTTATTTTACCTTGATTTTTCAACACCACCACTGAGGCAAATTGTGTTATTTGGGTTTACTCTGTGATTTGTTGCTTGTAACTTTGCATGGTTTTGCTGACGATTATGTATTACGGAATTGCTGACAGAATTGCTCAAACAATGAGATCCATCAGGTTGCTACTTGCTTTTCCAAAATCTAGACTGAAGGTGACAAAGCATTTTCAGCAACGAACCCTACACTTGAGTATAGCTACCATCAGCTTCTTAAGCATTTTTGTGATTTTTTAAAAAAAAAAAATTTTATTATGTAATCATTTACCTGCTATCATTTATTTTTTTTCTATTTTTTCTACTTATTTCCTTTGCTGGAATGTATTTGTTTCAGATATTATTATTACTGTTGTTATTATTATTATTATTACATAACTTTTATATTTGTATACCTATTGTGGTTTTCATTTTCAGTATGAAGTACTTTGTATAAAGTTATTATTGTATAATGGTGATTATATTTTTATACTGTATGTTTTCTTAATTTATTAATTTAATAATGATGCCATTATAGTAAGTTAATCTTAGAATGTTAATGTTAAATGTACTTGAGCGGTTGCTTAATTTGTTTAGAATGTGCCTTTCTCATAACTACATAGATAATGGACAATTGTGTTTAACCACTAAGGCTAACTTGTAATGGAAATTCCTTAGCACTCAACTTTATCTGAACTCCAGTAACAGAATATTAGAAAAATAATTTTAGTCAGTCTTTAGTTAGCTAGAAACATAACTGTTAGATTTGCTCAGTGTTCATAGGGTTAATGATGACAACAGTTTTCTGACCATTCATGTATCACGTCTGCAAATTTGGCGTATGAACATATGACTGTATGTTTTATAGAGAACTTCTAAGAGAAACTTAGAAACATAAGGTATGCTAGACTTGAACAGAAACATCTTTATATAAGAACTTTTGTTGTGTACTATCAATTTTTCTCTATTTTTGTGTAAAGTGTTTTGCTTTGAATTTTTACTAAAACTTTTGAAACCAAGATACTTGAACTAACCAGTTATTTCCAAAGATGTTGACAAGTCGCACTCATTGCCTGAACCTAATAAGTAGAAGCTGTGGAAGTTTTGGAAACTAAACAAATGCAGCTACAATTTATTATTATTAATAATAATAATAAAATAATATTATTATTTATTTTTTTACCTTTTGTATTTTATACCAATTTTGTATTTTCCGTGTTCCATGTGAAGTACTTTGTGCCTCCCAGCTTAAGAAGTGCTTTAAACATAGTTGTTATTATTATTGTGTAATTATATATTTTATAATTGTTTTTATTTATTAATTTAGTAATGAAAACTAACCACTTTTTCTATTTTGTGATACCATTAGAGTAAATTAATCAAGTCCTTTTTCTGATTTGTTAAAAATTTAATCTTGAAGATGGGTTAAAGATTTCACTAAAGACAAAGATATGCTTGTGGATTGAAATGAAATGTGTATTGAATAACATCTAGGACTCGGCACAGCCAGACGTGGGATCCCGCAGGTTAAAATAGCAAATACACAAGCTGAAATGTTGTCGTTATTTTTCACAAGTCTTTTACAAGGAGAGAGTGCACACAGACGTAACCTCACAATTCTCTCTTCTGCTCTTACGGATAACATCATGCTGATTTCATAACAAATTCTTTGAACAGTATTCTCTAGTGTGGCAAATCAAATCTGAACTAATATCAACTGACACTTAATTCTTCAGGCTGCCTGCTGATGAGAGTTATGCATTGAAATGGGACCCTTCCTGAGAGGAAGTGCACAAGGACATCCTGAAATAAAGCATGCTTTAATTTAATTTAACGGCCAACTGTTTGAAAGCTAGACTTTTTAAGTGATAGTATACAGAAAATTATATTTTCAGTTTGTTTAGATGTCTAGTTTTTGAAGTTTATTTGTTATGCTGGACAAATGTACTGATTATACTATATATTGTCTTGCATGGAGCTGCAGACTCTGGGCGACTAATGTTCATTTTATATTTCTTCCATTTCCAAGTAATCGCACCAACAGCTGTCACCTTCTCACCAAGCTTCTTGCTTATGGTCTTGTAGCCCATTCCAGCCTTGTGCAGGTCTACAATCTTGTCCCTGATTTGACAGCTCTTTGGTCTTGACCATGGTGGTGGTGGAGAGGTTGGAATGGAAAAAATTGATTCTGTGGACAGGTGTGTTTTATACACATAACAAGTTGAGATCAGGAGTATCTGTAATTGATTGATTGATTGATTGTAGTCTGTGTGCCACATGGGCACATAGCTAATCTGTGGGACCCAGAATTCTGTCTGGGTTGTAGGCGATCAAATACTTATTTCACTCTATAGCATGCAAATCAATTTTATAACTTTTATGTAATGTGTTTTTTTGTTGATATTCTGTCTCTTCATTAAAATGAAACTGCCATAAAAGACTGTTTATTTCTTTGTAGGTGAGCAAACGTAAAATTCAGCAGGGGATCAAATACTTATTTCCCCCACTATATATTCTTTATTCTTTGTGATTAAACTAAATATGCTAATACTGTCAAAATTCTTCCTGAAAAGTCTTTAAGTAATTTATTATTTTGGTTTAATTAAATCGGCATATTTTACTTCAGGTTACCATTATAAAATTTTCTTCATCATATTTTGTAGTCAAAAACGATATTAGGCAGAAGGAGGGGTGGATAAAATTATAATGACTAACTTTGTGACCCTGAGCAAGTTACTTATCCCTCCTATGATTCAGTTCTCAACAATGTCTGCAGACAATTGTATTCTATCCTGATCTTGTAAGTCATCATGGGTAAAGGTGTTGGCCAAGTATATAATAGTAGCATTAAACTTTAATTTTAAGCTTAATGTTTGCCTTTGCATGACTCGCTGCTACTGATGAGCAGATTGCATTGAATTTACTTTGCCTTGAGTTCAGCAGAAATGTGGAAATGTTCAGGAATTTTGGCTAACTTTTGAAAAGCATTGAAGTCAATTGGGAAGGAGAAACTGATCTAGTTTTGAATATATTATAATGATGCAATGATCTTTTACTTGTTCCCAAGGGCTGGGGAAGTGTCTGCCAACTGTACTGGACTGACTATTGTAGCAAAAGACATGACCTGAGCTGTGAGGCAGCAGAACTAACTACAGCACCACTGTGCCTCCCTGAGATGATATACTTAGATTACTTAATTTCTCTATGCATCACCTGAGCTCATCTCACTATGACTAACACACACCCATAGATCTTTTGATGGATGTGATTTGCATTATATACTGAGGGAGGTGGGGTCGGGGGGCTTTACCTGTCTTTACTGCATCTGTTCTACATAGTAAGAAGCAATGCTTCATCCAGCAAGGAAGACACAATGTATAATGGATCTGTGGTGAACAAAAAGTGTTTTCATAATGCTATTGTTATGGTTGGCTAATGCACCCCCTTTTTAAAATACATGCAGGGTTCTGATCGGGTAGTGACATCACATATGCATGTATACACTGTCATTTTTTTTACTCATGTGCAAAGGAGGTCTGGCAGCGCTGTAAAGTGTGAGGTGGAGTATGATTACAATACGGTTGCATTAATAATGTGTCACTTAACATGTTTACAAAGTAATTCTGATCATTCATTAAATACACAATGTTAACTTTTATTTTGTGTCTCATGGGACTTTCTTGAAACCCGTTTAAAATCTGCAGGTGTGTTTATTATGTAGTTTAATGAAGAAATGAATAAGCCATGCACACGTCTTACTGAGATTTGTGCGCATAGCAGGAAATACCCACCTTGTTTCAACTACTAACTGATTTAAGATACACAGTAGTCTTGTGTGTTTTTAATATTACTGCCTTAGGAAGCCTTCGTAAGGAATACAAACATTATGCAGCATTAGCAATTGAAGCATCTGGTCTTTTTTTTTTGTGGTTTTCCAATTTAAATATTTTCTGTATTTTCTACAATCATGCATCTTTTTCTTTGCTTAAAATTCTACATGCCATTAATAAACTATTTTAGCTTACAAAATTAATTTTTAACTCCTTTTTCCAATATAATATTCTTAAAATGAGAACTTTTAATTTGATTTTGACATACCAAAAAATGTCTTGCTGTGCTCAATTGTATCATTATATAAAATACATGAGACAGCTGACAAAGTGTCTTAAGTGTTAGTAAATAATTATAGCTTTAGATTTCCTGAAAATTGTAGGCTTCAAGGAATACTAGAATGGAAAGCTAATAAGATGAAATGCTAGACTATATGAATTAAGGACAGAGAGCATTTGCCAATACAGCATTGCAATTATTACTCTTCCATTCTTTTCACTATGTTTTAAACAGTATGTATGTGCCATATGAGTGCAGTTTTTTATTTATATAGATACATGGATATTAACCAATAAGTGAAGCCACAGTTACATGACAGGCATTTCTATAGTTCAAATAACATGCACTGAATTGGATCAAAGAAGTGTGTAATGGGCCAGTGTTTCAGGAAGGTTACATTAATGTGAACCATTTAACATTGTAGGCATGCTTCTAACTGTGAGTACAGTATGCAGCTATAATGTAATGATTCTGTTTTGTTTTTACTTTCTGTCACTCATTGTTTGCCAGTTTAGTGTGCGTTATTTTCTTAAATGTGACTTCACATGCAGCTTGTCTGTGACGTGATGATTGTTGCACATTTTGTTACCACACAAACGTTAATTGTATTAGTCCCATCCATATCATCAAAGGATATGAATATCATTCCTGACATGACTTAGAATCAATTCACAGTAATTTGAAGCAAGTGTACAATTGAATCAATGATGCAGTTTTACTGCTATTAAAAATGTATATTGTTAAAATAGATATTATAATACTGGTATATAGTCTTAATTAAAAGTAATGAAAGATGTTTTAATGTAATATTCAAATTTGTGTCATTTTGGTGCTTTCAGCTTGATTATGATAAAAACGTAGTAATCAAATTCCGATGTTGAACTTGGTTTCATTGATGTTGAACTTTGTCTTTTTCTTTGCACGTGCCCTTTTAACTGCTCTTGCTTTTATTCATTGGTTTTATTCATAACCTCATGTAAAGATGGTCCCAAGGGCTTTCCAGTGCCTTGTGGTGTGTAAGTGTGTTTTCAGCATTTCCAAGGACAGTAGTGTGCATCAGTTTGTGGCATTCATTATAGTTTGCATTAACTGCAAAGGAAAAAAAGAATTGAATTGAGCTACTGAAATAGTTACTGTCATGCTGGACATTTGTGGCTACAAGTCTTTGGCCTTGGGTCTTGAAGTCATCTGTGCTTACCATCAAAGGGGTCCACATTAAAAATTCAAAAGTACTAGCCACTGAATTGGGTTGTGGTATTCCTTAAGGCTCTTGGTGTTTATCATAGCAGCCCTGTATGTATAAACAGGGACTTCCGATCAACTGAAGTAATGATAAGCGTGGAGTTAAACATGTTTGTCTCATTTCCCTTTTGGCTAATGTTTCCCGACTGCTTGTAACTGAATGCTACATTTCTTACCACTTGAGCTCTTGAAAGCTTGAAATTGTTTATTTTTGTTCTTTTTTTCTTTGCTTTTCCTTTCTAATCTGTGTTAAATATCTAAGCCTACAAGAAAGCATCTGACATGGATCCAGTGCAAGTTTAATGATAATAGGAAATTATAGTCAATTAACCATAATTTACTTTAGGTAAGAAATCATTCACTATGCTTATTTCCTTGGCATCTTTTATAACTCTTATAGATAAAGTAAAGAAGTGCATTTATTCCATTATTGATTACCTTCAATGTTTGAATTATTTTTGTAAATGCTTATAGAAAAGAAGCAGTCATTTAGTGCTCATTGGACCAAACTATTTTATTATTAGAACATTAGACTTGTGTATTTCGAGCAATGGAAACAAAGTTCAACTCTCTGAAAATTGTTTATGGGTTTTTTGTAACACTATTAAAATAATCCTGTTTCCTATTGGGTTTATACCATTTTTTAACAAGTTTTGAAGATCTTGTCTATACAGTAGATGTTTCTCCTAAATGACCTTTCTTTGGTGAAAACCTTCCTAGTGGTTAGAATAGCACTATTGTTAAATAACTTTTACATGTATTTTTCAACAAATGGAGTTGAGTGATTTAGTGTTCTTTTAACTTCTAAAGATTTTTTTTCTTTTTCACTTTTTAATCCATAAATTACATCAGACACCTCTTCGTATAAGCAGCATACTGAAAATAGGTATTTGTTGAAAGAATTTGGACACACGATATGTATAATGTTGTTTATTCCTGTTTATTATAGTCTTCTTCCTACAGTTGTAATAGGAGGATGGTATCTCCTTAAGAATCTATTATTTGGGTAAACGGCATCTTAGCATGTTTGCCTACAACAACCAAAAGAAAAAAATCTGTAATTCATACTGATCAGTATTATTGTGTATTTTATCAAAACAACTTAAGAAGTTTTCATATTCTTTATCGCAGCTGCAGTAAAATTTCAGATTTGAAAAAAAAAAAAAGTGTGCCATGGCAATATTTACCAAGTAAAAAACAAGTCTTTACTTATAAGATTTTTGTCATTTATTATTTGCAGGAGTGGCAGAACTCAATTCAGAAGAATGCTGGTTTGGCCTTTATTGAACTCGTCAATGAAGGAAGGTAATTATAATTTAGAGTTTTGACCCTCTGTAGGCACCTCTTCATTACAGTGTGCTGCTTGAATCTATAAAATGCCCAAGGCCCCTAAAGTTTCTCCCATAATGAAGGTAGATCAATAATTTTTGGAAAGATGATCCTGCACTCCAGCCACAGAGTTCAAGGCTCCATCAATACCTGTCTAAGCCATGGGGACCATCTTGGAGTGACGTAGCAGGTGAAAGAGCTGAGGTCATTGGCTTCAGATGACATTTACAAAGTCTTCATTAATTTATCATTGTTTCTAAAAAGCAGTTGGGAGATAAAAGCAAATTGATTATTCTTTTGGAGTATGAAATATATATCATGTTATTTATGGCTTTCTGATTTGACTTTATTGAAAATAACATTTATTGCTTTTCTTGGCTAATGCAAAGTATCCAAAAGTATAAGTTAATACATTCTGTTAAAAGAAAATAAGGATAGGGTTGGTGATTTCTTGAAATCAGTAGGAAAAGAAAACCTCAGTTAATGATGGAAATAACCATGAAATTTGACTTGTACAATTTATAACTAAAAGAGAGGAGAGCAATTTTTGGAGGTGAAACAGTGATGGGGTCAAATGAAGAAGGAAAGCAAGGGTTTCACTGCTGATGTCACTGAGCCTAAGAAAGAGAACATACAAGGGATTAAACAACCCTGGACAGGATGCCAGTTCGTCACATTGGCCAGTTAATCACACCCACACTCATGTGGAACTGCCAATTAAGCTAACATGCAAACCTTTAGGACATGGTAAGTGAGCTGTAGTCTAGCCAGGAAAACAGACAAACTCAATATGGACAATGACCAGAAGTGGTGCACAGTTCACCAATAGATATGAGAAACCAGTTGAAAATTGTCAACTGGGAGGAATTTTCACACATTTTTTTACTGCAGTTTAGCACATCTAAAAGCTGCATTTGTTGCAAAAGTTATCTACATGTTGTAGTAAAGCAGTGAGGAGTAGACAATCTATTACCTTTTTTTTTTTATATTATATATAAACACATTGTGGCATGTACTCCTACAATTGTGGAAATATGAAAAAAGACAAAGAATGAAGAGTGGGCTTTCTTTGTAAAAATGGAAGGACCAGTGGTAAATGATACTTGGTTATGAATGGGGGTTCCCTATAGAAAAAAATAAATGTAAACTGTATACTGAAATTCTGGTGTATGTACTGAATCACATATACATACAGTACATTGCATACGTTATATGTTGCTACCCAAATGTGATTTGCAGTTTCACACTCCTCCAGACAATTGTATAACAATCACACACAAAATATCACTTACTCATTTATAATTTTTCTGTTAAAATACTAAAACAAGTCATACGTTAATCCGAAATCTATCATTGCTCCAGTTATTTCAGTAAATAAATAAAAAGTATATAAACTTGCCTGAAATGTAATTGCAATGTTTTAAAACATTTGGAAAGCAATGTATACTGCCAGCACAATTTGACTTTTACGAAAGGGAACACGTGAGGTCGCACATTGTGAATGAAGCGAGCTACAAGTAAAAAAAAATATAAGGCTTCCACAGACTCAACAATGTTGGCAAATGTAAGAACAAACAATGGGCTTGCCTCGTGGACATGGAAGGACTGATGGAACATGGTCGTTAATGAATTGCCTTTTAGGAAAAAAGATATGATTTGAGTAAAGCTATATTGAAATGTTGCCAAAGGTATTGAATCACATACAAATACACAAACAAGCAGTTTTACGGCAGATATTTACACAAGCAAAGAAAGTGAACTGTTTATTCTTGCTTTTGCTTACAATGTTGTGTATGCTGTGTGTGAATTGTAAATTTTTCACACACCTTGGAATACAAAGTACATAGCCAGTGTCAGTTTGACATTTGCTGTACTCTTCCCATGCAGTTTGCTCCGTCCACAATATGTGATTTTGTATATTTTCATTTCCCCACATCAAATTGGTGCTGGCTGTGTACCTCATATACTGATAGCTTTGTTTCTCTCAACATTTGGCACACCTTGATGCTGTCTCCATACTTTGTATTCCATGTTGTATGAAAACATTACATGTTTTTAAAAGATTCTTCTACTGCTGAAAGATTAATATTTGGTAAATTTGTTCTCAGTTTGATTTGTTTAATTGCAGTTTACATGACTGTACAAATAAAATAAAAATAAATCTTAGACTCCAGAAAAAGACTCCAGTAATCATTTTGAGGTAAATTAAGTCAAAGGAACTTAATTTTTTGCATTTGTAGACTTTTAAGTCTGAAATGTGTGTTTGTGTGTGTGTATATATGTATATATAGATATAATGTGTGTGTGTGTTAATATATATATATCTATATATCTATACAGGTATATATCTACAGTCTATCTATCTCTCTATCTCTATCTCTAAAAGGCAAAGCCCTCACTCACTCACTCACTGACTCATCACTAATTCTCCAACTTCTCGTGTAGGTGGAAGGCTGAAATTTGGCAGGCTCATTACTTACAGCTTACTTACAAAAGTTAGGCAGGTTTCATTTCGAAATTCTACGCGTAACGGTCATAACTGGAGCCTACTTTCGACCATATATATGGCCATAGCCAGCAGCTCGGTCGCCGTGTGAGCCGGAGTTGTGTCCCGCATCATCACGCCTCCCATGTAATTGAGTGCCTGCCCATATAAAGTAAATATTTGCAAGATCACACAAGAGAGCAGCTCACGTGAACTGACTGTGAACGCAGTACACAGAGAACAAGGAAGAGCTCCAAAGAGCGCTGAACAAAAAACGCATTACACAATTGAGAAGACAGCAAAAGAATATCAAGCGAGTAATGCATACAAGCATATTCATAAGTGCAGCTACATCTATCTATCTATCGATCGATCGATTGTCCAAAATTTTGTAAATATCATGATGTATAATTTTGCTTATGTTGCCCACCCTTAACTGGCCAGTAGTCCCCATCACTGGTTTAATGGCCACTGTGGGATTCAAACCCAGCATAATGGACATCTGAGGCACCAGCGTAAATCGCTGTCTTGATCACATGTCATAAATGATAACAAAAGAAAGGGTACAATATTCTGTGTGAAACTAGAGTTTGAGATAGATTACAGCTTCAACTTAAACAATCATTTTTCAAAATAAACCAAACAACTTGAAAATCTGTGTTTGTAATGCAGTGTATTTTTAAGACATATGGCCTCCATGAAGATTTTTGAAACTTGAATATTTTAATAGTTTAAAAAAATGGAAAAACATTTGAGAAGCCTCCATTTGTATCCAGAAAACATGTAAAATCTTAATACTAGCATTGATTATATTTATTCCATTATGTCAGTTGTGCTCACATTGGCTCAAAATTAGCAATTTTTTTTTTAAAGTTTAGCAACCTTTTTTAATATAGCACATTTGTGCTTTATCAATATTTTATTTGGAAAAAATTGGCATAATTTGTTAGAGAATTATTTACTTAACTCCACTCAGTTTAAATTTAATCTTAAACATACAGTACTTAAGTCCAGTTTTCTTTACTGTTATATAATTAAATGTTTTGGTGTCACATGCTATATAAAAGTAAAGAAACACACATCTTTAAAAATGTCCTGATGTACATTTGTGCCCCCCTACCTAAATTAAAAGCTTTGCAAAGTTTTTGTTAGCTAAACAGGAGCTGATATGTCAGGGTCATTGTTCAGGAACTTGGGGTGACTGCTGCCAATGCTTTTGCTCCCTTGAGCAAGCTGAAAGTAACAACAGTGTTAAGTTACAATGCAAAAGCTTGGCCTCTTGTTGTGTGTTTTTTTTTTTTTCTCAACATGATCCTGACCTTAGTTGACCCTGTTTGGATAATAGTTGTTGTGGATTCAGCCTTTATTAAAGTTTTATTACCTTAGATAACACAAGGGCCAGCTTGTACATCATATGGAATTGGTAAGGTCATTCTGGGTTAGATGTATATCATTAACAAATGAGTTAATTTTGGTTAAAGTAACTAATGCCGTTTGAACAGTATCCTTGACCAGCTTCCTAATATTCCTAAATATGCATTTTTAAGATGCTTTCAAGTAATAAATAAAGGAAAAAATAGCAGCTAATTTCATGTTTTGATCAGCATTTATGTTTCTCATTGATTTCAGAAGTCTTCTGGGGATGTGGTAAGGAAAAAACATTTATGGTCAAAAAAATCAGTGGAATTTTACTCCTTTAAATATTCCCTTTGATTTGTGAAATAGTTCCTCTATAACAGTAAGAAACTAGTAAATGTACCTATAAATAAAATTATACTTCAGAGGTGAATGCATGTATTGATCTCTTTCCATTCTTGCTCTTTAAAGAAGAGTTTTATTTAAATGATTGACTAACAGCGCTAACCCTTGCCCCAGGTGCATAAACATGCACCTCTCTGGACCTCAACTGCCAATACCTTCACATCTCTGGCATTAGCACTGTTACTATGGTTTATTTCTCTTGAGCTATGGTTTTCTCCAAAAATAATGAGCTATCGTTGTTTTGCAGAAACTAAGCTTTATGGGCTCTTTCCCCCAATGGCAAAATCAAAACATACTTCATCATACATTACTGTCTCAAGGTTGATACAGAGTGTGTTGATTTTCAATTGCAGAATCTAAGCTGAGAGGCATGATTATAGTTCTTCTCTTTGACATATGAGAGAAGCTTGCCTCAGTATGAGGAGATCAGCTAGGTCTTTTCAGAACCTGTTCAGTTGTTTTGAAATGAGTAGCCTGTGGTAATATTTATAAAAGCAATTTCGGTGGAGTTAAGTGTTTTGATTAAGATTATGTTGGCTCATAATTTAGGTAGAAGCTTAATGTACAAAGTATTTGTTTCAGGTAAAAGTGTGGTTTTAACCCAAACACCTAAATTTCTCAGTTAACATTTAAAATTTAAATTCACTTTTTTGCTCCAAGGATAGGATGTAGCTCTCTATATCTCTTTTATGGACAGAACAGGGTCAGAAAATGGTTGTGAATTAGCTAAAGACGATAGCACATTATGAGACTTTGAGTTGTTGGGGTATGTCAGACTTGCCAACCTCAGTTACTGATCTTGTTGCTGGACAATGTCAGTTTAAATAAAAGAATTTCGACCAGGGAATGTCACATTTAACCAACCAAGTGCCATCCTTCTATCCCAGTCGTGCTTGCCTCTTTTTGTGACAGCCAATTCAGGTGGTCCTTTTAAGGAGTCAATGCTGTACGGATTAACAGATACAGTGACATCATCTGCAATCTGCGCCTTTTTGTTTTTGCATTTTTTTTTTTTTTTGGTTGCTGCATCTGTGTAAGTGCTGATTGGCTGGCAGCTCTAATGCACACAGAGCCAGTCCCTATGACTAAAGACAAAATGAAATCTATTTTTTGTTTTGTATTGCAGTGAGGTGTAGATTGGTTGGAGCGAGTCGCTAGGTATGTCATATTACGTGACAAAATTCATGGAGCGTGCTGCCGACTGCCTCCGACTTGCTCCGATTATGTAAAGTTTTTGGCTGAAAATCACTGTAAAAGTCATGTAATGTCACATAACCTTATGACATTAATATAGTTAAGATAGCAATTAAGTTTTCCTTCCTGAAAACTTTTTTTATGATGATGACAGACTGGTTCAAGCTGAACAAATGTACAATTTCAGATTAACTGCATTTTGTTGAAATTTGAATGAACATAAAATTGACTTTTAATTAGTATAGCTTATTTGATCACATAATGATGCTGATGGGTTGACTTAGCTCAGCTGAGCAAAAAATGTTTTGCTGCTGATTTTCATTTATATTCCGCATCTGATGCTTCTTATTACAGTGTCCAATAGCTGGTCAGCATAGATGTATCCCACATGATCTGATGCCACTTTTTCATTGTTGCAGTGTCCTGTTGAATCCTTTCACCATATTCTTCACAGACTGCACTAAGATTTTCAGGAAAGAAGTCTAAATGAGTCTTCACAGACATTTAATTGCACTTTGTGGTTTTGCGTACTTGAAGCATGATGTCAACCAGCTGGACATAGTGTGATGCTCTGTTGTTGCCCAAGAAATTCTTACTAACATCCTTGAATGTCTTCCATTCAGTTTAGTCCTACCCCACTAGCAGATCTTCAAACCGCTTGTCATTGATGATGTGTTTGATTTGGGTCACAAAAATACAAACAAAAATATCTCCCCTTTAATGTTTATGTGAATCATTCATGGAAATACAGTGCATCCGGAATGTATTCACAGCGCATCACTTTTTCCACATTTTGTTATGTTACAGCCTTATTCCAAAATAGATTAATTTCATTTTTTTCCTCAGAATTCTACACACAACACAATGACGTGAAAAAAGGTTTTTGCAAATTTATTAAAAATAAAAAAACTGAGAAATCCCATGTACATAAGTATTCACAGCCTTTGCTCAATACTTTGTCGATGCACCTTTGGCAGCAATTACAGCCTCAAGTCTTTTTGAATATGATGCCACAAGCTTGGCACACCTATCCTTGGCCGGTTTCGCCCATTCCTCTTTGCAGCACCTCTCAAGCTCCATCAGGTTGGATGGGAAGCATCGGTGCACAGCCATTTTAAGATCTCTCCAGAAATGTTCAATCAGATTCAAGTCTGGGCTCTGGCTGGGCCACTCAAGGACATTCACAGAGTTGTCCTGAAGCCACTCCTTTGATATCTTGGCTGTGTGCTTAGGGTCGTTGTCCTGCTGAAAGATGAACCGTCACCCCAGTCTGAGGTCAAGAGCGCTCTGGAGCAGGTTTTCATCCAGGATGTCTCTGTACATTGCTGCAGTCATCTTTCCCTTTATCCTGACTAGTCTCCCAGTTCCTGCTGCTGAAAAACATCCCCACAGCATGATGCTGCCACCACCATGCTTCACTGTAGCGATGGTATTGGCCTGGTGATGAGCGGTGCCTGGTTTCCTCCAAATGTGACGCCTGGCATTCACACCAAAGAGTTCAATCTTTGTCTCATCAGACCAGAGAATTTTGTTTCTCAACTTCTGAGAGTCCTTCAGGTGCCTTTTGGCAAACTCCAGGCAGATTGCCATGTGCCTTTTACTAAGGAGTGGCTTCCATCTGGCCACTCTACCATACAGGCCTGATTGGTGGATTGCTGTAGAGATGGTTGTCCTTCTGGAAGGTTCTCCTCTCTCCACAGAGGACCTCTGGAGCTCTGACAGAGTGACCATCGGGTTCTTGGTCACCTCCCTGACTAAGTCCTCCTCCCCCGATTGCTCAGTTTAGATGGCTGGCCAGCTCTAGGAAGAGTCCTGGTGGTTTTGAACTTCTTCCACTTACGGATGATGAAGGCCACTCTGCTCATTGGGACCTTCAAAGCAGCAGAAATGTTTCTGTAACCTTCCCCAGATTTGTGCCTCGAGACAATCCTGTCTCGGAGGTCTACGGACAATTCCTTTGACTTCATGCTTGGTTTGTGCTCTGACATGAACTGTCAACTGTGGGACCTAATATAGACAGGTGTGTGCCTTTCCAAATCATGTCCAATCAACTGAATTTACCACAGGTGGACTCCAATTAAGCTGCAGAAACATCTCAAGGATGATCAGGGGAAACAGGATGCACCTGAGCTCAATTTTGAGCTTCATGGCAAAGGCTGTGAATACTTATGTACATGTGATTTCTCAATTTTTTTTTTATTTTTAATGAATTTGCAAAAACCTCAAGTAAACTTTTTTCACGTTCTCGTTATGGGGTGTTGTGTGTAGAATTCTGAGGAAAAAAATGAATTAAATCCATTTTGAATAAGGCTGTAACATAACAAAATGTGGAAAAAGTGATGCGCTGTGAATACTTTCCGGATGCACTGTATCAGTATCATATCAATCCTTCAGTTTCCTATACCTTTCACAGAGATTTTCTTTAGTCCAAGTTTCTTATAAAGAGGAGTCAAAAATATATTTTTTGTGTGGTTTATGTGCCACACTTAATACCAGTTCTTTTTATTGTAATCAGTGGAATGCACAGGCCTCTGGTCCTGAAATTAAACAGATTTGAAAAGACTTCAGAGAGTGTGTGATGTGAAATTCTAAAGCAAAATAAATGTATTGAAAAAAGAAAACAGCACAGTAAATCAAAACCGGAGGTAAGGAACGCCAGATGGAAAAGTTCACTAGACTTACTTGTAGACTAGATTAGAGAAGTGTGTCGAATCATGGCTTTTATTTCCTCAAATGCAGAGACTTGGGAGGGGGCGAAGCAACATATAGTTATTCATGAGAGAAAACAGGGAATCCTAGGAACAGGCCAGCTCTGTTTAAGGTTTGTCCATGGGCGTTTTTGACAGTCATTGCAAAGGCTGGTCGAATGGAAAATTGTCTGCGTTAAATTTGGTAAAGCTTTTTGTATTCTTCAGTGCAAATATCCATGTGAGGTAAAATAAAGCTTGTGTCTAAGGAAAGATCATTTGAAGACCTTCACATCAATCATTTCTGAAGGAGATTTGTACACCCACATCTGGTACCACTGACTTTGCATTTATTGGCGTTGAATTTTCTTCAAACTATGATGATAGTTGCTTTTTTTTCAATTAGGTGATACTCCAGTTGGTGTCTGTTTTGTCTTGGTGAAGTAATATATTACTCTGCTTTCCCCTTTTGTATTATTAATATGTAGCCTTTGTCAAAATGCCTCAAATTTCACAGACCTACCACTGTTTATAAGGTACTGTACCATATAACTTCTCCCCATCTTTCCTTCTACATTTATAGCCTCAGGCAATTTGGTGTAGTAAAAGACAAGCAGGAGTTAAGTTACAATTTAAATAATGTATTATTGATAATATTCTTAAATAATAACACTATTCAATGTACATTTAATATTGGCAACCCATACAACCTGATAAATGTTGATGTGTAGTTTCAGGCAGCACACAAACTTGTTAGTTACTTAAAATGTCTCTAGTTAAGGTATCATTTATGGTCAACTTTCTTCAGAACGGGCCACATGCCTGTCTCAATATGGCTGTCGAGCTGTGCTCTTCATTCTGTTTTCCTTTTCAGTTCATGGTGTGAGAGATGGTCTTTCATCAGTTTCGTAAGAGAGAGAGGGCGAGGTAAAGCAAGCAAATTTATAGGTTTTCTGTCCAACCCCTAGAGCCAATAGGGCGTCATGATACTTAAAGGCTTCTGATACAAGGCAGTTTCAAACAGCCTTCAGACCAATGGGGGGACAGAATACCTTCACACCTGCCCTCCAAACCATGTGTTAAGCTAAAGCTTGGCAGTTAGGCAGCCTGGCTTTCCTTTGGGGGTTGACTGAGAGACTTTAGCAGAGAAATATTCATCAAACTTGTTTGAAGCACTTCTTCCAACCCTGTCATAAAATTACAAAGAGACTCATATCTAAAAGGGAGGGAAGTCATTGCTGTTATTATCTATAATGTAACACTAATATTACATTGCTTTGTCTAAGTTACAAATAAAGACATACAAAATATTTTTCAACTTGTATGCAAAATTTCACATCACAGTGTCAAAAGGTGAACGGGTTCAGTGGGGAAAGTAAGTTATTCATTGGTATCTTTAGAAGTATGTTTTTTCTTCACTTTCTATGAGGTTGCATATGATGCGTGTGTTTATGTCAAAATATTTTTTTTTCGGGGTGTTTGTTTTTGATACTGTGAATGAGTGTCAGGGTTAATAAAGGGACCAAATGTGGGCCTAATTTGGAAATTATCCAATTCCATTCAGACATTCAAGGATGCGTTTTATGGTCTATTCAGCAGTGAATCATCTCCTGCATTTGGTTTGCCAGTGCGCACAGCGTTAGCATCTGATACCTTCGTGACATTGCTTTTTGTGCATTTCGTTTTTGATGAAGCGTCTATAGTGTAGTTCATGATCAGTAGATGACGGCAGTTTTCCTTCCGTCTTTATTGTGTTAGCCCTGAGCAGTGAGTTTCACAGGGAGTGCGTGTTATTGTTGCCATTAGGACACACAAACTGGGTCACACTGTAGAGGGTGCCTTCACCTTGTTTGAGAGAGAAAGAAGGTAATGACTTTGGTAAGGTTAATAAATGTCTGATGTGTATGATCGATGAAGAGTATCAGCCCGATTGTGTAATGCAGGACTTGTATGCATATTTTTTTGTCTAGTCTGGTATGCGGCTTGAATGCATGTCCAAGTAGGTTGTGTATGCACCTCTTAAGAAAGCCAGCAGTCCTGGTTACTCAATGCACCATGATCACTCAGCCGTAGTTGAGTTGTCAGTGATATACTGTCGGACTGAGCACGCTGGTGGTCTTGTTTGTGAATGCTGTGTGGCATCCTGCCTGTTATGCTGATGTCTTAAAATGCTGCCACTGTGGACTACCCATGTATTTTAGGGATTACATTTGTGTCAGGGCAGCAGTGTGTTTGGTCAGCTGTACTTCTCATGTCAGGTGTATGTGAAGTAGCACACTGTGACAAGCAGCCATGTCTGTGTAAGGTAGTTGAGGCCAAATTCGTGTCAGACTAGCAGTGTAATCTGTGCATATGCGCAGGATTGTGAGAATGGTTACAAACAACCCACAGATCACCTCCAAAGACCTGCAAGAACATCTTGCTGCAGATGGTGTATCTGTACATCATTCTGCAATTCAGCACAATTTGTACAAAGAACATCTGTATGGCAGGGTGATGAGAAAGAAGTCTTTTCTGCACTCACGCCACAAACAGAGTCGCTTGTTGTATGCAAATGTTTATTTAGACAAACCAGATTCACTTTGGAACAAAGTGCTTTGGACTGATGAGACAAAAATGGAGTTATTTGGTCAAAACAAAAAGCGAGTTACATGGTGGAAGAAGAACACCACATGCCAAGAAAAACACCTGCTACCTACTGTCAAATTTGGTGGAGGTTCCATCATTCTGTGGAGCTGTGTGGCTAATTCAGGGACTGGGGCCCTTTTTAAAGTCGAGGGTCAGATGAATTCAACCCAATATCAACAAATTCTTCTGGATAATGTTCAAGCATCAGTCACAAAGTTGAAGTTACGCAGGGGTTGGATATTCCAACAAGACAATGACCCAAAACACAGTTCGAAATCTACGAAGGCATTCATGCAGCAGGAGAAGTACAATGTTCTGGAATGGCCATCGCAGTCCCCTGACTTGAATATCATCAAAAATCTATGGGATGATTTGAAGCAGGCTGTCCATGTTCGGCAGCAATCAAATTGAACTGAACTAGAGAGATTTTGTATGGAAGAATGGTCAAAAACACCTCCATCCAGAATCCAGACACTCCTCACCGGCTATAGGAGGCGTCTAGAGGCTGTTAGATTTGCAAAAAGATGTTCAACATAGTATTGATGGGATATCTCTGTTGGGGTGCCCAAATTTATGCACCTATCTAATTTTGTTATGATGCATATTTCACATTTTCTGTTAATCCAATAAACTTAATGCCACTGCTGAAATACTACTGTTTCCATAAGGCATGTCATATATTAAAAGGAAGTTGCTACTTTGAAAGCTCAGCCAAAGATAAACAAAACTCCATAGAATTAACAGGGGTTCCCAAACTTTTTCATATGACTGTAACTGTGTAGTAGTAACTGGTTCTAAATCTTTATACGATTATGTAACATCTCATTGCTGTGATACTTTTTCACAAGAATTTGATGTAAATAACATCATGTCTCTGGAGTCCTGGCCTGATAGCTGTATTCTTAACATCCATATACTCAGGCTTCCTTCTACTGCCCAAGGATGTCCATGTTAGTTTAATTGGCAACCGTGAATTGTCTTTTCTCATGTTCCTGGGGAACGGGTCAGGGCCTCCACAATCGTATTTTGAAATACAGTCGTCCCTTGCCACTTCTCGCTTCGACTTGTGCAGCTTCACTCTATCGTGTTTTTTTCAAATATATTCATTAAAAAGTTGATTGAGACAGTGAAAATGATACAGCGTGCACTCGGTTGTCTGAGTCATTTATACACCCCTGTATTACAATTAAAATTACTGTACGTATGGACTGTAGGCCTATGTATTCGAGCACCCCTGCAAATCCTTCAACGCCAGGTGCAACCGCTCGACCACTCCTTGTGTGGGGGCAATAACTTTTTTCCAAAAAATTGGGTATGGTGAAACCAAGCCAATCAGAGCATGCTGTTCACTGATTGGCTTTCCTATCCTCTTCCTATCCTGGCTACTGATTGGCTCAGCCTCATGCAAGTTCATTTCTCTCATATACGCTTCTACATCGCTGCGCATTGGAAGCATCTTTGCTCTTGTAAATGTTCGCGATTTCTCAGAACTTTTATCTAAGCCCCACGATGGCTCCTAAACGTGCTGCTTCTTCTAAGCCTTCTGACGATGAAACTAAGTGCCGGAGGAAGATGCTTGCCATCCAGGAGAAGGTGAATCTCTAGGTTAGTGATTGTGTGTAAGAACTGTGCGTGTGTGTGTAGTTAAATGTACAATAATAATAATAATATGATATTTGTAACGTCTGATATGTCTTATTTTCTCTTATTTTGTGTAATATATTTGGTAATACGAGTGTAATGGTGACTAAAGGTTGTTATACATGTGTACATGTCTAGAGGGCTCTAATAATGTTAAAAAACGTATTTAGAAGGTTGTAAACAGGTTTTCTATGCTCTTAACTGCGAAAATATTTGATTTATAAATAAAGAATCCTACTTCGCGGAAATTCATTTATTGTGGTCGAGTCTGGAACTGATTAACCGCGATAAACGAGGGCAGACTGTAAGTGGTTTCTAGAAAGTAAATGAATTTTAAAAACTGTTCTTTTTGTTTTAAGAAAAAAATGCATTGCAGCAGTAATTATTTCTTGAAATTTCACATTTTCTGAATTTGATTGGTTGTTTCATTGTTAATCTTTTATGTGCTTCTTCTCTTTAAGGTTGTTAAGCCATACCATGAAGGATCACCTGGTAAGAGTTGCAAATGAGGCGGAGTTCATACTCAGCAGACAGAGGGCAGAAGATATTCATAAACATGCTGAGTTTGAGGTAATCACTTTTGATACTTGTTTCATAACTTACAAAATTGGGTTTCGTGTAATTTCCTCAAGTCAGTAGAATTAATCTTTTGAGTATTGGCTATTGGGTTCAAAAACTTTTGTGACCTGAATCAAAGTACACTAATTGAAAAGCATGGGGCTTTCTTTAAAGTCAGAAAATATTATCCAAAGTATCTGTCAGCTACTCTGATCCTGGTTTAGAACTCTTAATTCTCAGTATATTGCTAAACTTTCACTTGATATGACTGTGCAGACTAGGATTGTTAAAAGTATCGAAATATCGATAAATATCAATTTTAACATTTTAAAATGAGTTCAGTACACATTTTCCATGTTATTGATTCTACAGCATAAATTACAGATGTGCTTCTGGTTCACTGGATTTGCCAGTTGAGCCACATAGGCTAGCACATAGCATGGCATGAGCAAGCAGCCATGTTTCCATCCATTCAAAGGTGTTAATAAGGTGGCAACTTCAGCGCCGTTTGAGCCGTCAGCAGCATGTGTAATTCACAAAGATGGCAGCTGGAGTGGTCTCTGGAAATACTTTGGGGGTATGGTAAATGGCGATGGGGAAACCACAAAACGCATACAAGCCTATATGCAAGATTTGCTACCACACAATACCAGCTAAAAGGGCTAACACAACTAATTTAGTCAAACACTTGGACTGACACGAGAGACAATACAAAGAATTTCTAGAGGTATCTTATTTCTAAATTAAGGAAACATTAATAAGTATAAATCTGTAAACTGGTGCTTGTGAAGTCATATGTTTAGTATTTCTGCATGTCAAAACTTTTTTTTTTGTAGTCAGTTGAGCGGTTAAAGCATCAAAACAATTTGCTTCTGGGACAGTTTTATTATGTGCTGTTCATTCTTGCATGCTTTAGCACCATTGCTTTTTCACTCCCTCGATTTTTAACTTCTCACCACAGAATGTGCTGCTGTAGCGTGTTACTTTCTTTTATTTCATTATAAGCGAATTTAAAATTATATTTCATCACATTTACAATATAATGTAAGGCACTATAATGTTTCAGTGCTCAACTTCATAAACAGTGCTTTGACTTTTCTGTGTGCTCATAAACTTCCATCTGTGCTTTAGAGGGTGAATTTAGTACATTCAGGCCCAACCAAAGGATGCAGCTGTCTCACAGAAGAGCCCATACACATACTAATGTTTCTTGCAAAAAATTTGGATGTTGCAAAAAAATCCCAGTTTGTTTACTCCATAATGCAATGTACACTGTTAGCGTTTATGTACAGCTCTTAAGTGTTTTTGTTACTATTCTGAACAATTGTTTAGAAAAGATCATATTAATGTTCTTCTTACTTGAAGGTTTAATCTTTTAATATTTTTATATATACTGTTTACAAAAGATTGCAAAAAAAATTTTGACAAGATTTAAATGTTTTTACTTTCTATTGTTTATAGGACTTTATTCTTACATTTTACAAAAGATTGCACTACTTGAAATTTTCCATTTAGTGATTAAAATTTCCAGAATTTTTTTCCAACAATGTAAAACTTTTAATGCATACAGAATTGCAATTTATTTAAATACATATTTATTGAGTTACATTATATTATGTATTGGGTGTCGAAAATGGTGTTTACTTTCAATAATTATTAGTATCATATCAAAGTTTGAAATTTTTGTATTGTGTCAGCTGTAATTGAGACTGATATATCATTCCACTAAAATGATTTACAGACCTCCTAACTTATATTTTTAAGAATATCATTTTGATTTTGTTGTTTTAAATTTTGTTTATTTATTTGAAGAATGTTGATGACCAGTTATTAATGTAATGGACTAAAATAATCATTTGAAAATCACTGTATACTTGATAATGTGTAGTAAATTTAATATGGCGTAAAGCTTTTCAAAAATTTGCCTTCTCTGTTGTATATAAAAAGTAAACTTATAACTTAACTTTAACAACTTCTACCTGTCTCACCGTAGGGTTTTTGCCTAACCGTATCCACTGTACCTATAATAAAGATACACTTCCCTGATAAAATGTAACTACAGTTATTTTTTGTTACAAAGTCATATGACATTGAAATACTAATAAACATTTCTAAATACTAAAATTTTTAAACTAGTAAATATCAGTTCATGTGGGCCTCACATTATCTATCTTGTCTGTCATCAAGTCAACAAATAGTTAAACTTGAACTACATGAATATAGAAATAATAAAATAAAAAAAGCAGTTGGACAGCTGCTGTTTGTATTTGTGATTGTTGTTTGGAATCTTCTCCTATCTGCTCTACTGTAGGATATTAGAGATTTTTTTTCATTCAAAAATGTAAGTACAGAATAAAAACTCTGGTTGCCTTTTAGTTAAAATGATCAGTGTGTACCAAAGACAGATAAATATCATGCAATTATTGTTTAGGTTCATGTTCTAGTTATTTAAATGATGGTTCATTCTGCTCACGTCTTTTAGTAGGCAAGGTTTACAGAAGTAATCCACCTGTGCATGTTAAGTCATGCATTTGATGGAGCAGTCAGATTATAAAACAATGAAGACCAATGATAACACCACACCTGTTTGGTAATCGCAAGGAGCCACTGAACTGGGTAGAAGGAAACAAAATATTGATTTGGATGTGAACACAGAACAGTTCCTCCTTAGAAAATGTAGGGATAATGAACCTTTTATGTTCCTGTGAAAGAAAGCTGTCTTGACAAGCTACAAATCTAGCATAAATTGCTTGTTCGGCTGTGACAAAAAAGAAAAGAATATAGTGCCAGAAGTCCAGGGATGTGATAACCTGTCTGGTAGACAATAGGCTCTGCAGCATTCACAGTTAGGTAATATCTCCCTTAACAAAGCCATTTAAAATGCCGGTATGGGATTTGGGTGTAAACGTATAGCTGAGTGCAGCGGCCATGTGACAATAGTTTCACATGGAATTATGATTGCCAGAAAAATTGCTTCTTGGTAATAGAATCATTTTACAGAAGCATTGCCAAGATTCTGGGACACTTATTTGAAAGATAGAAAAAATTGTTTATACACTGAGCCTACTTCAATCAGGGATACTGAATTTAGACAAATTATGTGTAACAGATGAAGGAGAAGGGATTTGCAGAATACCTTTAAAGCACTGAAAGTCCAACAGGAAAACAAAATCAAGTATGTAGAATCTGCAAGACTGGAGTCTCTTATGGGCTATAGGCTAGATGCCTTTAAGCTACTTAAACTGGACTCTTACTTATATACTATATAAGCTGTGAAAAGTCTTTGAATATATCAATTCATCTTTAGCAGAAATGAAGCAGATATGTAAGAAAGAATAAGCAGAAACCACAAAACCTGCAGTGTCCCTACAGATAGACCCAAGTACATTGAAGAATTTTGTGGATGCATAAAGCTAACTTATGGCAGAAAGCTTTAGCTGAAAAAAATTACAATTTTTCTTTATACGAGCAAAAGTAAATTTTATTTGAAAACACATTACATGTCACTCAAGGAGATTATTGATGGATGAATGGATGGATGGATGGAGAGATAGATAGAACTTTGTTTTTCCCCATGGGGACATTTGACTTTTTACAGAAGCTCTTTAAATAAATAAGTACATAAATATATATATATATATATATATATATATATACACACACACACACACACACACACACACACACACACACACGGTCTAAACACACTAGAGTTTCTAAAAAGGAAGAAAATCTAAAATGAAAGAAAATGCATAAGTGTGTAAAACAGAGAGAATAATAAGGAAACAACTTATAACACAAGACAATTAGCACATAAAAGTATGATTATGAAAGATAAGTCTTTAAGGTAGTTTTAAAAGTATTCGTTGTGGAAGACTGTCCAATATAATGCAGTAGAGAGATTTATGATCTGTGTTTCCAATTAAAGCACAGGCAAGTAAAGTGACTTGCTCATGGTCACAAAGTATCAGTGGCAAGATTTGAACCCACAAAATCAGGGTTTGAAGTTCAAAGCCTAAACCACTATGCCTCACTGCATGTAGTTGTATATTCCCATGTTTTTGTTAAAACCTTAAAAATGAAGTCTCAATCCACACTGTCTAATAATCTCAACCACTGCAAGAAGATAAATAATAAGACTGGGCTAAGTGCTGAGCACTGTGGAAAACCTTCTGTAACTGGAAGAAGTAAAGATTTGTGGCTACCAGATAAATAGGACTGAAATGTTAAATAGTGGGTGTTTTTGTATATGAAAAATGAATTGTGAGGCAATGGTATGTTCCAGCACTATAGCTAAAACTTGAAGGTCTGTATTTAGCAATATTTTTAATATGAAGATGCAGGTTTTTAAGACTGCCCATCTTAGGACCACTTTAGTGTGGGTTGTTACAATTCTGCTATTTCTTATAAGTTTTTACTTCATAATAAATATTCCTTCCCATTTTTAAGTTTTAAATACTGTATATATTTACTATACAAGCCACATTTGCTAACGTCATATTGTCATATTTATGAAAACACCTGTTCTTAGTTACAGCTATAGCTTTTAATCTAGCATCAAGGGCAAAGTGTATGTACTTTTCCATACTACTTGCACATTGCAATTGTGCCATTGCTGAATGTATAGATATCAATATACACTTCATGTAACATTTCTGTTCAGTTAAGTAGTTGTTTTATTGATATGTATAACATACACAGGAGCTATTTTTTGGTAGTTAACTCTACTAAACCTCCAAACATATCATCCATATCATCTTTTACTCAGAGATGGGCAAAATAATAATGTGTTATTTCAGCAGTCTGATTAGTATTTTACAGTCAGGAAAATACCAGGAACAGAGAACAAGCTTGTAAGTTACATGTCAGTTATTGGAGCTTGAATAACCACTCAGTCCAAAAAAGCCAACTCTTCATGGCAGTGAAGCTCATCACAATATAAAACAATACAATTTATTTTTTGTATAGCCCAAAATCATACAAGAAGTGCCACAATGGGATTTAACAGGGTGTGCCTCTCGACAGCCCTCCAGCCTTGAGACTCTAAGAAGACAAGGAAAAACGCCCAAAAAAACCCTTGTAGGGATAAAATGGAAGAAACCTTGGGAAAGGCAGTTCAAAAAGAGACCCCTTTCCAGGTAGGTTGGCATGCAGTGGGTGTCAGAAAGAAGGGGGTCAATACAATACACAGAACAGAACAAATCCTCAATACAGTATAAAAATAAAAATGTAATATTTTTACATAATTCATAAGGATCTGAGAGAATCTGCACATCAGTTTTTCTGTAAGTTTCTAAAACAACATGATCGATTAAAATGGTGGAGACAGACGCAGCCAGACAAACATTACCACTGGAACAGTATTTTATTTAAAAATGTGGGAATTTTGTTTAACTCTAAATAAGTGCAACTTTACATATAAATATTTATGTATGTTTCTATGCAAGTGCACGGGGGTTGGGCAATAGTCTTCAGTGAGGACAAGCCACATTTTCCAACTCATGCTGTGGGCTCACAAGATGTTCTCAGTCCACTTGGGAGACATCCTACTAGTGAGCCCTGGGTCTTCACCAGGGTCTCCTGTCAGCAGGTCCTGCCTGTAAAACCTCCATATGGAAGTGTCAGATGCCCAAACTACCTTAATCAGCTCCTCTTGATATGTGTGTGTGTGGGGGTGGGTGGGGGTCAGCAGCTCTACTCTGAGACTCTTTCAGATGTCTGCGCTTCTCACCCTTTCTCTTAGGGAGAGCCCTGCCACCCTCTGCAGAAATCTCATTTTGGCAGCTTGTACCCTTGATTTCATGTGTTGGTTATTACCCAAAACTCATGAGTATAAGTGAGGTTTGAGGTGTAGATTGACAGGTATGTCGAGAGCTTCATCTTCTGACTCAGTTCCTTCTTCACCACTATGGATCATTATAGTGACTACATAACTGCCACAACATTAAAAGCATTGAAAAGTGAAGTGAATGTCATTAATTATCTTGTTACAATGGTGCCTGTCAAAGGGTGGCATATGTTAGGCACTAAATAAACAGTCAGCCCTTGAAGGTGATGTGTTGTAAGCAGGAAAAATGGGCAAGTGTAAGGATCTAAGCAACTTTGACAAGGGGCCAAATTTTGATGTCTAGATGACAGTCAGAATATCTCCAAAATGTCAGGTCTTTTGGGATTTTCCTGGCATGCAGTGGTTAGTACCTACCAAAAGTGGTCCAAGGAAGAAAAGCTGGTTAACTGATAGAGTCATGAGTGCCCAAAGCTCACTGATTAATGTGAGGAGTGAAGGCTAGTCTGTCTAGTCTGATATCACACAACTGCTACTGTAGCACAAAGACTTAATGCTTGCCACTAGAGAAAGGTGTCAGAACACACAGTGCATCATAGATTGCGCGACTGGTCAGAGTGCCTCTGCTGACCCCTGTCCACCCAGTGGAAGCGCATACAATGGGCACATGAGTGTTAGAACCTGGACCATTGGGCATTGGAAGAAGGTGGGCTAGTCAGATGAATCACTTTTTCTTGAAGATTATATGGATAGCTGGGTTTGTGTGTGTCACTTACCTGGGAAAGAGATGGAAGCAAAATGCACTATGGGAATAAGGCACTCCGATGGAGGGCCTCCTTCAGTAGGGTAATGTGCCCTACCATATTGTACGAATGGTTCGGGAATGGTTTGAGGAACATTACAAAGAGTTCAACATGTTGACTTTACCTCGATCTTCCCCAGATCTCAATCCAGTCGAGTATCTGTGGGATGTACTGGAAAAACAAAGTCTGATCCATGGAGGTCCCACCTCACAACTTACAAGACTTAAAAGATCTACTGCTGATGTCTTGTTTTGATGGCATGAAGGGGACCTACACAGTTTTAGCCAGGTGGTTATAATGTTGTGATTGTTGGGTGAAAGTGTGTGTGGGTGTATTTGTATGTACGTATATAATTCAAAATCATTCTTTCATTTGCCCTTTGTTTAGTTTCAGTGCTGTGCAAGACAAACAAATTCACTCTAAATTCAAAAAATAAAAATGTTCACTTAATACATTATTTAACATCTGTCAGCATACATGTATGTACTATAAACCTTTATAGCTATCTTGCTAATTTGTGTTGAAGAGAGACTGTTTAAAACTGACATATGTAGGCCATCCAGTTGACATTGGAGGACTTTGCTTTTTTTGGCAGACGCAAGCTTTCAACCAATGCCAAAATAGAAAATACTGGCAATTGCGTAAGTTCAACCTCCTACAGGATAAATTAAATCAAATCAGGGAATTGAGCCATGAGCTTTATAAGAAGTGATTTGTTTAGGGTTGTTAGAGATGTATTGTATTAGATATGTAGCAAATTCCTAGATTTTTTTAAAATAGACTGTTTTACTGCATTATATAAGTATTTCCTTTGATTTAATAAACATTTTTATATATTTTAGAGTGATACCTTAGAGTGATTTTGTGTTAATATTTCCTTTAGCTTAACCAAAGCTCTCATCATTTTCCTAAAATTAACCTAAGAAGCAGATTTACTACACTAGCTGTACTTGATTTTGTGTTAGTTATTCTTTTGCATTATAAGCATTATAATTACCCTGGAAATGTACATTTTAAAGCATGAATTATTCACCAAACTGAATCATTTATTTTAATTAAATATTTTGATTGTATTACAGATGACATTTCACATTATAGGATACTTCATTGTAAAATTAGATGTGGATTTGGAAAGATTCAAAGTTTTAGTTTCTTTGCAAGATATTTTACAAAACAAGAAAACAAGTGTTGGAAAGAAATGCCCCAATAGCAAGTTATTGTTTAACAGCCAGGGATGTGCCTGTCATGGTTAAGATCTATTTCCATACCTCATCTGTAACTAGTTACCTTTTCTTTAAAAACAGAGATATTGTCACAAGTCTACAATTGTCATGCTGTCATAATGGAACAGCAGGCTTTCCTCGTTCTTTACATGAAGGGTTCAGTCATGGAGCTGAGCAACGATGAAATGTGAATCTGCTCGCTTCATTGCCCAATAATCATTAGATGGTGAATGAGAGTGACATTTTCTGTGCTCGATTTATGCAGAAGTTTCATGCATGACATAGCACTGCTGATTACTGAGACTTTGGTGTATGGCTAAATGTGCATATTTCAAATCTACAACGAAGATGGGTTATTGTTGTAAACAGTGACATTCAGACACACACACACAAAGAAAAATGAATGTGCCTAGTCTGACATAATGTTGAAGAATCAATTTTCTGTATTGTCTTATTCTTTCATAGTTAATTGTTTTCTTGTAACGTTATTGTGTCGCTGTGTTCTAGATAATAAGATTAAAAATAGCAGCTTTCGCCAGTGATTTTTTGTTTGAGCAGCTAAATTACAGTCTGGATTTGCTTGTTTAATTTTGCTTCTTAATTTTTGTTTTTAGAAAAGACATTTCTTTCACCTTCCCTTCATTTTTCAGGTTATCTCACTAGTGTTTACACATTGTATTTAAGAATGTCTCTATCTGTCCACGGCAGAAACAAATTGTCTGTTTCTCATATTGTAATCATGTGATGTTAGAATTATTTGAAATGCTTTATGAAAGTTTTATGCTTTTGATCATCTAAGAGAGAGATAAGGCGCAAAGTCAAATAATGTTGTTACCCATAGAGGGATATTTTGGCATCGTCAGCCTCACTGTCTCTCATACTACCATTGCATTGCTGCCTGCTTTATTGAGAATCGTACTTCTACTTGATGTTAATTAGCAAAATTTTTAAAAGTATAAAAAGTGGCAAAAGTGTATCAGGTATGTAACACCTCACAGTAAGTCCAGTATAGCTCTTGATCAGTCTAGACCAGGGATCTCCAAGTCCAGTCCTGGAGGGCCACAGTGGCTGCAGGTTTTCATTCTAACCCTTTTCTTACTTAGTGACCTGTTTTTGCTGCTAAGTAACTTCTTTTGAATTGATTTTAATTGACTTGCTCTTGAAGACTCAGACACAATAATTGTTTTTTTCCTTAATTAGCAGCCAAACAATAATGAGATACAAAATTAACCAAAACATGACCAGCAAACTGTGACCGTCATACGATAACTGAAAATAAAAATGGTGGAGGTTTCAGGAATGTTGATTTTTTTTCAGGTTTCTAAAACATTTTAACAGTGCTCTTAGAAAAGTAAAGAAAAAAAATCAACAATTTTGAAAATATATACTATTGCACAATTACAGCAGCAACAAGCCATAGAATTAAAGAATGGGTTTAATTAAGAACAAGACCCGACCCCTAATTAAGCAACCGGTTGGAGTGAAATTGATTAGAGTTTGGGAGTTTGAGGACCTGACTTAGTTGGTCTTTTGTTGGCTCACTCACTTCACATTTCATTTCTGATTAGGGAAAGAAATTAAACAATTTAGAGGAATGATGAAGAAATTCTGCGTAAAAATCTTTAAAAAAACAAGTCAATTAAAATGAATTCAAAAGAAGTTAATTAGCAACAAAACAGGTCACTAATTAAGAAAAGGGTTAGAATGAAAACCAGCAGCCACTGTGGCCTTCCAGGACCTGAGTTTGAGATCCCTGGTCTAGACTGATGGAAGGAGGATGTCAGCCGTCATGTGAATAATAGCTATCATAGTGCTTTGGTGGTGTCAAAATCCAATGTACACAACTTGTTATTGGATAGGTGATCACCCATGAGAAGTGCTTAACCCTAAGTTCTCTTATGTGGTCCATTATTTCAAACATTTGTGTGTAATGAAATGAACCCCTTTGTGGTTTTCTGAGTAAAAGTTTCAAAATTTTTAGGTTCATTTTTCAAATTATTGTTTCCATATATTATGAGACACCCGTGTTTGAATATTTTCAAGTAAGAAACTCATAATATGGATATTGTAATGGTATTTTCTTGTTTAAAACAACACTTTTTGTTATGAAGGTGAAGAAAAGTAAATAAAGCAAGGCTTTAAATGAAATAAAGTAAAACTTTAAGGGAGGGGTATTTCCTGCAGTTCTTTATAGGTCTTGAGGTGTAAATTAATTAAAAAAAATGTAGAATTTTTAAATAGTTTTCTGAAATTTCAGGCATTCCTAAATCAACATAATATTTGAGCTGTGTTCATGAAAAGAACAGGACAAATGACAAGGAACAATTTCTCATTGTTTCTAGTAATGGTAGTAATTGATTTATTTATTTGTGTGTCCAAAAGGGGTAATTTAGATTTATAGAGAAGCTCAAGAAAAATAAAGCAAACCGCAACAATCAACCAACACCCCCCCCCATGCCTACCCCGCTTAATTAGTCACCCCCCGGCCTACCCCCCTTAATTACACACCAGGATTATTAAGATGATGAAAGCTTCTTACCTGGTGTGAGTGCCATGCTCGATGCTCGGGTGTTCTGACTGGTACAGAGGCCAATTTCTTACTAGGCAGGAAGGCTGGAATGGAAGGACAGAAATGTACTGGCGTCCTGACTGGAATGGGTACTTGTACCTTTCCTGGAAAGGAGGCCTGTTTGGAAGTACAGGTGGTGGCTGTTTCCTGGGATTATGTTCTCTCATAATATACATGATGGAAGTATCCCAGTGATCGAACCCCCATATTTATACTTGCAGAGCAGGATGCTAATTGTAGTCCCATGGGAGAGCCCTGTCGGGGTTATTGGGTGCCACCAAAGGCAGAAGTGCTTCCTGCATGCAGTGCTGTGGCACCATACGTACACTCAGGTCTACCATTAATGAATCTGGTTCTACCTCGGATGTCTGATTTGGGAGGATGTTGATGAGACTATGTGTGAGATGTGGAAGAAGGTGAAAGAGCTTATGAATTTGTTACATTGTCTGAAAAGTAGGAAATTGGACAGTGAAGATATTAGGGAATATAAAGCTCCTTGTTTTTGAACTTGTGTAATTGTGTCTGGTGTTTGGGGCTCGTTGGTGCCCCCTGTTGGTCACACTTCTCTTAAAGAGAAAAGAGTAATCACAGTAAGGCATTGTAAAGGCATATTGTTGTCCGTATGAAGGTACCTCAGTAACTGCTGAATAATTAATTGGCTAAAAGTCCTCAGTGTTAGTATCTCAGAGAAGGAGATGTGTAGAGTTGTTCATAATTGCCATCAGTTTTATTTTCACTCTCCTCCACTATAAACTCCAGCGGGTTGTGGGTACTTCCCATGACTGAGCTTTCCTTCTTAATTAACTTATTGATTCAGTGGGCATCTCATTAAGTAATGTTACCAGCCCTGCACCCCACACAGGGTATTTCATAATTATAGCCATTTAAAGTTTGTCAGTGGCCACATTAAAGGAACTTAATCGCCAAAGAATAGACATTATAATTAGTAACACTCTATGGAAGTAGAATGATGATACAGTGATCATCCATTTGTAAATCCCAGACATCTCAGCTCCATTGTTTTTTGTTTAGTTCTGTTTAATCATCCATTTTTAAATCAGTCTGTTTATTTATTGAACCCATTTGTTGAAAATCTTATGTCACATTGTGATGGAGTCTATTGTGGCGACAAGGACACTCCCACACATAAACCTACACTTGCTCATAATGTGTTTGGAAAAATCTAAGGACAGCTGGAGTACACATAAGTAAACCTGTATATACCTAACAAGAACATGTGAAGCACATCCATATGGTCATGATTCGATCCAGGTGCTTTGAAGTTTTGAGGCACAAGTGCTCATTTGACTATAACTACTGCAAGAAAATCGGGCAACTGAGCACCTGCTGGTATGGTCTGCTCCAACTGTTGTTCCCATCACTTGTGCTCTGTTGTGCTGTCGAAGAAGAGTTAACAGTTAAGTGAGCGATTTTAGAAAAGACACTACATTAACAAAACTACTATTAAGTAGATAAAGTACTGCAGATTCAACAACATTCTAGCTTAAGGGTGAATGACATATTTGAGGACATCAGTGGAAATTAAGAGGAAATGCATTTAAAAGTGAAGCCAGGAAGCACTTCTTTATGCAAAGGGTTTTGGGAATCTGGAACAAACAACAGAAACATGTAATTGAAGCAGAAACCTTGATGACCTAAAAGAAGGATCTGGATGAGAAATTGGGACAGCTTAGCTATAAGCTAAACAAACATGCTTGATGAACTGAATGTTCTTTTTTGACAAATTTCTTATGTACTGTTGAATTAAACTCTCACAAAGAGCAAGAAAACTATCATAAGTTGTGACTTTATGCACAAATTAGAGTTCTTTTTTTAATGAAACTGTTTACAGGTTATTTCTACACTTAAGTAAATCCTGTGTTGTCATGCAATAATGGGTACGGTATATTTTAATATTACTTTTTTAAATGTAACTCCTTCATGTGGAATGGATAATTTTCTGTTTAGTCTGAAAGGCTAGAGCTGAGAAGCTTTCCTCTTCAAGTGTCTCTTGTCTTAGTTCCACTCTCCTTCAAAGATGGATAACTTGCACGTATCCCATTTTTGGCTGATCGCTTATCAGCTGTCTGGTTTTTTTCTGAGCAATTGCTGTATTTTAATTTGTCAGACTCTGTTCACTCTGTGTTTTGAAGTTATAGTATCCTGTCTGGGTCACCAAGAGTATTTTGTTTTAACACTTGGAAAAGACTGATGCTTAAAATGTCTATTTCACTACCTGGCCCCTTCAAGCTTCTTACTGTTGTGACGCCTGAAGAAGGTTCCTTGTATTATCTAGTCTGACAGTCTCCACTTTTTAGTGTTATCTCCTGCCTGTTTCCTTAGTGCTTAACTGTGGAAAAGTAGCCTTTTTGGTTTATAATGACTCTTCTTTAGAGGTCATGTTCCTTATTCATGAAGAGAAGTCTTCCATTATTATTTTATTTTTTACTGATACCTTTATCCAAGGCAGTGGTTCCCAAACTCGGTCCTGGAGACCCACTGTGGCTGCAGGTTTTTGTTCCAACCAGATTCACAATCAGTGGTAGGTATCAATAACAACTGAACTCATTTAATGAGCTGGTCTTTTTTATTCTTCTCTTATTCTACATTCAGAAAAACACAACAGTATGTTTTTTTACATTTATAAGACATTTAGAAATTTTTTTATTTTTTTCTGATGTTATAAATGCTTAACTCTCTTTTGTTGTTTTCATATTATTTTTCCCTTTTCCTGTGTAGTTTGCTCCCTTCATTTAACCCTAATAGTGACAATTAACAACCAGCACAGCAGACACCTGGGATGATGAAAGCAGCAACAACTTCAGTGTCAGACTCGCCAATTAGTAAATAATCAATTAAATAACCAGAATACCTGGAAAAGCAGAATAAAAATTAGGTTGAAAATACTGTTAACTTAAAAAAAAAAAACATATTCCCCTTATACTGTAACTGCTTATTACGTTTTAATAAAAATCTTCCAAACTTTCTTTGTAATTTCTACATTGACTCCAAAACACAGAAACTGTGAAATAATGACTCACTTAATTATGCTGAGTCCAATGAAAAACGGAAGTTGGTTGGAACAAAAACCTGCAGCCACAGTGGGCCATCAGGATCGAGTTTGGGAACTACTGATCCAAGGTGACTTGTAAGTTTAGAATATGGTACAGTTGTTGACATAACAGTACATATGCAGGCTGTGTGGAATAGTGTTTAAGGCTTTGGACTTCAAAATTGAGGTTGAGCATTGAGCACATGAGCAAGTCACTTCACATGCCAAGAAATTGAACCAATCGTATCTCAAATGCTCTAGATCGGCTTGGATAAAGGCATCAACCAAATAAATATTTTCTTTTTTTTTTCTTTTTCACAAATCAAGGTTAAGTGACTTGCTGAGGATAAGTAGTCCATGGTGCTGGTTTTAAATAAATAATCAAGTCCTGAGAGCATGTAGGCAGGTGGGCACATGACGGTGCTGCTCTGGGATTGATTGTGGTGCTTGGCTGATTACATATTCACGTGCAAATGTGAGTGGATTAGTCAGATGCCTCATTCACACCTCAGAGTGGGCAGAGGGTCTCATCTTCATCTGATCAGGTGCATAAAGAAGCCTGCATGACAGAAGGAAGGGAGAACAGAAAAAGTTAAAGGAATAAAGAGAGATCAGAAGAGCTGAATTAGAGAAAATAGAGGTTAAAGAAGAAAGAGAAATAAGAGCGAGAGGCAGGATCAGGAGAGCCCACGTGAAAGGGGAATGGAGGCAAATGGTCGGAGTTGAGCCTCAGGAAGAGGAGTCTGGGTCTGAAGGAGGGACATTTCTATTGAATGATGCTGGGGAGTAGGAGTGGCCCATTATGTGGTTGTGGGAGATCTGAGTGTGGCACCCCATTGATTTTAAAGGTCTGACAATGGGGACCTGAGTCAGGTATTTAAGGATGACTACACCTGTTGGTGGCTGTCTCCTCTTACTGCAAGGTCTGGAGGCACGAAACTTTAGTGGGGAGTAATGGGGCTTATATTCTAAGAAAGAACGGTCTCTGGATTTTAACATTGTTTTATTAGATTTATTGACTTGTTTTTTTTTTTAACCTCCACATGCATTGCATTTTATTGATGATTATTTATTTATTGGTTTGATGCACTGAACTTTTGGCACTATGATATTTTGATTGGGTTGGACCATCACAGTCAGAAGCAGGAATTGCTTTAAAGTCCTTAGCACCTACACTGTGCTGCCCGTTTATGGCATATGACAGTGTGGCTGACTGCTGCTTGGGCAATTATGGCTTGCTGGTAGCTGTCTAGTTGTGTCTGTGTCCTTATTTTGTTTGGCTCTTACATTTATTTACAAATAGGCTGTTGGTATGTATTTTTTTCCCACACCTATTATAATTATTAGTTAATGTTTAGTCTTTTTAAAGTGTCAATAAACACAGCCTCTACTATTTTAATTAAAACTGTTTAAATTATGATCTGTGTAAATTTTAATGAGAACAAGACAGAAGTCATGCTATTTAGACCCAATAGCACCAGCAGAACCCCCTGCATCGACCTTTCCACTGTGGCTCAATTTGAGAAATCCATGATCACAAATTTAGGGGTGAAAATGGATTCCACTTTAAAACTTGATAGCCATGTGAACGCAGTGGTAAAATCTTGCTTTTTCCAGTTGATGCGGCTGTCAAAAATCAAGCCTGTTTTTTGTCTAAGCGCAACCTTGAAACAGTGATACATGCTTTTATAACATCTCGTCTAGATTACTGCAATGCGCTGCTTTTTGGAATTAGCCAGGCCTCCATTGCTCGCCTACAGCTGGTGCAAAATGCTGCTGCTCGATTTTTAACTGGCACAAGAAAGCATGAGCATGTTACCCCGATTTTGGCTTCCCTTCACTGGCTTCCAATTCATTTTCAAATCCATTTTAAGATCCTTGTGTTTGTTTTTAAATCTTTTAATGGTTGTGCCCCACTTTGTCGGAACTGCTGCACCTTTATGTACCGTCTCGCTCTCTCAGGTCAGCAGACCAGATGCTTTTATGTGTTCCCAAGGCACGGTGCAAACTCCGAGGTGATCTGCTTTTTCAGTTGCAGCCCCAAAACTCTGGAACGATTTGACGTTGCACGTTAGGCCGGCTCCTTCGCTAGCTGTCTTTAAATTCTATTTAAAAACACATTTTTACTGTCTGGCTTTTAACCCAGTATGATATTTTGGCTGTCTGTATACTTTTTATTAAGAATCTTTTTAGTTCGTATGTGTTTCTGTTTCATTTACCCTTCGATTTCGTATGTCTGGTATGTTTTTCTTTTTTTTTTTTTTTTTTTATTGTACAGCACTTTGGTCAGCCTTGATGTTAAAGTGCTTTATAAATAAATAAAATAAATAACCTTTGAGTATATTTAGGTAAACTGTGTTCAGGATTTAGCTATTTTATTCGTCTGGCAATCCATCTATCCATACATTTTTTTTAAGCTAGCCATTATCCTAAGGGGCTACTGTATATATTATCCTGACAGAAGTGGCAGCAAGGCAAGAAGCATCCATGGACGGAACTTAGATGCTTCACAGGGCATACACGTTTACACTTACACTCGATTCTGTTCAGATATTAATGTTGCCAGATAACCAAAAATTCTTTTTTTGATCATATGTTTATACTGCATTTACTAATAATGTATGACTGTAGATATTTTCAACGAGTTATAAGACACTAGGAAATGAAATACTAAATAGATAAAAATAAATTTATGTTTGCTCTCTGTCAGAGTTCATATCTACTGGAAACCTTGATAGAGGACCAGGATGATTTAGACAACTTTGCTTTGGAGATTCATAACATATGCTTGCTGGACAGAATTGAGTTATCTGTGCTCCTGAGAGTAAGTTATTATAGCAGGAGCTGACAGAGATGAAGATAACTGAGCAAAATTCAATTACCTTTTAGTGTTTTCTTTCTAATAGGATCCTTAATGTGAAAAAGATCTTCAGATGATGCACCTCTTGAGTGCTTCATGATCTTACTTGATACCTGCCTTCACAAAAACAATCCAACTGTATTGTGCCTTTTTCTCTTTGTATATATTAGAAAGTAATAGAATACTGTAGCATGTGTCATGCCCAAAATTCAAGAATTTGTCCATGCAGTTAAAATATTAAGAGTTTTATTTCAGAGACATTGGTTTCCCTAAAACTTTTTCAGTGGCTGCCTTTTTTACTGCCTCAGAATTTAAGATGAAACATACAAATGCTTATTCCCTTACCCTTTTAACATGTTTATGCAGACTTTCTTAAATCGAGAGATAAAAAGACTTACTCATAAGAACAATTTGCCATGCACATCAAAAGATTTTCATATAACATCTTGATCTTATGATAGCAAAATGACCTCTGTTTCAAACAACTGCAGCGTGTGTTTTTTTACAATTGATTTGAAGACAGATAGGCATATTCATAAATGTGACTTTGCAGTTTACTGCATTCCTGCACGTGGTTGAGCTGTCAAGGATTTTATGTACAGCCTGTTTGCTGTGACTTTCCAAGTTTTGGTAAGGTGGATCATCATCTGTCTCCTTCAGTGTTTGATAGTCATTAGTCAGTGAAAATATACTTAAAATACACTCATTTTAAGGGCAGTAATTTAATAGGTACTTCATTAGTTAACATTATTTTATTCCACTGTGCACATATCTTTAATAAAAAGAACAAAATTTTCACTGTCTTTCAAATTTTGTGGGGATTACTGCTCTGTATTCCATCTCTCATGGACCTTCTACGGCAGGGACCCCAACTTCGGTCCTGGAGCACCCCAGTGGCTGCATGTTTTCATTCTAACCTCTTTCTTAACCCCTTTCACTGTTTTTACTTCTAATTAACTTCTTTTGAATTAATTGTAATTGACTTGCTCTTGAGGACTCAGACACAATAATTGTTTCTTTTTCTTCAATTAGCAGCCTAACAATAATGAGATACGAAATGAACCAAAACATGACCAGCAAACTGTGACCGTCATACAATATCTGAAAATAAAAAGAGTGGAGGTTTCAGGAATGTTGATTTGCTCAGGTCCCTAAAATATTTTAACAGTCCTCTTAGAAAAATAAAGAAAAAATCAACAATTTTGAAAATGTATTATTTAATGTATTTAATTGACTGAGTGGCAGTTGTGAACCCCTGTTTTACGGAATCAGAGTGTTAATTGTGGCTTCCCTCCCTGACACCTGCTACGATTTGCCTTGAAACCTGGAACACTGAAAGACATAACACAAGGACTCAAAGTATTGAGACCCCTTCACTTCCTGTACACTTTATTATATTGTAGACTAGCAAAATACCTGTGCTTCACAGCGGTGAAGTACTGCCTTAAAATTTTTATTAAGAAGAAAAGTAAACATTTTTGAACTGAGGGAAAATATACCAATGATTATTTGTTAAGGATCTCTTTGTATACCACATTGTCAGTTCGGCCCTCCGGTTGTAATATGACCAAGCTGTGCGCTGAGCTTACTCTTGAGCATGCAACGTACAGTTGGCCATGTGAAAAGTAATCTTGTCTCAAATCTCACAGCTTGGATTGCTGCTGTCATAATCGGTTTGAGTTTCATGGTTTGTTTCAATTACAACAGTATTTGCAGGACTTGTGTTGAAGAGACATTTGGCATCTGTCAAGCGTTGTAAGCATACAACCAGCATCATCGATAACTTCGCATCCAGCTTTTGAGAGTTTAAACATTCATAAACATCAAAGTGTCCACTACTAAAATCGTCACCTGTGAATCTAAGATGTTTAAGAGGCATTGGCGGTTGTCAAAAGGTGTAAAATATTTGGCCATTTCGGTACACTTGAAAGCGTACCAACCAAACAATTCAGCGGCAGCCATCAACTCGTATGCAGAACCATAGGTGAAGGGCTTAAGCATTTCACTCTTATAGTGCTCCTGTGTAGTATAATTATCTCCTGTACCGTCATCAGTCCACACCTTGAATCTGTCCCAGTGAGCCTGATATGGCCGCGCAATATGTAACAAAGAGAATGGAAAAGGCAGGTGCCACCTCCGGGCATGGAAACCACTCGGTAAGTGACAGTTCTTTGATCGATGGTGATCACCTCGATAGACATGTTAATGGGGGTACGGTTGGAACGATAAAGGTAATGGGTACTTGAACAATGTAAAGTAAGTCTAAAATACTTACACAATAACAATAATCGTAATAAGCAAACAATAAAACAGCGGAGAAGCCGTGGATTAAATAAAAAGGCTGTAGTTATCAGCAGGGAGACGTGAATCCCGTGGCGAAGCAAGGAAGGGAATGAAGAGACCGGAGCGATGGACGGCCTTATACAGTAATCCCTCCTCGATCGCGGGGGTTGCGTTCCAGACCCCCCCGCGATAGGTGAAAATCCGCGAAGTAGAAACCATATGTTTGTATGGTTATTTTTATATATTTTAAGCCCTTATAAACTCTCCCACACTGTTTATAAATATTCCCCGCAGTTATACAGCATAATCCCTTTGTATTCTCTTAGATATTAGGTAAGATTCATTGAAATTATGTATATAAACACACTGTTTATATACAGTAAAACCTAAATATTATTTTAAAGATATTGAGTGTCTCCGATATCACATATGTTACAGCCATTACGATAGACAGGCCACCAGCAATAAATACGTACAATGCAAGAAAAATAGTATACAGTAAATGTGTGTACAGTGACACTAAACGTACGTACATGTACTAAGCACTGTAAGAAGAAAATTAATTATGGTTACTCACCAACAATGACACAATGACTTGTCCGATAACAATGAGTTTAATTTTACTGCACAACAAAGGAGAGCGTTACAGCCCTTGTAAAGGAGCCACTTCAGGCGATTGTGTAGCACTGCCGTTGTTGTTCTTCAATCCAAATCCCTAAAGCAGATTCCATCCAGACTACTGCTTAATTACATCCACTTACAACTCGTTTTGCACCCTGGTTAAAAGGACACTGCGGCCGTGGATCTTATATTCCTTTCCTACTTTTTAAATAAAAAGAATCGTAGCCTTCAACAAATCCAAACTGTTTACCTTTTCGGCAATCGTTAACATCTTCTTGCGCTTGGGCACGGCCCCTGAAGCAGTAGCAGATTGTTTTGGAGCCATAATGAAGGGCTTGACTATGCACAAAGATAAACACAAAAGAGCACAACTCTTTACACAGCGAAACACGTTGATGCTGATTGAGCGAGACGAGACTTCCTGGTTAACACTGCATTCAGCACGCAGGAACTCAACTGCGTGCTCTGATTGGTTAGCTTCTCAGTCAGGAGAACTTAACTGCGTGCTCTGATTGGTTAGCTTCTCAGCCATCCGCCAATAGCATCCCTTGTATGAAATCAACTGGGCAAACCAACTGAGGAAGCATGTACAGGAAGTAAAAAGACACATTGTCCGCAGAACCCGCGAAGCAGCGAAAAATCCGCGTTATATTTAGTTATGCTTTCATATAAAATCCGCGATAGAGTGAAGCCGCGAAAGTCGAAGCGCGATATAGCGAGGGATTACTGTATAGGCAGGCAGCCAACAACGTGGGAGGCGTTGGGATGGGGGACCCAATGCTGCCTCACATGGTGACCGAGCTGCAGGCTGTGGACGTATATATCTACGTATGTAGGATTCAGTTAGCGTTGGGAACCCGCGTACCAAATTTCTTGAAGATGAGCCCATAAGTAACAAAGACCGTTGAAAAGTTCAATATGGCGGCCAACAGTGGCGTCATACCACTGAAATAAGTACATACATCGCCTACCAAATTTCATGAAGATGGGGCCATAAATACCAAAAAGTTCAACATGGCGGACGTTGTCAACCATTATGACCATTACGCGTAGAATTTCGAAATGAAACCTGTTTAACTTTTGTAAGTAAGCTGTAAGAAATGAGCCTGCCAAATTTCAGCCTTCTACCTACACGGGAAGTTGGAGAATTAGTGATGTTGGACAGTTCAAAATGGCGGGTGACAGAGGCATCATACCACCGAAATAAGTACGAACATCGGTTTCGGTTAGCGCAGGGAAGCCGCCTACCAAATTTCGTTAAGATGGGGCCATAAATAAGAAAGTTCAACATGGCGGACGTTGTCGACCGTTATGACTGTTACGCGTAGAATTTCGAAATGAAACCTGCTTAGCTTTTGTAAGTAAGCTGTAAGGAATAATCCTGCCAAATTTCAGCCTTCTACCTACACGGGAAGTTGGTGAATTAGTGATGAGTGAGTGAGTCAGTCAGTCAGTCAGTGAGGGCTTTGCCTTTTATTAGTATAGATGTAGGTTTAAATGGATAACTTTGCCATTTTTGACCATTAATCTACACATAATAACCAATAATGACAAAGTGAAATTGTTTTCAGAAAGGTTTAGAAATGTATTTCTTCTGAATTGATTTATTCTAAAACCACTGTATGATCCACCTGTATTATTTAGTGTGTTTTTTGTATTATAGAAAATCTTACCAATTGATATTTCACTAACTTAATCATTGGTTGGCTCGGCAGCCTACAGCCAATGCATTGGTAGTTAAAATGGGCAGCAGCATTTTTACATCAATTAAAATGTCATGCGTTCTACATTATTTACAACATCAGAGATAAAACTTGCAAATGAAGAAAAAGGAGCTGTCCATGGAACTGTCAGATTAGTCGGTCGGTGTATAGTGGATATTAAAAGTCTACACACGCCCGCCATAATGGCAGGTCCTGTGTGAACTTATTCCACCTTTATTGCAAAAGTGCAATCTATACAAAGAATGTGAAAACAAATCTGAAACTGTTCAGTGAAAAAAGGAAAAAAAAAAAATTAAAAACCTGGTGTTGTTAGTGTGCACACCCCCGACATTAATATTTATTTGAAGCACCTTTTGATTTTAATACAGCACTCAGTTTTTTTTGGAAAGAGTCTGTCAGTTTGGCACATTTAGGCTTGGTTGAATTTTGCACACTCCTCCAGATCTGTCAGATTACAAGGGCATCCCTTGTGCACAGCTCTCTTCAGGTCACCCCACAGGTCTGGGCTGTGCCATTCCAGAACATTTGATCCTCCTTTGATGAAGCCAATGCTTTGTTTATTTTGATGAATGCTTTGGGCTGTTGTCATCCTGCAAAGTCTTCAGCTTCCTAGCAGATGCTTGATGTTTTTTTTGCCAAAATAAACCGATTCCATCCACTTCGACTAAAGCCCTAGTTGCCTAGTATGGCAAAGGTGTTCAGCACACTACCCTGGGGGTGAATTAAGGTGTATTTAGCAGTTTGAATTTTAAAATCCTTTGCAGAAGGTTTTAAACTTTTGTTAGTTTCAAGTTTTAAATTGCCACTCTTCAAAATTTTTCCTGATTTTGTTAATTTCTTTGCTCAGAGTAAAACTTAAGAATTTATTTAATAAAACATCAAGGTGTGTGTGTGTGTGTGTGTTCAGTCCCACAGAGCAATCTGTTTAGTCAGTTTGGCTTTGGTGGCACGATCAAAAAAAGAAGTGTGAGTGAGAGACACAAGTTGGAGAAAAGGTATAGGAGGCATGCTGAGAGCCACCATCAAAGACGAAATGTATAAAACTGGACAGAAGGTGAGCAAGGCAATTTGAAAATAATGAGAGTCTGAGAAGAAGGCTAAACGGCAACAAATTCAACATAGGGATTGCCTATCAAGAGAGGTTCAGACACACACAGATACCAAGGAGAGGTGCTGAAGGTACATCTAGGGCAAGAGAGAATCGATATGTTTATTCTATTAGTGCTCTTTGACAGGTAGAGTGGCTAGTTATATATGAATATCAAATTTCTAAAATGAGGATTTTGGAGAATGTAAAATGTAGAAATAAAAATATACAGGGGCAAAAGTAAGTTTACAGTTGTGAGTATTTAAAACACAGTTTATTCTTGTATTATTTATTTATTAATCATTGTATTTGTCTTCATCTTATTATTATTAAAGTTTATTTGAGTGTAGCAATCATAACCTGCATTTCTTTTTCCATATCTACAACTGTAAACCTACTTTTCTCCTCCCCTTTATATTTAGACAAGCATTAGAAAAAATCCTCCTAGGAGACTGTTTCAGTATGCAGGTTTTAACGTAATACAACTTCTCCTTTTCGATGTTTATTTTTATTTATGTTTCATTCAATACTCTTGTAATTTTAAGCTTGAAAGTAAATCAAAATGTAATGTTCGCAATGGACCCTCTTGAAGAGAGGGAGGTAATGACATACCATTGCGCTAACCATGCCTTGGAGTCCACTATAAATGGTCTGATTCACAATTCGTGTGAACTTATAACATTGTCATTTGGAGAATCACAAATCAGGCCTTCATATATCGTAACAGTGATGAACATAGTTTCCTGGGTATCACTGATATAGAGTGATTTAATAACTGTGCATGGTATTCTTGCAAGGGTCTGAACAAAAATAGGACTTGTTTGTTACTGCTAGAATATAAATTAAATTCTTAGCGGAAATTTGTAAAATGGCCGACAACATTAAACAGATGTGTATAACATTAGTTGTTTTTTAATTTGGGTGACACCATCTAAGGCAACTGCATTACATTTGCATAAACTTGCAGATGTAGATTAAGAAACTTGCAACAAATCAAATTCAGGAATTGCCAGCCTTGGTGTTTAAAGTCCAATGCCGTAGCCCCCACACCACAGTTCTGGTTATATAGTGGGCTTCTCAATATGCATTATTTGCTCCAAGAAATAATCAAATATAAAGAAATATATGTTATGCAGTTGTCTCCACATTCAGCTTGAAGGCAGCATTAGACTCTTTTGTTAGTGCACTGATCAAGATAAATTTAAACCACACTTTCCTAAAATAAACTTTATCAGTTTAATGAAAATTACAGAGGAAGACACTAAAGGTTCAGAGCATGCTTCTGTTATCTTAAAATTGACACACAATGAGAGTTTAATTGAGCAGAAGCAGCCTTTTGTTTAGATTAGTCTGAGCACATTTGTTTACATTATTCATGCAACTGAAAGTCTGTGGCTGACCACTGAAAGCTTGCTCCCTGGAATTATGTAATGGTGTTATTTAAGCTTGCAGTTGCTTCATTATTGCAAGCTGACACTGCCACATTAAACCCTGAATGTGCAAGTCAATATCAATAGGAAATACCATTAGAGTACTTAAGGAAAAATATTTGAAAGTATTTGTGTGTGTGTTTTTTTTTTTTTTTTTTTAAATTGGTGGCAGAAGTTTAAAAAATTATACAATAAAAAAGAGAGAGCTCTCATGCAAAAGCTGAAAATAATCCAAATGAATTATTGAATGTTACCAGATTCTATCTGCATAGTATGAAATAAACATTACATCTACAGTACCGTACATGTACATATATGTATCGGCCCTAGGTCGTGTTGGTGAATGCTCACCCCTGGAAATTGGAACGTGTTCATATTTATATATATTAAATTGGATAATCTATGGGGCTTCCCATTGTGATATCAGATTGTTCTCATATTTGAAGGTATAATTGAACAGCAGGTATGAGGTGCGTGGGCATCACCAGAAAATAAAAGCTTAAAAACTTGCTCTGTACTGCCAAGTCAGTTGTTGAGTCTTGAGGCATGTCTTGTAATTACACATACATTATAAAACAGTTCATACATGTCATTTTTGAACAAAAAAGTCAACCATTTTAAAAGATCAGCTGTGCACTCCATGGAGTAGGGGTTATGGGGTTTGATTTTCCTTTTCAATGACCAAATCACAGTAAGCATTTTGTGCCACATGTTGTTTTTTTGTTTTGTTTTTTTGCGTTGAGTTATTTCCGTATTCATGTGAGAACTCGCACAAGTGAATAGAATACATTTCCTTACCACAACAAAAACAGTATCAGAAATATGCAATAAAATTATTATTTACAGATCCCTTTTGTTGACACAAACATGTTGGAAACTTGGAAGTAATGTTCTCTTGTATCGAAAATTTTGCTGCTTTATTGGTCAGATTTTAGGCTTTTATTTTCTGGGTGTGCCCCATTCCCCATAGGCCTTCATTTTCAGTGAGAGCAAGGTATTTTTTTTTTTTTTTTTTTAATAAATTTGTGTTAAACAAAAAAAAACACATTATTGTGTGACAAATGCATATATGCCTTTGTTTGTGAAGAAATAACTTTAATTTCAATACTGAACTTTTTCTTTAAAATGTGTTGACATGCACATTTTTTGCATCTAATGTGTAATATTTATTGATTCATGTTTCACTATTACATTTTGCATATATCTGCATTTTCTTGTATATATATCTGTAAATTTTGTATAGCACATTGATCTCATAAGTGAAAATATTCCTAATAAAATAGTTTATAGTTCTCAGTAAATTTTCAAGTGAAATACAGCACACACTTTAAATTTGCAGAGTGAAATGGATGAAGAAAATGATCATTTTAAAGGCAGGAATGAATTAATGAGTGAATGTGTTTTGAAATGTATTGTATAAATATGGTTAATAATTTACTCATTTTACTTTGTTTTATTGGCATTAACAGTAATGGAAATTGCAAGGATTTTTAAACCTAATGTTAATGCTTCCACACAGTGATTTTTGTTTTATTTTATTATTGGATAAACATTTTAACAGGAAAACCTTCCCTGTGTAGAGGTTTCACGTTCTTCCTGTGTTTGCATGAGTTTTCTGCAGGTGCTAAGGTTTCCTCCCACAGTTTTTGCTCCTGCCTTGTGCTAACAGGGATAGCATCCATCACCGTGACCCTGCTCTGGATTAAGCGGGTTAGAAAATTACATGCCATTTTAACTTTACACTTTAATTTTTCTGCTTTGACGTTCTTCTTTTTTAAGCATCATGTCATTTGAAGCAGAGTGTGCTTGCAGTAGATTACATTTGTAGAGTAGGGAAGCCATAATCTTTCAAATATTGCCTAAAGTAGTACTCTAATTTACAACATCAACAGCATATGATTGGCACGTTGCCCAAACATGATTTGTTAAAAGCATCCATTTAACCACCTGGTGAAGTAGTCGTCATTCTCCACGCTCTTCTAGTATATACTATCAAGGGAACATTAAAGGAAGCAATGTAGAAAGATCCCACTTAATGTTGTCAGGCTCTGATAAAAGTATGGTATCAAGCATTTGCAGTTTCACATGTTTGCCGTTTGACTATTTTGACTTTTTTGAACGAAACATGAGTTTTTTCGTTGTCAGTCAACAGAATGTTACCTCCTCCATTTAATGGCAGTTGATTTATTCTTTAAGACAAACCTCTCTCTCTCTGGTGACAGATGGTTATTCCGAGTCTTAGTAGGAGAGTGATAACTAGATTGAAGATAAATGAAAGCTTTACGGTGCATCAGAGAATAAAGGGGCTATAGTGAGAACCGTGAAGACACTGTAAAAAAAAAAATAATAGTGACTCGTGGAATGGATAGAAAAATATATTTTGGAGTGGAAAGAATATGTTGTGACCTTTAAGGGGCATCACTGAGTTCCCAGAGTCTAGACTCGATTACAACAAGACAGTCCAGGGTGCAAATGTGTGTTTTTTTTTTTTTTTTTTTTTTTTTAATATTGACAGTACTTTCTTTTCTCCAGTATTCAAAATCTACATCACAATCACCAATGAATACAAATATTTCCTTCCACTCCTCCTGTTGGGTTTTGCCCTCTGCCTCCTTAAAGTGGGATGGGTTAGTTTTATGGTAGTGCTGGGAGTTCATCTGGAGTCGCACCCTCGCATAACGGAGGCATTTCTGGGTCACAGAGAAACTTTCCAAACCTGGGAAGTGTATTCCCAACAGTATCCCCTGGTGACACCAAAGGGTCCTGACAGTGTTTCCCTTTTAAACAAGTCGTAGACAACTCTGTGGGTGTCTGGGCAAGGGCCAAACTAGAGGAGCGCTGTCCCCTCTCGTACTGGGGGATGAACTGTTCAGAATCCCCAGTCTCCCCAAGTCCATCTAGTAGTTTTTTTTATTCTGAATGGGATAGAAATTACTAGCTATCAATAATTCACACTCCATCCCAGTCAGGACTCCACTCCATCCACCATGGCACTTACAATGTTTAGTTAATGGTTGCCAGTGACAGGAATTTTAGTTTCTCCTGTGAGTGATGAATTGCACAATAGATAATAGAGTTGAATATTATAGCCTTCTGTTTCTGTTTGCATCTGTTCACTTGCTAATCTTTTTAAGGTTTGCAAATCAGAATTACATTCGGATCATTCCCTGTAGTTGTTAAAATGTTTGCACTATAATATAAACATATTTGTAGGTAATGCAAAGCCATAACCAGGGTGAAAGTTAATTTAAGGAGAGCAGTGGTGCACCTGGCTTCTCTGAACGTAAACTACAGCCGTATGTGAAAAATGAAATCACAGATGGTATCACAGTTTAAATGGTAATCTCTGTGCTGTTTTGCATCTGACAATCTGTGCATTTCCCTGAACCAGCCTGCCATGAAGGTTTCTACATAGAATTAAAGTTAATTTATCTTTGAGAAATTTTTATCTTGCTGCAGAAATATTCATCATTTGCCAAAATAATTGAGGGGAAATAACTTAAATGAGAATTCATGGTGAGTGAAGGCTGCAGTGAAAATTGTGTTTGTTCTGCTGACAAAATCTACATCCCCTCAGTGTTGGCAGTTGAAAGACTAGTTGGTAAGGACTTTTTAATCATCTATGCTGTACATGAGATGATGACTTGAAATAATTTCAAGTAGTAGTTTGATACTTCATCATAGAACCTACACCACTGAAGCATTTGACTGCTAACGGCACACACTCTTTAGAATGTATTCTGCTTCAGCCTATTGAGCCAGTTTGTCTCTTCCAGTCCAATTGCATAATATACAGGGTGTTCCAAAAATAACTTCCACATTTCAAATGTTTATTCTAAAAAAAAAAACACTACAATATAAAATAAATTTCATTACGACACAAAAGGTATAGAAAATAGATTTTTTTTCACTGTGTTTTAAAAATGATCTCTTCAAGGTGTCTTTGAGACAATTTCTGAATGCTCACATGACTCGTCATTTCAAGGGAAATAGTGGTAACTTCGTGTTAGGTAGGACATCAGGATTTTGAGGTCGGTGTGTGTGTATACCTTCGACTTAAGATAGCTCCACAAGAAGAAATCACACAGAGCAAGATTAGGCAACAAACTCACGCACAGGGACATCTGCTTCCCTGGAAACATCTCCTGCAAAACTTGTATAGATCTCTGTGCCGTATGAGCTGTTGCTCCATCCTGTTGAAACAAGGCATCTACCACATCCATTTCTTTCAGTTGGGGCTGCAAAACTTTTTCTAGCATTTTAATGTAGCGTTCTGAAGTGACAGCGACCATTGCTGCCACCTCCTCAACAAAGTAAGGCCCTACAGCGCCAAATTCTGCAATGGCGCACCAAACTGTAACACGCTTACTGTGCAGTGGTCTCTGATGAAGTTCACAAGGGTTGGTTTTGGCCCAATAGCTAAACATTTGCTTATTTCCGAGACTATTCAAATGGAAGTTTTACTCGTCCACATGACAATGGCATCTTGATAAATGGTTTGCAGAATGTTCACGCACAACTCTCTACTCCTGTCCCAGTTTCTCTCAGTGAGTTCCTGCACTGCCATCATTTTGTATGGATGGAAATTAAGGTCCTCATACAAAATCCTCCTCTAAGACGTGTTGGAAATACCTAAGGCAGAAGCATGTTTGCGTGCTAAACGTCTAGGAGAATGAAAAATGGATGCCCTTATAGCTTGGATGTTTTCAGGCATTTGTACAGTTTGAGGATGGCCTGGAGATTTTCTGTTCAATGTTGTACCTGTCTGTCTCAATGTAGCCACCCACTGAAGAATTGTTTTCCGATTTGGGATGTCACAGTTAGGAGGAATGCTGAAGTGCATTTGGAAGGCGCGTTGCGTAGTGATGATGAATTTGTTGTTTTTGAAGAAAGCTTTGACAGCGATAGCACGGTACGCACCGGATCAAGGCATGTTGCTGACTGAAAACTATAAGGGATCGCCTATCACAGGACCTCCTCCCCAAACCACTCAGCTGCCTCTACCTCACGCAATGTCCCTGAGAAATGCGGTACTTCATTTTGGCTCTCCCTGTATTTTTAGATCAAGTGTGAGGACTACAAACCATTCAGTCCAACATGCTCATCCAACATATTCACTCAGTTTGTCTAAAATAACATCCAAATGAGATATGGAGTTCCTTAAGTCCTATTGTCCACTACACTTCTTGGTTATTTATCCCTTGATATTTGTACAAAATCTGCACTTGTTTCCAACTGTGTCCCTGTTTACTTGTTGAATTTATTTTAAAGTAACAGCTGGGATCCACCGCACTCATTCCTTTCATAATTTTGAACACTTCGATCATGTCATCTTTTAATCTCTGCTTAAGCTGAAAATCTTGACTTCCTTCTCTCACATTTCATACCTCTTAGTTCTGAATCAGCCTAGTCAGTCACCTATTGACTATCTGTAGTGCTTCTGAGTCTTTTTCTTCTACTGAAGAAGGGTGATATACAAGTTAAAGTATAACCTCCATGGACTTATACTCCACACATTGTGATATACAAAGGTAGGCAACAGTAAGTTTACAGTTGTTCATATGGAATAAGACTTTCAGGTTACGATTATTACAATAGCTTTATTAACTCAAAAGAGTGTTACAATGGCACAGTGCATTTAGGTACAGTCTCTTAAGTGCTGAAATTGCTGGCCTCACACACTCACAACTGTAAACCTTGGTTTGCCCATTCCTGTATAACATAACATCTGTCCACTGTCTGGATGTTGATAGCGATGCGTCCAGGTCCTTCTCACATAGTGTAGTTTCAGACCTCTCCTTGTGTATTGAAATCTAACATTTTTACTTCCCTGTGTGTAATGTCTTACATTTTCTTATGGTAAAGTAAATGAACTAAAGGTTAAGTTAAATGTAAAGAATTATTTGGGCATAGCCACCTATTTACTCATCAATTTGAAATTCTCACACCCACTCAGCCCATTTCAAAGTTGAAGTGAGTTCTGTGAGTGCTGTAGAGGATTTAGGCACAAGGCAGGGTCCACTTATGTATACACCTAGACTCCAGAGCCCAATTTGGAGCTGATAAATAACCTAATAGAAATGTAGAATGAAAAGTGTAGTACCCATAGAGACAAAAGGAGGCTATGCAAACAGCATAGAGAGCAACCTGGCACAGCATTTCATCCCTTGATCCATACTGCCACCATGCAGTTTGAGTGTTACAATTTTTAAATACACTAAGATATCCCTATTAACTGGAGGGTACGTATCAGTACCATATCCAAAAACTGACATCCGCAATATGCAATCTGAAATGTTTTTCATATAAGTGAATCCAACTAGTGTGCAGTATTTAAAATAACTTTTACATAACATTGAAGACCTTGTTTATCTATTTAGATTTGTAATTAGTAGGTGAATTTTTAATAGGTTTTAAAGATGACATTCTTGTATATATTTTTCAAATCAAAGAATTTAAAATGCAATTTAACACTCTTTACAATTACACAAATACAATTTAATCAAAATGAGGAAAAAAATGAGTACCACCCAAGGTTAATTGGTTTCAGTTGGAGTTTCTGTTCCTGCTGGGGAAGGATCAATTAAGGGTGAGATTATCGGTTGTGGAATGTGTATACTTTTGCATTTTCGAAACATTTCTTTAGGAGGTTAATTCATTCTGTAATACTGTACAATTAATATGAAAAAGGCTTTAATTCTTACAAACCTTGGGATCACAGCACCATTAGGCAGCTTTTGTGTTGCATTCTGGGGTTGCTGGAAGAAAGAAAATGAGGTGCTGGATTTGAAAAGGAAGCTGTTAGAAGCTGAGACGATTGTGATCATTTGGTGTGCATGTTACTGTTATGTCCCTGTTATGGTGTATTACTGTTACATGTACGTGTCCGTTATGTTGCTTTTACAGTTGTAGCAACCCCGTTCTTATGGATTATAGTTACCACCGCCTTAAAGGATAAAAGTTGGATTTGTGTTCTGTGTCTTGAGCCTCCCTTGTTCATGCAGTTTTACTTGATTTGGGAAGTTGTCTCCTGAGGGCTGATGTCAATTGGTCAACTGCTTTCTGCAAATATGGTGACCCAACTCTATTGTGAAATGTTTACCACAAGGAACAATGTTCTATCATCAGTCTATATCCCGACATCTTAGCAAATATTCTTTATTTTTCTATTGAAATACTGTCTGTTCTTCATGTACTTTTTTAAGCAGTGTAGAATTTGTGACTGTTTTGGATTTTGTGGCTCTCGAAAAGGAAAGAGGCCTCATGTCTGTCCAACCTGGTTTGTTGCCAAAGTCATAGTGTGAAACACAGGGGTGTTGGAGGGTACCTAGCTCAAATGAGACACATGCTCACTTGAAAAAATCATTTGTGAAATTTTAGGGCTTCCTAAAATATTGGAAATGGACAAATTAAGAAAAAAATACATTCCATTAAAAAAAAAAAATATATAGTGTTTATTTTCATTTCAGTTACGGTATGCTCACATTTGCTATATAGGTAATGCCGATAAACTCCGGCATAGGGTGGTGTTTTGTGCCTCCCTCCCAAAATGCTCATTGGTTAGCTCCAGCAAATGTCAAGACATGACTGCGCCCTGGCTACTGTGATATTAACACAGGCAGTGAGTTTAAAGTGATTAGGTCTATTTAAACATATTGGTATTTTTAGCACTTGTGCACTTCATTCTTATTAAAGCTACATGTTCTTCTATTGCCACTTGTGCAATTAGTCTTAAATTGAATATATTTTGGCATTTGAACATTTTTTCCTTGTTTTAATGAATACAATTTTTCATCCTGTTTGACCTTGAAGTCATTGTAGGTCGCACTTTTTCTTATTTTGAGCATTGGCTAATAAGATAGATGAATGTGCTTTTGGAAAATGCTGTTTGGGGAGATGAAGAAGCTGCCATGCCTGCATTGTGACCAGTCCATTAAAGGAAGAAGTAGCAAAGAGAGATACTTTGATAAGTGTTCTGCCTGTGTTAACCTTGATGGCTCTTATCGAGGGATGATGCTGTATCTATTTCATTGGTTTAGATTCTTGCTGTGTAGAGAAAAATCAATATTTGGAAGTAGTGGGTGACGGGGGCATCATTTCAGAATTGAAGTGCCTGTCAGACATTGTCATTCAGTGACTTTTGTTCGCTATTGTAGTTTTACACCTTCATTTTTCTAAGTCGTCTTTCCATTTTTCTGGAGCTTTTGTAGGAATTCCCAAGGTGTCGTTTCATGTTTAGATTTTAAGCTTCAAGGTTCAAAGATCAAGTGTGAGGGATTTTTGAAGCAGGGAGAGGCAGCGTCTCTGTTGTTTCATGAAAATGTCCTTTGTCGGTGTGAATTTGCATTAGTGTTTCACTACAAGGACACTACTGCCTCAATGACACGTTTCTGTCTTAAATGAAACCTTTTGGGACTGAATGTCCCAGGAGTTTCAAAAATCAGAGCAGAATATTTGCTATTGCAATATGTTTTGGCAGTTCACAGTATGTGTGAAGTGTGAATTCTTTTAATCAAGCAATTTTTGGTTTCCTTATAAAGATCCAAAACTTACAGTAATTATAGAACTACTGTAATGTGATTTTGAAGTATTGGAAATTCATTTTGAATGGTGATGTTGCATTTATATAGAAAACTGCATTTTATTAGATATATTTTTTTAATATGTTACGTAAAGTGAGGGGCCGGACTGACTGTTCACAATATCCATATTTTTTCTAACATGAATTCTAGCTTGTGAGGTTTTCCTTTTTTAGGTTTAAAACATACCAAGTAGTTTATGGAGATAATTTAATCTCATTAAAGCACAGAAACACAGGGTGCCCTCCATAATGTTTGGGACAAAGACACCTTTTTCCATTATGTGCCCCTGTGCTCCACAGTTTAAAATGATAAATCAGACAGTTCAGAAGTGATTGAAGAACTCATTGCAGACTTTCATTTAAGGGGATTTGCATACATTTCAGTCACATCATGAAGAAATGACATTTTTTTTTCTACGTTTCCCCCCCATTTCAGGACACCACATTGTTTGGGATAATTTGTGTCACAGGTGTTTGTGATTATTCAGGTGTGTTTCATCCCTTCATTAGTGCAGGTATAAGATACCTAGGCTTGCTTTTACCTACAGATAATTTGGAGTCGGTAGTTGCTGCTGTTCAACATGAGGACAAGAGCTATGCCAGTGAAAGTCAAAGAAGCCTTTATGAGGCTGAAAAATGAGAATGAAACCAATATAAACATTGGTCAAACCTTAGTATTACCTAAATCAACTGTGTGAAATATCATTAAGAAGAAAGAACGCACTGGTGAGCTCTGTAACCGCAAAGGGACTGGTAGGCTATGGAAGACCTCCACTGCTGATTACAGAAGAATACTCATAGTGGTAAAGAAAAAGCCCCAAAAGCCTGCCCGACAGAACAGAAACAGACTTCCGGAGACAGATATGGATGTGTTGGAGATGATTATCTGCAGAAAACGTCATGAACAGAAATACAGAGGGAGCCCTGAAAGATGTAAACCACTAGTTAACCACAAAAACAAAATGGCCAGACTACAGTTTGCAAACAAAGTGCTTCTGGAGAAATGTCTTGTGGACAGATGAATCAAAGAGGAACCTACATCGGAGTGATGGGGAGAGCGAAATTTAGAGATGAAAAAGAAGATCCCGAGATCCAAAGCATATGATGTTAGCACTACTAACTTAATGCTCCGCTCCAGGTTGCTTGGTTCAGATTCTGACATGGCCACTGTCTGTGTAGATTTTGCATTTCAACACTAAAATTTCAAACTTTGATAGGATGCTAAGAAAGCTATAGAAATTTAATACCATTTTTGATGCCCACTACAGTACATAATGCAACTCAATAAAAATTATTGAAATAGATTGCAGATTGTATGTTTTAAAATCTTTACATTGTGGGAAAACAAATCATAAAAATTTTAGTCATTAAATGCAAATACTTGAAGTACTGCAGTCTCTTGTAAAAAAAAAAAAAAAAACACGCAAGAATTAAGTTCTGCAAGCAATAAAAAATAAAGAAGTTTAAATCATGTTAACACATTAAAGAAAAAAGATACTGTTAGAGGTGATAGAATCCAACGTTACAAATGTCATTGCACACTCTAAAGCAGTGCTGGAAGTTTATGAACACAGAAGAGTTGCACTTCTGTTTATGCAATTGAGCACTGAAAAGTTATAGCGTCTTACATTATATAGTAAATATGATGAAATATAGTTTTAAAACTGCATGTAATAAAATAAAATGACATGGTATGACAGCACACTTCGCAGCAACTGTGTATAAGTTGAGGGAGTGAAGGAGTTCCAGTGCTAACAACTGTTTTCCCTGAATGAACAGCAGAGAATTAAACTGGCCCGTAGATAAAATAACTGCAGATCTCTGTTTTAATGCATTATACATTGAATAAATTACAAAAAACGTTTTAAACAGTAGAAAAAAATGAATGTCACATCCCTAATTCAGACGCAACAGTTTACAGGTTTATACTTGTTAAATTCTCTGTAATTTAGAAGTAAAATTACCTCTTGAAAATCTTTGTATTGACTTGCGTGATTATCTTTTAAGCAGAGCCAGTCAAATAATAAAGCGAAACTAGATGGCTGCCTTGGGTGATATCATCTGAGGGTCGATGTTTAGGTAAGTTAAGGGACGTGCATCCCAGACACCAAGGTGGAGCACCAAGCTCCATATGGGCTTTGCCCATCACTACTTTTAAGTGTTTGACTAAATTGGTTGTGTAGCAAATCTTGCATACAGGCGTGCATGTTAACTATTGTGGTTTTCTGTCCCTATGGACAGTAATTCCAGACGCCAGTCTGGATGCCCGCTTTGCCAAATAAGTGTGCTGATGAAGGTTGTGAAGCCACTGAAATTGCCATATTAACACCTGTGAGTGCACGGAAGTTGGGGCTGCAACTCTGGGCCATGGTGAAAACTGGAAGTGCATTTGTAATGTAGGCTACAGAATATGTACTTTAAAAATGAGTATTGAAGTCATTTTAAAATGTTAAAATTGATGCTTATTGATGTTTGGATACTTTTAACAACGCTACTCACTATATAACTCTATGTGGATTGTTTTTTGCTGGATAATGTGTTATTTTTCTTAGTACCTTAAACACATGAGCTAGTTTAAATGGTAACTCTAAATCAGCTCAATATGACTGTGGACTAGTATCTGAGTAAACTGTGTTATGGATTTGGACTTTCATCTGGGATTTTTTCCTGTCTGTTTCTTGATCCTGCCATGATAGGCTCTACACCTCCACAATACTGAAATACATTTAATAAGCTTCAAAAATGAATAGGTGTTGTGAATGTGTTGATTGTTTTAAAGCATCAGCCATCTGCTTGTCAAAATTAAATCAGTAGATAGTTTAAACACACATCCATAATGTTTAAAAGTATCGGAGTGGTGGCTCTGAGGCTAAGGATCTGTGCTGGTATCCAGAAGGTTGCTGGTTTGAATCTCCGTCACTGCCAAAAAGAGATCCTACTCTGCTGGGTCCTTGAGCAAGACCCTTAACCTGTAATTGCTCCAGGGGCGCTGTACAATGGCTGACCCTGTGCTCTGACCCCAAGGGGTATGCGAAAACTAACAAATTCCTAATACACGAAATTGTATCAGGCGAAATAAAGAACCAAAAAAAAAAAAAAAAAACTTAGAAATTTGTCCTTCACTTTATTTTATTAGACTGTTGGGTAGGTTCTTTACAAATTCTTTAATGTTTCAGGCTGTTCAGATAGCTGCATATCTTTACCTGAAGGATCATCATTGCATGTCACTTGTTGTTTATATTAAGAAAAATCTCTAACTTTTATAAAAGTTTCTAATATGTCAAAATAAAATATGCAGTATTCAGTGTTACTTCCTGCCTTCCATGTAATGCTTCTTGGATAGGCTATGAATAGAAAGATTTTAATGTCTATCATGATAACATTCCATATAGTATTTTCTTATGTGGACTTCTTCAAAGTCCTATGGCTGCCAGAGCACTGTAGCAAATTGATTGTTGTAAACCGAAGCCTGAAGCCTCCAAAATAATCCACAAAAGCAGGCCTTTTACTGCCAAGCCCAAAAGAGGCTCACTTCAAACCAGTTGCTCCCTCCAATTGCTACCTGCAGGCTTCAGCCTAGACAGGCCAGTAAATGGTGAGTTGACTTTAAAAGTTCAAAATTGCAATAATGTCTCAGAATTCACAGAAAAGGCCTTACATGGGAGAGAAACTCTATAAAAACTCTGGCTTATAAAGAAAACCTAATGATGAACTTTTATAAATAAAGAGTTTATTAACTGAAAGGGAAAAAACTAAAGAAGACTAAAATGCTCAAAAGAGCAAACAAAGCATATACCTACAAGAGACAGTCTGAAACCGAACAAGTCAATAAACAAGCAAGAAAATCCAGAAACAAGAAGAAATTGAAGAAAATAATACAAAGACTCCTAACCACTCGGCGCTCTGCTAATGGGTTTCTTCTTCTGACTGGCCTATGAAGCCAAATGGTGGACACAGGAGCGGTATTGTCACAGTGGCCCTGCCTCTTGGGGTTCCATCCACACAATATAAGGAGACAATAAATAAATGTTAAATCATAAAACATACCTGAAATGATTCAAAAATAACTAACAGCAGTAAAACAGAAAACAGACAAACACCCAGGCTGATACAAAACATTAATATAAATTTCTGCTTAAAAGAATTTGAACCATTATGTATAAAAGGACCACTTGTCCTCTGTAAAAGGCAGCTGAATCCCATTAGTCCCTTATGCTGCTACATCTCAGTCTGGAAAAATTCATTGAACTTCCTGTCTGCCCACAGTGGTGCAGTGGAAGGTTTGCCTTCTGGGATATCCTTTATAATTCCAGGACAATGTGACCTTAGTGGCTGCCATTGTAGTGCATAATATATTTGGTACCAAGAGGATAAAGAGTAATTTCTTATACCTGTACTTGGCATTTTACATAAATTTTAATAAATAGATGGATTGTTATAAGGATGCCACATTTCAGGAAAAGGGATATTTTATGTAATATTGTTTTAATGTAATACAGATGAACAGATAAATGAAAGCTTTCTGAACTTTTTTGGTATTAATTTACTTTGAACACATTTTCTTAATAATCATTCTTGACAATTCTGTTCTTTTCTGGGCTTTTGGGTACTAGGGCCAAAAGCTACTCTTTATCCTATTGCCTACTTCATATGCAACAAATATTTTCGTTCTATGATAATTTGCTTTTAACAATGTTGATGTATCATTTAGAGCTTAGTGCTGCTTATAGGAATGGCATAACTGGATTGTTAATAAACAGTTTTAATAAATTATAGGCCAAAACGTTGCCGATCCACTTCCCAAACTTTGGTTATTTTAAAAAGGCTGGGATTAATTTTCAGCTGTTTTCTTATAACCAGGTGTCTAACAGATGGAAATTGATGTAAATAGGATTTGTCTGTAGACATTACGTTCTCTAAATGTCAGTATTTTAAAAAAATTATTTCCATGCCCCTTTATTTCCTCCAGCAATTTCGGACACTGTTTTTTCACTTAACCACTGTGTTTCTGTCCCATCCAGTGATGGTAACCTCTTTTTGAGACCTTGAAGGATTTTACACATTGCTGAGAATGTCTAGTAAAGTGACAACCTGGGATTTTGCCTGAGACGTTGCCTAGTTGAATACTAGGCATAGAACACTGTGCTTAAAACTTCTGTGACAATTTGCCTTGCGCAATTTCCAGCGTATCTCATAGTCCTCTACTATGGTATTTCATGTTGAGCAAGGTGCTCATATTTATTTTAAACATTTATATTGTTAAGACTATTGTTAATTCGCACTTTTGAATTTTTACCTGGTACAACATCATATACAGTGCATCCGGAAAGTATTCACAGCGCATCACATTTTCCACATTTTGTTATGTCACAGCCTTATTCTAAAATGGATTAAATTAATTTTTTTCCTCAGAATTCTACACACAACACCCCATAATGACAACATGAAAAAAAGTTTACTTGAGGTTTTTGCAAATTTATTAAAAATAAAAAAAAATGAGAAAACACATTTACATAAGTATTCACAGCCTTTGCCATGAAGCTCACAGTTGAGCTCAGGTGCATCCTGTTTCCCCTGATCATCCTTGAGATGTTTCTGCAGCTTAATTGGAGTCCACCTGTGGTAAATTCAGTTGATTGGACATGATTTGGAAAGGCACACACCTGTCTATATAAGGTCCCACAGTTGACAGTTCATGTCAGAGCACAAACCAAGCATGAAGTCAAAGGAATTGTCCGTAGACCTCCGAGACAGGATTGTCTCGAGGCACAAATCTGGGGAAGGTTACAGAAAAATTTCTGCTGCTTTGAAGGTCCCAGTGAGCACAGTGGCCTCCATCATCCGTAAGTGTGAGAAGTTCGAAACCACCAGGACTCTTCCTAGAGCTGGCCGGCCATCTAAACTGAGCGATCGGGGGAGAAGGGCCTTAGTCAGGGAGGTGACCAAGAACCTGATGGTCACTCTGTCAGAGCTCCAGAGGTCCTCTGTGGAGAGAGAAGAACCTTCAAGTAGGACAACCATCTCTGCAGCAATCCACCAATCAGGCCTGTATGGTAGAGTGGCCAGACGGAAGCCACTCCTTAGTAAAAGGCACATGGCAGCCCGTCTGGAGCTTGCCAAAAGGCACCTGAAGGAGACTCAGACCATGAGAAACAAAATTCTCTGGTCTGATGGGACAAAGATTGAACTCTTTGGTGTGAATGCCAGGCGTCACGTTTGGAGGAAACCAGGCACCGCTCATCACCAGGCCAATACCATCCCTACAGTGAAGCATGGTGGTGGCAGCATCATGCTGTGGGGATGTTTTTCAGCGGCAGGAACTGGGAGACTAGTCAGGATAAAAGGAAAGATGACTGCAGCAATATACAGAGACATCCTGGATGAAAACCTGCTCCAGAGCGCTCTTGACCGCAGACTGGGGCGACGGTTCATCTTTCAGCGAGGACAGTGACCCTAAGCACACAGCCAAGATATCAAAGGAGTGGCTTCAGGACAACTCTATGAATATCCTTTAGTGGCCCAGCCAGAGCCCAGACTTGAATCCAATTGAACATTTCCGGAGAGATCTTAAAATGGCTGTGCACCGACGCTTCCCATCCAACCTGATGGAGCTTGAGAGGTGCTGCAAAGAGGAATGGGCGAAACTGGCCAAGGGTAGGTGTGCAAAGCTTGTGGCATCATATTCAAAAAGACTTGAGGCTGCAATTGCTGCCAAAGGTGCATCGACAAAGTATTGAGCAAAGGCTCTGAGTACTTATGTACGTGTGATTTCTCTGGTTTTTTATTTTTAATAAATTTGCAAAAATCAAGTAAACTTTTTTCATGTTGTCATTATGGGGTGTTGTTTGTAGAATTCTGAGGAAAAAATTCATTTAATCCATTTTGGGATAAGGCTGTAACATAACCAAATGTGGAAAAAGTGATGCGCTGTGAATATTTTCCGGATGCACTGTAGGCTATCATTAAAGGTTTATGAATATAAACAAATTATTTATATGCTGTGTGGAATTTAATTTTTTAGACATACTATTTAGTCCCCACAGGTCAATTTTAAACCTTTGTACAGTTGTACTTGATTGGTTGTAGGTTTCAAAAATTATTTCTTGGTAGAACTTGCCAAGTGGCTGTTGGAGTACGTAAAAGTCTGTAAATGTATGTGGTAAATCATTTACTTTTACATTTTTAATGGGATTTGAACTATTTTCACAGTACGTTGGAGAAATTTAGTAAATCATAATTTCCATGTAAACATCTCTACACTCTGCTGCCTTTCACCATCCTCCAATAAGTGGTCTCTCTCAACTCTGCTAACAGTAGTTTGCCACTACTATACCAGCATTTTTGAAGACTGTTGTAGCCACTTTTCCCATGTGTCATCTACAGTATACAGTACTGTTACTGATAGTCTATCCCAATGAACTGTTTGAAATGTGTGCATGTTTCTCACTTTGGTGGTCTCTAACAAAAAGAACATAGTTGCAACATGTTTCTGCTTGTGTACTTCAGGGGGAGATGCTATGTTTGACAAAAGGTATGGCAACACATGAGAAAAATCAGAGTTGGAAATTACAGGTGGTGTTCAAAACCAAAAGGAATTAGAAAAAAAGATTTACTTTAAGAAAACCAAAAAAGAGTTTTGGTGTCAGCGAACTGGAATAAGGAAGTAAACCTTACATGAACTTTTAATAACCGATCCCCAAACCCATTGCTCTATTAAGTGACTCTTGCCAGCCAGTCACAGATCCAGATCCAGATGCAGCTGCATCTCCACTTTTGGTCACCATCAGGATGAACTTGGGATGACTGTATCGCTGGTTAACTCTTTGAAGCCTGAAGATTTTTCCATACAACTCATTGTTCCGAAAAGCACACAAAGCAATGGTTTCACACAGAAATCAACATAAAATATCTGTTGCTGTGTGCTGTGGCCACCAGTTTGCAGTCTCCAGTGGCTCATTCTGCTCGCGGGAGGCACAACGGCTGGCAGGAATGCATCTTCACAGGGTCGGGGATGGCAGCAGTAGGCACGGTTAAAGTGCATCACAGTCTGGTTTGTACCTCTTGTCATTGTAAGTGGATGTCTTCCCAGGCGAATGCTGCCCCATCAGCACCACAATCAGCTGGGGACCGATCTGCTGATTTGGTAGCTCACGTTTGTTTTTGATTACTTGCATAAAAATCGGAGTCCGACAAGTCAGAGTGCAATTCAGTGATAATATGCAAAACGTCGTCCACAGACTATTTTGCTTTATGCATTCACTTCTATCTCTCACCAGATGTCTATGCCGTTTTTGCAGTTTTGTTACTCGCGCAGGGAATCTCAGTCAACCCTATGAAGCTAACTTTCCTTTCAGCAAAGAGAGTCCAGATAGAACATAAACGGGGGGGTTTTGTCACCATTTACAGTGGATTACCAGCATCAACCCCTCCCTTTTAAACAAAGTCGACATTCACCCTGAAAGAGACTTCCTTTCAGACCTACAGTTTGTTGGAAAGAGTTCAAAACAGAGCGCAGAGAATTGAATTCAAATGTTTGTTACCTCAATATAAAATAACATGCTGTAAACTATCGTTCCTAATGTGACCAGTAGCAGAAGTAAAGCAAGTGGATGTGACAATTTGTAACATTATAACCTAGATGGATATCAGATTAGGCACCTGGATATCATGTGACTATTTCAATCTACTACTGTGCTTTGGTTCTGGTAGGTATTTGGTCAGGCATAGTTTCTGAATTGACTTGATAAAAAAGACTTCTTGGCACAGGTGCCTCAGTTATACCAATCTGTTGGTCAGTGTGACAGTTTCCTCTCGTCCCATTAACCTGAGGTGCTTAAATATCTCTTACAGGACTTTATCGCTGTTTGCAGGGAGTTTCCAGAAAAACACTTTTTCTTCACATTTGGAGTTTTTGATTTTAATTCACAGTGGTACTTGAAATATGTTACACAGAAAGTTTAACTTTGCCTAAGAGGAGGGGTCAGGAAAATTTGGTTCTGGGTTTGTCTTCCAGGTAGGTTCTCATTAAAAGTAGTCTCTTTTTTTTTTTTTTTTTTTTTAATACTTTATTAATTTTATTGCAATCCATACTGAGCAATCAAATTTTCACAAAAAGAAAAATTAAGTTAAAAACAGATTGATCCCCACCCCGAGAGAGAGAGCGCAAGCCAAACGGCGTGACATTTAAGGCTTGTAAACATACCTAAATTAATAAATTCTCTGTGCTTTATGAGCTTATTTTAGAATATTACTGATTAGATCCTGCCATGTTTTGAAAAAAGTCTGTACGGACCCTCTGAGTATTTGATTTTTTCCAATTTCAAATAGTATAACACATCAGTTTCCCACTGACTTAAAAGAGGAGAGTTTGGGTTCTTCAGTTTATCAGAATAAGTCTGCGTGCCAAAAGTGTAGTGAATGCAATCAAAATTTGTTTCTTTCTCCACTTTAAACCCTTCTGGAAGAACCCCAAACACAGCTGTTAATGGGTTAAGAGGGATTGTGAGTCCAAGGCTGTCTGAAAGGTAATTAAAAATTTTTGTCCAGAATAATGTTAATTTGGTGCAGGCCCAGAACATGTGACCCAGTGAGGCTGGACTTGGTTGCAGCATTCGCAGGTTGGATCATGCCCTGGGAACATTTTGGAGAGTTTTAGTCGAGACAGATGTGCTCGATATATAATTTTGAGTTGTATAATTGTATGCTTTGTGCATATGGAGCTCGAGTGAATTCTCTGCATTGCTACTTTCCACTCCTTTTCTGATATATTGATTGAGAGATCTTTTTCCCAGTGTCCTCTTGGATCTTTGAAAGGGAGGGATTGTAAAATGATTTTATATATTGTAGAGATGGTGTCTAAGTCCTTGAGATTGAGCAATATTTTTTCCAGCATGGATGAAGGTGCAAGATGAGGAAAATCTGGAAGGTTCTTTTTAACAAAGTTCCTGATTTGAAGATAGTGAAAGAAATGTGTAGCTGGATTGTTAAATTTGGAATGTTATTGTTGTTGCCGATATAAAGATCTCTAAGCCTACTAATTAAAAGTAGTCTAAAATGATTGAAAACTGAGATGCCTGGAGCAAAGATCTAGGTATTGAATTCCTGTTTGTTAGCCAATCTGATCTGTATGGAGCCATAATGTGTCAGGCCTATCTTGTATAAATCTGACTATACTGGATCTTGAATATCTATGTGCTAAAATGTTATATAAAATGGAATGAGAGAGACCAACACATAGACCTTGAGGTCAACCAGGATATTTTTGAGCAATGTCACCTTAAATTCCCCCACCCTCATTGCTTCGTGCAACATGCTTCGACATGATTGAGGCTACAAAACGCATTTCTGTGATGGAGTCTTCAAGGGATTCGCATTGCTACTGCGTCATTGCTTCAACACACACTTTATGCTGTCAAGAGGGAAGTGGTGCGTAGTTTGTAGTGATGGTACGGCACATCAGGGAGGATGGCATATGACTGGGGATGTTATTTGTAGTTATCTTTTATTTGCTTCAAAACCATTTTGGCTTTAGTACTGAAGTCTGAAAGCTGGTATTGACACCGCAGTCAGATTTTTAATACTGATCCAAAACTTGTCATGAGCCTCTGTTGGACTGTGGCATCAAGGAACCCTCAATTTCATGAGGATTGATAGAAAGGCACTTCATGGACTAATTTCCTCCTTTGCCAGTGTTTCCCAGGTCCTGATAGAAGTTGAACAAGTTTAATTGCAATGTAACAGATTTTAGACTTAAAAAATAAAATATTAGTATATATTCCCTCCAATAACATAATGCTTTAGCTGTAGTTTTCTTTCTCACTGAACAAATGTAAATATTTAATCAGTTATGAGATATATTTAGTTCATTTCTTCAGTTGCGGTGGTAATGGGTGAAAGATAGTAATTATTCTTGGTGTGTTACCACCAAGCTATTGTAGGGCTGCACCCACACTCACTACAGGACTGGTTTAAAATGCCAAGTAGCCCAACATATATGAGAAAATTGGAATATTTGAAGTAAAACTGGCATGTGGAGAAAGTGTCAACTCCACACAGACAATGACCTGCTGTGGGATTTAAACCCAGGACTCTAGAAGAAAGAGGTAGCAGTGCTAACCTTTGTGCCTCTGTGCTCTTTTTGTAAAGTAAAGCATTTTCTCAGCTTGTTTAACTTCCTTCCTAATACATTGTAGCAGGCAATCCTTTGCCCTTTTCAGACTTATCAGTGGTTAAAAACAAAATTAAAATATGAAATGCATTCAGATCTTACCAGTTCATGAAATGTAGCTACAAAGAAAATTTCATTAGCATGAGAGAGGATGCATGTCCTTACATTTATATTTTAAAAGATACCTGAACAATTTTATGTGTGCAGCTTTTCAAATGAAAAATCGCAGTCGCTTTAGTCTACAGTGGAATAATTCATGTGAATGTATGCTCCAGATAACTTAAATGGGTCCAAATGACAAAATGAAGTACAGTGTTATCTTAAATTACCTTGTACGTTGCGGGAGTTAAAGCAAATATAGTAATTTTTACAGCATGCTGAAGGCTGTCACACATAGAGGAGCAATAAATAAGGATTGTATTGCATACAGTATTCTTAAACAGACGATTTGGGCCCTGAATCCATTTCCTGGTAGGCAATGTAAAACACATGGAGATGAATGCATTCAATTTTATCAGAACATAAAATCAAAAATTTGCAATCATTATTTCTTGACTATTATCTATTCTGCACACCTCTGCACTTCCTTTGATAGAATATGTCTGTTTTTCTTTTTTTGTTAAATCAAAAGTCTTCCTAGTTTGATATTGAAAAAAGCAATCCTCTAAACTAAATAGAACAGCATTATGATTTCTTTTTAAGGCATTTGCTCTTAATATCACACAAGGTTTATTAGGTATCATATCAAAGTCTTTTGCAGACCTTTTTCAGTTATTGTTGGATTATTACTAAAATTTTGACTTTCAAATTGATACCAGCTTTTGAACCTCAGTACAAGTAACAAAACGGTTCCTAAGCAAATAACTGATAACTTCAAAATCCCCTTGTTTTCTTATGGTCTCTCTAATGCACCACACAATTGGTTGTCTCCCTTGATTCCCTTGTGGAGTCCCAATTGCCTCAAAGCAAGAAGGGAGGGATGCCCTGTTATGGTCCGATCGTGTTGAAGTGTGGAGTTTCATTTTGTGAAGTCTACGAAATCGATGGTTTTCCACAACTGCAATGGCAAGCATCGAGGAAAGCTCACGTTTACTTCTAGTACCAAAAATCCTTATGCTGTATTTAAAAACTTTTTTCTGTACTTTTCCAGTACCAGTATACCTTGCAACCCTATATTCAATACTATATTCAAACTACATGTCCCCCTGGGGCCAAATAAGATCTGTTTATGTATCTATGTGTCTGTATCTATCTGTCTATCTATGTTTGTCAGTATAGTGCCTTTCTATCTATCCATCTACCTGTCATGCAGTGCCTTATGTTTAAAGTGTCAACTTTAAAATTATCTGTGTATACTGGATGCTGCCTCCTTCCCCAGCCATTTCTGTCATAGTAAACATTTTTAAACAGAAAAAAAAAAATTGTGCCCAAGAAGCAGTTGTCATGATTTGACTCTCATTTTTAATTTTTCTTAACAGCCCCCAAGGCTTTAAATATACCCCAGGTCTTCAAAATTATACTCCCAAAACATTGTTTTAATTTTGAAGAGTTATCTTATTTGCACCCATGAATGCAATAAAAAATTTAATAATCAGAATTTTCCATTATGCCTCATTTAAGTAAGAAATTGAAAAGAAATGTAATTAAAATTTCACAAATGATGTTGTGATGTGAGATTTTACATATAACTTGATAAATATTTTGCATGTCTTTATTTGTAATTTAGGCAAAGCAATGTAACTTAGTGTTTAGATCCCCCCCGCCACCCACACCCCCCCTTTGACAACTGCATTTTACGACAGAGTTGGGAGAGGATGTGTCTTAAACCAGTTTGGCAAATATTTCCCTGCTAAAGTCTTTCATCCCCCTGCAAGGAAGCCAGGATGTTTAACATATGCTTTGGGGGCACGTGTTAAGATGTTCCATTTCCCCCATTGGTCTGAGGTATGGCTGTTTGGAATTGACTTGAATCAGAGGCCTTTAAGTACAATGAGGTCCTATTGGCTGTAGGGGTTGGACAGAAAACCCATAAATTTGCTTGCTTTATCTCACTCTCTCTCTCTTACTAACATCTGAAAGAAGCATCTCTTGCTAACCTGTGGTGATGAAGAAGTATCTTTCTCTTACTAACCAACATATGATGAAGCATCATCTCTCTTACTAACAACTGATGAAGACCATCACACCAGCAGACATACAGTATTGAACAGACATGTGGCTGAAAACTGAGCACCAATGATGCCTTAACTAGAGACATTTTAAGTAACTACAAGTCTGTGTGCCATCTGAATTGCACATCACCATTTAATCAGGTTGTATGGTTGCCAATATTCAAATGTACTTTGCATTTTGTTATTATTTATGAATATTATCAATTATACATTATTTTATGTGTGACTTAACTCCTGCTTGTCTTTTTACTACATCTAATTGCCTGAGGTTATAGATATAGAGGGGAAGGTGGGGATAAGTTATATACAATAATACCTTCTAAACAGTGGTAAGTCTGTGAGATTAGGCATTCTAAGGCTACATATTAATAATACAATAGGGGAAAGTAGAGCTATATATATATATATATATATATATATATATATATATATATATATTACTCTACCAAGATAAAACAGACGTATTCACAAAATTATTCTAAATCAATTTAACATGAAAATATTTAGTCAATCTAATATTTTTCAACATATATGTAAAGAAAACAGTCCATAGACTTGCATATAGCTTGTCTAGTTTTTGTCAATGTTTAGTTTTTGTTTGGTGGCCTGTCATTTTTCCACTTTTTCTGGTGTGTCCCTATGAATCATCCAGCAATAGCCCACCATCATAACCGATATCCCAACGTCCCTAGTACCTTCTTTGTGTGTCCTTCATATTCTGATAGAATCTTTCACCCTGCTCCAAGTGTTTCAAGGAAAAATTCCAAAAGCCAATCCAGGAAGTGATCTTTGAAACTCATGTTGCAACCCAATTCCTTAAACTTAACTAATGTTTTTTTTTTAATCACCTAAAAACTTAGAAATTACTTCTGTCTTTCCAGGTTGCTCAGCACACCATGAAATTCTGCATCACAAATCAATTTTCTGTTATCAGGACTGGCAAAAATGTGTTTATCCTTGGGACTTTGATCATAAAATGCAGACTATCTTAAAGTGTATCTTGACAGTATGTACCCATTAGCAGTGAGATTTACTCATTTACACATACACAGGACTATGACTGGGAACCTGAACCTGAAGAAAACAATACAGCATCACGTTTCCTCATATCTTCCATTTTTAAAGTTCTTGAGCAATCTGCAACGTCTATTCACTAGTGCGTAACTGCTGCCTGAGTGCATAATATGTGTTTAGTGAGTAAGTTGCTGTTTCATTTTTAAGTGAGTTTTGCACTTATTTAGTTCTGGCACAATATCTTGATCCAATTTCAATTAGCTAACAATGAAAAAGAAAAAAAAAATCACTGTCATTATCTCAACTCGGTCACTGTTCATTCATAACCTTAAAGTAGAACTTTACCTGTTAATTCCTGGGACCGCTAGTATATTTACAAAGGGTAATAAGAGCTCCACCTGGCGGCTTGGGGGTATTGGCCGAGATGAACGGTCGGCCATACACCACAAAAGCCAATTTTAAAATTCTTCTTTTGAAATGTAAACTTACTTCACATATCTTATTACCCTTTGTAAATATACTAGCTGTCCCAGGAATTAACACCTAGTGGCCCCCTCTGGATACCGTGGGGGCCACTAGATGAATCTGCAGGGAGGAACGATGGTTATTTACCCTACGCCCCGGAAGTACGTCCGAGTCACATGGACAAGGGGCATGACATGCTTTCGGGGTGAAGAAAAGGACTTTTGATCTGACCCGGAAGTGATAGGAGATCACATGGACTGGGGATTGGAATACTTCCGGGTCAGGGAGGATAAAAGGATTATGGGAGCTCCCAGACGGCGAGCTGAGGTGGGTGGAAGGGTGGAAACGCGTTTGGGAGTGGTGGAGAGTTTGATTGTGTATTGTATTGTTTAATGAGTAATGTGGAGGAGAGGGTGCTTTGTGCACTGTGCAGAATAAAAATAGTCTTCTTTTGGACTTTTATCTGGTGTCTGGCGTCTTGTACAAGGGTTCAAGGGAGCGATAGTGCACCCTATCTGTCACACTTTAAACTTAACTGGAAACCAATGCAGACACTTCAAGTTGGGTAAAAAAAAAATTTATTCGAGATTCTGGGTATGCTCCTTGCTTGAGCATTTTAGGTTTACCATCAAGATATTGATTCATTAATTATTTTTTTCTTCCTCATAGCTAGTTCAAGTTGTTTCTAGTATTCTGTGCTTTCTTCTTCCACAAATCTTTCCTTTAGTAGTTTTGGATTTGTCACTATCAGTTTTTTGTCCAATGCTATAAGCATAGTAGTATTGTGTGTTGGTTTCCCGTATCAGGATGTTTAGTGTTAATTTGATAAATGTTCTGTGATACTGTTTTCTGAACCATCTTTTTTGTGGATGTATCTTGCTGTCTCACTGGTTTTGTTTTAAGTGCAATCTTTTTCCAGTCCCATACCACCCCAGTCATTTCTGCCATTTTCTACATTTTTAATGTCTGTTAAACTCTTTATCATTGATGCACATTCTTTGGATATATTTCCAGCAGTTGGCTTATATTTTTTTGTGAATTATACACTCTCAAAACTTCCTTATGCTCTCAAATATATAGTGAAGAAAATAGCTTGCCTATATATATATATATATATATATATATATATATATATACACACACACACACAGTACAGGCCAAAAGTTTGGACACACCTCCTCATTCAATGTGTTTTTCTTTATTTTCATGACTGAAGGCATCAAAACTATGAATGAACACATGTGGAGTTACGTACTTAACAAAAAAAGGTGAAATAACTGAAAACATGTTTTATATTCTAGTTTCTTCAAAATAGCCACCCTTTGCTCTGATTACTGCTTTGCACACTCTTGGCATTCTCTCGATGAGCTTCAACAGGTAGTCACCTGAAATGGTTTTCACTTCACAGATGTGCCTTATCAGGGTTATTTAGTAGAATTTCATGCTTTATCAATGGGGTTGGGACCAGCAGTTGTGTTGTGCAGAAGTCAGGTTAGTTGGACGATCATTTATTTTTCAACAGGACAATGACCCCAAACACACCTCCAGGCTGTGTAAGGGCTATTTGACCAAGAAGGAGAGTGATGGAGTGCTGTAAATGGTCATGAAAATAAAGAAAACACATTGAATGAGGAGGTGTGTCCAAACTTTTGGCCTGTACTGTGTGTGTGTGTGTA